>CM069443.1:77950130-78554784 GCA_035610835.1 Ophiura sarsii
CCACTCCCCCCGGGCTATGGAGCCCAGGGTCAGTTGAGATCTTTTAATGTAAAAGATGCTAGGACTATTAAAAGATGTATAGCGGGTTTAACAAAAGCCAAAATGGCCGCCATAATGCCCAAACCCCGGGGGGGCCAGTCAAACATAATGGTGTACACAGGCGTGACCAAAAAAACGCGTAAAAAGGGGTGTTTTTTTCAGTGTTGGACGCGTCACGCGCGTGACGCGTTAAGGGTATCAAAAACGCTGATTTTCAAGAAAAAGGGTGGCTTAAAATACAGGTCGAACGCGTAAAAAGGGGTGTTTTTTAAGTGTTGGACGTGTCACGCGCGTAACGCGTTAAGGGTATCAAAAACGCTGATTTTCAAGAAAAAGGGTGGCTTAAAATACAGGTCGAACGTGTTTAGGGTAACTTGTTTTGTTCCCCGTTCCCAGAAGAATGTTATTTCCGTTCTTGTTTAGGGGTCATATTCTGGCAAGAACTTGTTTAGGGGTCAAAATGTGCAAGGAAAGCGCGCTAATAAACTTGTTTAGGGGGTGATTTTGCTTGCAGGGTAAAACTTGTTTAGGGGGTATCTGGAAAAAATTTGGTCACGCTGTGTACACCATTATGTTTGACTGGCCCCCCCCCCCCCCCCCCCCCCCCCCCCCCCCGGGGCCCAAACAGCCATTAAACTGCCAAAATGTCACAATTATTGACATGTTTGTCCAAATATGGTTCAATTTTGCCTCTCGTATACATTATTTAGGGCTCAATAGCCCGGGGGAGGGGCCCGGGGGTACTCGGATTCGGTTTGGTTGGGGTGTGCGGCTGGAGATTCAAACCCCTACCCATTTCTAAGGGCGATTTTGGAAAAATGGTACCCATTTCTAACGATTTCGCTTCATTATAGACCCAATTTTTGCAAATTATCTGGAAAATTGAGTCCATTTTCGCGAAAATAGACAACATTTTCGCGGAAATAGGCTTTTCCCAAAATCATACCCCATGTTTAGGGATTTATTTGCCATAAAAAAGCGACCCATTAGAGCATCACATTAGGCGAGTACCTCCCCCGGCTCTATAGTGAATAAGGAGCTTTTGTAGATGGCTCACAAATGGTTAGAATAGCCACCAGAAAGACAATGAAATCGACCATACCTGTCTACATTTCCATCATTAGACAATGAGTATAGTGTTTGGTCAGATGATAATGATTAACTTTAAACATAAAACCATTGAAGATGTCCATCGGATTGGTTAAATATTTATCCAAATAAGTTTAAGTAGTCCTCTTAATGTCTACCTCACTTTTCTGGTATATGGTTTATGATCTAGAACGGGGTGGGCAACCTTTTTGAATGAGTGGGTTAGATATAAGGAATGAAAAATTGACTGGGCCGCACCCAACCAAATTTTCTAGCAATCGGACCTGCTGTTGATTTCAAACCTTGATTCCGAAGACTTTCAAGCAATAGGTTCAAGATGACAATTAATGGGGAAAATAGACCTACGCACGTTGAGGAACATCATTTGTGCCGATAAATGCTAAGCAGCTAGCTGTTTTTTTGTGATGATATAAAATAGATGGGTTTTTTTCTTTTTCTCAAGACATCTCGCGGGCCGTAGGTTGCCCACCCATGATCTAGAACATTGCTGTGAAGAGTAAAAGAGTAACTAAGGACCTCTCTCACGCACACGGACACCCCCCCCCCCCCCCCCCCCCGGCCCCAAACTGGCCAAGAATTCATACATGCATCCTATTAATTGAGAATCACCATTACAAAGACCATTGACAGCTAGGTGAAGCTTTCATTTGATGTTTATCTGTACTGGTTTTCATGGTAAGAGACTCATAAGGTGATTTGAACAAGCATGTTTCGATTATTAAAACAAATTGAGATGATACTGTAAAACTGCATATTTGTCAAGATATTGATAAAAATGTTAAATCAATCATGTTGTCAGGTATGTAAATTTCATAATTATATGTTAGAGAGTGATTAAAATGGCTCAATTCAATACTTATATGATAGACAAACTAAAATCAATTTTCTATTTTTTTGAAATTTCAATTTTTGGACCAAATTTGGGGTAAAATTACAAAAAAAATATACTTTTTGATAAAAATGTGAATTTCTTTGTAGAAAACCATTGTTTTAGTTACAATCAAAGATTAAAGACTACATTTACAAAATATGTCATGAATGCACAACCTTAAAACATAAATTTCGTGTAAAATAAGGAAAATGTTTTTTTTGGTTGCCATGGTAACCAAAATAAAAATAAAAAGGATGTGGAACTGTTTTATATAGAATTAGTTAAAGCATGAGTAACGTTTACGTGGAAAACGGTGTTCTGAAATATTTTATGTATACGAAAATTTATAACAAATAATGTTTGCAAATTCTTTTAAATGCTTTCCACTTATTTTGTGGTTGCCATGGAAACGAGTCAACTTTCATACACGAAACCACCCATATCAACGGTGCATCTACGAAATTCAGATTTCCTAGAGTTTTAGGTTTAATTTGATATCAATCATGCTGGTTATTTTTAAGGTTGCTTCAAAAATAAGGCCTTTTGAAGAATGGATTTTCGTCTACTAAATTGAGAAAAGGGTTAAAATGAGCTAGAAAATGGCACAAATGGGTCAAAAGTGCTACTTTCGGCCTAAAATTAAGAAGTATATGGCCACGGGGGACACTGACAAATTATAAAGATGCATAGGAAACGAGTTGATCTTCAATATAATACCAGATTTATATCAATTTTATTTGGATTCATCTAGCTGACAATTTCAGAAAAATGGATATTCATATCCAGGGACATTAAATATGGGTGAATTTTTGCTAATTTCTGAAATTGTGGGTATCTGACTTTCATTCGGTATAATTTTTAAACTTATGAATTTTGAAAACTGATATTTTGTGACAATATACACATGTCATGTAGGCAGTTTTTAAAAAAGAATCCATAATGTAATAAATGCGTTTGCTATTATAGGAAGGCAAAATGTATGAGAAATTTGAAATTTGCCTGAAAATGGTGAAAAATGGTCCCAAAAATGACACTTTTAGCTAAAAATCAAGATAAAATGGCAGGGAACCCCCTCAAACATGATATAGGATGATAGACAATCTCATTATCTTTACAATGACACCAAATTTGATATTTTTCATTGATATTATGACATATTTTGACTAAAAATAGTGTATTACCCAATATTTGACCTTTGGTGACCTCTGGATGACCTCTATTTGACCTTTACTTGACCTTCTCCCCGGGTACAGAATTCACAACCATGATTTTCAGATGCGGAATGAAAATACCTTTCTAATGACACATTATGGGAGTTGATTACCTCCGGTAGGGGTAAAATCTTTATTAAGGCCCTTTTAGGCACTTGGCCGCAGTACTATATATATAGTATGTACCGAAGCCTACCAATATTGCTTTAAAAGTATTTCAATAATTCGCCATCATCATGTTTAATCTGAGACTAATTAGTCTCAGGTTTAATTAATTACCCATTGCTATATAATAGAGTAAGTTGCTATCTTCAGTAGAAAGCAAATCTATCAAAGTAAATTGCTATTTTCAGTGATAGCAAGTCTATCAGAGTAAGTTGCTATCTTCAGTAGACACCAAGTCTATTAGAGTAAGTTGCTATCTTCAGTAGATAGCAAATCTATCAGAGTAAATTGCTATCTTTAGTGATAGCACGTCTATCAGAGTAAGTTGCTATCTTCAGTAGACACCAAGTCTAGAGTAAGTTGCTATCTTCAGTTGATTGCAAATCTATCAGAGTAAATTGCTATCTTCAGTGATAGCAAGTCTATCAGAGTATGTTGCTATCACTGAAGATAACAATTTACTCTGATATATTTGCTATCTACTGAAGATAGCAACTTACTCTGATATACTTGCTATCTACTGAAGATAGCATAGATAGCAACTTATTCTGATATATAATACTTGCTATCTACTGAAGATAGCAATTTACTCTGATACACTTGCTATCTACTGAAGAAAGCAATTTACTCTGATAAACTTGCTATCTACTGAAGATAGCAACTTAATCTGATAGACTTGCTATTTAATGTACTGAAATAGCAGCTTACTCTGATAGACTTGCTATCTACTGAATAAAGCAACTCACTGTGATTACTTGCTATCTACTGAAGATAGCATAGATAGCAACTTATTCTGATAGACTTGGCATCGAATGAAGGAAGCAATTTACTCTGTTAGGAACCGCCCGAAATAACTCCGAGTTGAAGGTAGCCCAATTTTTAGCAAACCACACCACAGCTTTTCAACACGCGGCACACTAGTCAAAATCAACGACGAAATCGTGGTATTGGCAAAACTGTTATCTGTAAATTATCTCGCAATTATGTAGTCAATTATCACGTCATCTGTAAATTATCTCGTCATCTCGTCAATTATCACGTCATCTGAAAATAATAGATAGTACAAATATTCAGATAACGATTCGTTAAAATCAGCTAGTTAATGCTACAGAATGTGGCGGGTCAAAACGGTGCCAAACTGGGTGACAGGACTAGCATCACAATTGACTTTCACCGGAAGACGTTCATGTAGCCAAAAATTGTAAAATCTTCTTAATAATCAGGTTTTACAGTGAAAAAATTAAATAAGGCCATTGCCGGTACCATATCCACCTAGTTGCATCCACATTGTAAAATTGACAGTATTCAACTCTTAGTCCTGCAGCATTCTGTCACTTGATACAATATTGCAAAAACCACAGACAAAATTCTTAATATAATTATGACGAATTCCATGCTTGACGAGTCTTTGAACATGAATCCTGAAAATAGCAAAAAACATCAGTGCACGTGTGGTTAATTTTATTTTTATATGATACAACAATGCGGAATTGTAGCCATGGTAATGTTACGTCTGAAAATCGGCGTGACTTGAGTACAAGGTGACCCAGAAAATGTTGAACCCAAAAATCACTAAATTTAATATTTTTTCTTACCATTAAAATAACAAAATATTGCATAACTCGTTCACCAGCTATGTGCACCATACATTTAACTTTCTGAAACATTTTAGATCATAAAAATAGGCCACACGAAACTTAAAATACGTGTAATTTTGTAAGAAGTGTTGTTTTGTAGTGTAAGTGAAGTGCAAAAAAATGGTTTCATGCTACATGAGCAGAACAAGTGCCTGTTTGAAACCATCATCTGCACAGTATCTCATCAATATTCATTTATTATGTAAATCAATATTATTATTATATAAGAGACTTTGAAAACAAAAACTGAAGTCCCCTTGACTTCATTTGAAAATGTTAATTTGATAAATACAGATCAAAAGAAAAGATTACCGTACTTAGAACAGAATTACGTTTCATATCTGAACAAAGTAACAATTTTTTCACTTTTACAAAAGTGCAAAAATACCTCCTGTCACACAATCAAGTGTATCTTTAGTTTGGTAAGGCCAGTTTACATGATCTAAAGTTCTCCAGAAAGCTATGTGAATTGTTTGTTTACATAACTGTTGAAAACAGAATGCCATATTTATTTATTTTCATTTGTAATTTTTTTTTTTAAGTTTGTGATTTTTGGGTTCAACATTTTCTGGGTCACCCTGTATACGTTCAAGGTCGTCTCTACGTTAATCAATCAATCAATCAATCAATCAATCAATCTTTTATTTCCATATAAAAAAATACATCAAATCACAATCACATATATAAAAAAAACACAATATGGAGGAGAAGACTGGAAAGCCGAGGCCCGTTTATGGTCTACCCCTTAAAACAAGTAATACATAAACAAATATTTTATACTACAATAAACAATAATAAACAATGACTAGCATCTGTGGTTGGACGCTGAATGAGCAAAGTCGGAATAAAAGCTACATGTAAGACAGAGCCTTTCACAGTGTTGCAAAAAAACATTGTCAATAAATCCTAATGTATCACGCATTGCATGACGAGCACACCGACGTGAATCCTGAAATAACAGAGCATGGGAGATGTTGGCACACTTTTGATCTCTTATAAATTGATAAAATTGTTCCAGTGCGACGAAATGGACATTGTTGCAGGCAAGACTCTAATATGAGTTTATATTGATATCAGTAGTACGGTGGCCCTGAAGGGTCATGACGAGTTAACCAGATGATGACATGACGAGATAAATGACGAGAAAATAATTGCGAGATAATTTACAGATGACGTGATAATTGACGAGATAATTGCGAGATAATTTACAGATGACGTGATAATTGACGAGATGACGAGATAAATTACAGATGACGTGATAATTGACGAGATAATTGCGAGATAATTTACAGATGACGTGATAATTGACGAGATGACGAGATAAATTACAGATGACGTGATAATTGACGAGATAATTGCGAGATAATTTACAGATGACGTGATAATTGACGAGATGACGAGATAATTTACAGATGAAGTGATAGTTGACGAGATAATTGCGAGATAATTTACAGATGACGTGATAACTGACGAGATAATTGCGAGATAATTTACAGATGACGTGATAATTGACGAGATAATTGCGAGATAATTTACAGATGACGTGATAGCTCAAATCTTGCGAGCTAATAGAACTGATAATCATCTTCAAATCTGCAATAAAAAATAATCGCTAACAAAATGAGCATGTGCGGTTTACTGGCACAAACGCCCTCGCGATCCATAATTTCATGTATTTGGCATTTTGTGGTCATTTTTACCCCGAATTTGGCATTTTGTGGTCATTTTTACCCCGAATTTTACAAATGTTGATGTCCTGATTGTGTTAACAGTATAACCACTTTAAATCAATGTATATTATCCACTTTCAGTGTGAAATAAGAGTATTATAGCACTTGGTTCACATAAGACAGACATCCTCCCCCAAAATATTGGCTGGGGCGCTTTGACAATAAAACACACATGCTCATTTCATTGGCGGTTAATTTTTATCGCAGATCCAAAGATGATTATCAGACTATCAGTTCTATTAGCTCACAAGATTTGAGCTTCTAAGTCCAAACGGTTTTGATATGGCAGCTACTTCAAATTGTTCGATCGGCTTCTAATTGGAATTGTACAGGGGTCAACGAACTTTCCTACATATAACACACACTGTAACTTAAGGTTCTCGGTGGCCCCCCATGACAACTTCCAAATTAATGATTCAAACTAGGGACAGACAAATTCATTGACATAAGGGGGAGAAGATGCACCCTAATGCACATGCTGTTATAATTCCTAAGTCATTGACCAATCAAAAGTGTTGATAAATGCACAATTACAATTCTGCCTAAGTCAGCATTGTGAGTTAGGCAGATTGTACTAATGATGAACATTGTTTAAAATGGGTCATATTAACTCGTATTAGGCATATAACAAGCCACATTTCACTTAAAGGTATATCCCCAACCTTATTCTATCCAACAGTTACTGGTCCTGTTGGAATTCACCTGCACTATTCATGTTGCTATTCAACATATCGTCAGCCTGCTGCTTCGATAATTGCCTAACTCCCTTTTCATACTTTTGTTGTTTTCTAAGAACTAGAAAAAATGAGTTAGGCAATTTCGAAGCAGGCTGACGATATGGCTTACAAATTCAAGAAGAGAAATTTCTTAACAACTTTATGATTAAATATGTTTATGTAGGAGTTATACATTTAGAATTATCAGCATGTTTATTACCTGGTCAGTTACTTCTTGTGATGACTGTAGTAGGAGCTTAAGGACCATGATTTGGGGGGGACAAACTGGAACCGGTCACTCGCGGTAATCTAATACACATGAGCGGCGAAGCCGCGAACGATAAGTCTATTCTTAATTAGATACAAAATATTCCAATTTGGGACCTTTAACATCAAGTTCGGGGTGCGTCAAGTTCGGGGTGTTTATGTCAACAACCATGTACAATATAACTATGACTCTATGTTATAAAAATAAATCTTGAATACTTGATTTCAGAAAAACTGAGAGTGCTCGTTTTGGTATGACCCAATTCTCTTCATGCTAAGTACTCTTTCTTTTTTCTGCTTGCATTCCAACTGAACCCCTCTAAGCGATATTTGATACACCAATTCACGACATATAACCATATTATGCATAGTGTCCGTGAATCAGGCTTTAAATCAATCCGGTTTCATTCTCACTGCGCGAGAAAAATTCACCATAATATAAATACTACCAAGGCCTATAATTTAACGTAAATATTATCACACTTACTCTACAAATTCATTAAAATGGTGTTACCTCGCCTAAAAAATGGTAGTCTTCTCGCGGAATATAAGGCGTAATTTCGGCCTGATTGCAAGATGTTCGGGTCAAAGGTGAGATAAAATCGTCAAACTAGCCGCCACGAGGATTTCTAGTAACAATGCAAATATTTTAGACGATAACGACGAAAGATTATTATAATTATTATAATTTCATCCGGCGCATTGTGTGAATTGAAGTTAATTTCACACTGAAATTAAACTAGCTTTTTATGATTTTTTTGTGGTTACTAAAACATAGCCATTAAGTTAACAGCTGTGGTCGGTCTTGCTACTTTTTACTCGCTCATCTTTGTTTGATGCACCATGCACATCGGCGCGAATGATGCCTATCCTTAGACAAGCCACAGATAGTCGACAAGCTGAGTGAAGCTTACTAGAATGTAAACATTGAAGATTGAAAATGTATTATTGTTAACTAATCTAACGTAGCTCAAAAACGTTGACCACTGTTCAGCAAAGAAACTCAAGACCATCATCACGACTCAGGGTTGCGTCATTATCATAATTATGACAAACTACATCCCGACCCCCGAAGGAGGAGCGTCTGGATGGGTTGTGGTTGTATCTGGGTTCATCATCAATTTATTAGAAGTTGGGACATTCCAGAGTTTCGGTGTGTTTTTGTTGCCTGTTCGGGATGATTTAGGATCGTCGTCAATTGAAATTGGTGGCTGGATGGCCGCTGGTCAATCATGTTCGTATATCGCCGGTAAGTTGGTAGCCTTGATTCAAGGCGTACTGCTGGATGTCACTTTTAGCCTGTGTATTTATAATCACATATTATAGTGTAGTGCATGCCCATAGGCCTACCACTACCAGCCACATATCCACCTGTTGAAATGTGTCAACTTGATTTCATTTTCCTGAGTTGAAGTGAATGCAGATCGCTGCTGAAAACACTCGTTTGCGCATGTTGCCATCCATTAGGGCCTAGAAAAAGGCAGCACAAAAATTTGAAGCGTCCAATCAAATGCCTTATACACCTATCAGTTGTAAGACGCACTATACGACCCCCGGGAGTGGTGCGTCACTTTACCGAGGTGCGTCAACTTCTCATGTACCATGACGCACCCTGTGTCAAAAAAACGACGGACCATTGCCATCCAAATACGCACCCTCAGTCAACTATCAGCCCATTCGCACCCATGTAAAGTGACGGACCTTAACGCACCCTCCGTCATTTTTTTGACGGACCAAAGGCTGCCACTGACGTACCCTCCGTCAATAATTATTGGTAAACGACGCACCCACGACGCACCTCTCCCGGGGGTCGTATAGTGCGTCTTACAACTGATAGGTGTATTATGTTTGATGATTTACATAATAAATCAGTACAACTGCATTAGAATATAACATAATTTGTTTGATATCTGGATCTGGAGTTATGTTCCAGTCTAGTACCAAATTGAACAAAGCTAAAAATCTGACCCAACCAATGTTAGCGCATTAAAAGGCGTATATGGTAGATAATGTATACGTCCAATTTATCATAAGGCATAACAAAAAAGTTGGATCGCCCTTTCACCTCAATTATCTTTTGGGTCAGAATGACTAAATTACACTGGGGTTTATGATTTAACTAAATGTTGATAATAAAAAGACAAAGTATGGTGGCATGGATAATAAATATTTCAGAGTGGGGTCACATAGGGGTCTATGGAGGTCATTTAGGTGACAAATTTGTAATTACTAAAAAAGGTTTAATTTTTTTTTGGAAAACAAAACAAAAACGCGACCGAGTTTTCCCGATTTTTACGGTCGGTCAGGAAAGAGCAATCTAACATCCTTTTTGGGGCCTTATATGTACAAATAGAAGTATTATATTTTTAAATATTTTTAAGTGAGTGTATATGTTTTTCCTCAGTCTGTGGTTAATGTTTTTGATGTATTTTCCAAACGTTTTCCATACAATGCAATACTCACCAATTGCAATGCACAATGTTTTGCGAAATTTATGTTTTTTAAACAAATTTCATCAAATGACAAAAATATGGTTCATACACACATAATAATATTAAAATGAAAAGGGGTGGTCATTTTCTTCTGAAGGGGTTCCCAAAATGTCATTTATCGTCGTCCTTTTGTATGACCAAGCCCCCCCCCCCCCCCCAAAAAAAAATAATAATAATAATAATAATAAAAATAATAATAATAATAATAATAAATAAATAAACGAAAGCGAATAATTGTATGATCCTCCGTGATTATTTGTGTGATGTCTGACCAGAATTGTTGGTATTAAATATGTAGGCCCTACATTGTTTGGAGTTACATGATTTCAGTGCCAAAAATGCAAAAACAATGTGATGATGATGCCGTTCAAATGTCCTATAGAGTGACCTCTAAGTATGTGTTGACCAAACAGGGTAGCTAGACATTTGGATGAATATTTTAGGCATCCACAAAACAACAATGATAAGCCATGATTAGCCCCATTTAAAGAAAATCCGTGACGTTTCCAATTTCGCATTTTCAACACAGTACGCGGAGAGAAAATGCTGCATAAATTGCATGGCATGGTCTCGATGACCGCTGGGATATCGATCACACATGTTACACTACCCATGCATGACGGTTTGAATTTGAATTATCCCGCGCACGGGAGATGTGCAGTGATCAATACGGGAGCAATATCGGGAATGTGTTTGGTAACCTTCGGTCTTTTCTCCCGCGTTGTGTATTGAAGATTCGAATTTTGACACGTCACAGATTTTCATTAACTGGTGCTAATTAAGGCTAATCTTTGTTGTTCTGTAACAAATTTGGTACCAAATTGTGCCACAAAGATGTATCCAACTGTCTATCTAGCCTGCTTAGAATTGAATGTCACTCTATAGGACACAAACAAAGTGTATACTTTCTTTTGTTCAGCACTTTACGTATAAACACATAAGGCCATGTGTTTTGAACTCACCACCCAAAAAGGTTGGTGGCGTTGCATTTTTGGTAACTAATCATCCATCTCTCTCTATTAACTCAACAACTAATTGTGGTAGAGCTATGGTTGAGGTGTCATGTGAAAGCCTATTTATCTGGCTACATCTTGTGAATAAATCAGGTATTTCCATGACTGTTTAGCTGAGATATGATTGATTATATCGTGAAAGTCAGAGGTGGTGGCGGTGGCGGCGGTGGCGGCGGCGCTGTGTACAATCTCTATGGGAAATATAGAAAATGTTCCCAATTCTACGTTCAATTTACAATAATTCCAAATCCCTGTTTGGTACAAACATGATTTTGCTCTCATTTTATAGATTATTTTATATTCTATAAGATTACTATGTTGTAACGATTGTAATCATGAATCGATTGCATTGTCCTTGGCTTTTCCCCTATTCGCTACTCAGTGAACTTGCCCTAATTCATCGGTTTTACATACATAAAAATATATACTTGTAAACTCTAATAAATATGAAATGTAAACGTTTTTGCTCATTTACATCTCGATATAGTATATTTCAACAGGTTACCATTGACAACCATTATTTTCTGATGGGTAATTGCATGAGGAACTAATATGCACAGTAACATTATGATTTGGATAGGTTTACAAATATCATTGAGCTTAAATCAAAATATGAAAAAGATCGATATTTTTTTAACATTCTTAATCACAACATGTTACCATTAGATCCTATCTAAATTCCAATAGCATGTTAGGATTCCTTGTGAAATTACCGTTCAGAAAATATATACTCTTTATGGGGTAGAACAAGTAGTTATTGCGATATGCTAATTCGAATCTCAGATGGTGTAAAATGTAAAAATCTGTACATGCGATGAGACACCTCACATACCAACATAATAGAGGATCGCATAAGCGAATCAATAGGGAACTCGAACAATATAAAATATATAACAGCGACCACAAGTTCGACAACCAAAAAAGCTCAAACAAGCCTCGAACCATATCCCAACTCAAACACTAAAAAAGCAAGAACATGAGCTCGCTATTATTTACATTTAACAATTTATTTTTTTGTAGACTGAGGCATTTTAAATTGAGGGGTATGATTACCATGGTAATTTGCCTAAAAACAAAAAATATTAATTTCGCAAATGCTTTAACCGATTTCAATCGGACAGAATAATTTTTGCCTTCTCATTGTAATAAAAAATAATGGTAAACTAACTCAATAGGTGGATTAGGCTATGAAGCAGCGTTTGTTAATTCAAACTTACCGTAATGCTAAATTGACATGTTTGGTAACTGTTGTTACGGAATATCACATTCCCTAAAACCGGTCGAACCGTATAGAGTATAATCATGATAATCGATGGTGTGAAACAAAACAATCCAACTATTAGGCTTTTTAAGTCTAAAGCAAGCTTATATAGGGGAACATGGGGCAACTGGACCGTGGGGCAAGTAGTCCGAAATGAAGGATTTTGTAATTGTATGGGCATACTGCTTTCTTTTGAACAATACGACTTTTGTTGATACTTGACAAATATCTTTACCTTCTACAATCCAAAACATTTGGAACTTTAGGGTATTTACACATGTGATTTTTCTCCATATCTTTGAAGCTAACTCCTTGAGTGACTGATTGAAAATTCACAGATAGTATGGGCGATATATGAAGATGGGTTTAGATCATGTTTAATGTACTTTATATGATTGACAGATATATATGCAACAGTAAATATATACATGCAGTACAGTCGTCTTAAGATACTAGGTGCATATTGCATTTGATGGGTGCTATATTGTAGTGTGCTTTCCGAAATATGATTAAAACCATAGGTTGTGGTTGAAATGACCGTAAAATGGCGCTTATTGCTAATTTGGGACATTGGTGGTTTGGATTTCCGATCAATATTATCATTTAAAGAATGCTTCAACTTAAATCATTATCACGGGTATTCATTTGGTAGAGTTAGTTCATGAATTTGCAAATAACAAAGTACACCATTTCTTACTTATCTAAAGATACTCGTCTACTTGTAGGACCCGAACGCCGTAATATTTGCGAATTTAAAGATACTCACTGGCTACAGAAATCTGTGTAATGGCTAAAAACAAAAATGCAGTTTTGCCTTTTTTTCTGAAATGTATTGGAGTTATTGATTATTATGACAAATGGTGGTATGTTTTAAAACATTTGGCGTAAAATGTATTACGTCACAGGCGTGTTTTAATAACGTTTCATCTCGACAAAGTGCTACGTCATTTGTTGGGGTAAGTGGTCCGAAGGGGTGTGGGGCAACTGGACCGCCTGCAAAAACTTAATCAAAATTGTAAAATTCATTTTGAAAATGAGTTGTTAGTGTCAATAAAACATGACTCGGTATTGAAATGTAAATAGAATATGAAATAATTCACATTCTTTCAAGTTCTTAGACATTTTGGGGCATTTTGGGTCTAATACCACTATTTCTGATATTGATGGATTACAATATGACATGAAATTGCTTTAGAATGGTTTAAAACCTCGGTATTATGAATTACATCTTTATTATATTTTGAATGGTGTCTGTAAAGGTATTTGCTATGACAAAATATCATGATTTATGTATTTTATCCACTGCCTTTTGTGTATATCAACCGTTGGGTCATCATTGTCATATTGACTAACTTCCCCTGTAACATGAAAAGCTGGCTAAATATCAAGATGGTTTATTAAAAGTACTAAATGATGATTATATGAAGTAAATAAAATCATTAAAGCAAGGGGTATATATATAGACAAATGTATGGGGCGTCTGAATATCACAACCATGTAACCATTTAACTAGGTTCATACCGTTTTATCTATAATTAACGTGCAGTCGAAAATTGCGCTTGCTTTGTACACCATTAGTATTACTGCTTTTTACACGTTAACCACGAAAACTGTATAAAACATGGGTTTCATGAGACCTGTATCATTTTTACACGTTAAATAATATGGAAATGAGTTTGTAAAGAAAATACTGCTTAGTTACCGTGTTGTCAATCAATGATTTCTGTGTATTCTAACCGTTGGAACATATAGGACCAGTTGCCCCAACGATGGGGTAACTGGACCGTGCCAAGTAAAGTTTTTAGTTAGTGGTAATTGGCCTTTTGTTTGGATATTTTTTAACAGTGATTATATGTTATATGTAAACAGTTACATGGGTGATATTTTCATAGCAATTCCATAATTATTAACACGAGCTTTAAGCTTTTATATCATGAAATATGCTTAACCGGTCCAGTTGCCCCATCCTTCCCTAATCTCGAACGATTGAATACTCCTAGAAACAATGAACTGTTGCATGGAATGCATGGGGTTTCCAAACCCATATGTACTACATGCTTACAATGTGCTCATGACCATTAAACCTTTTGCACGCACACTGCCCACACAAACGAATTTGAATGCACTGTTTATATAATATATCAATACGTAAATCGAATTGAGCTTTGATATATTGAAATAGAAATATACGTTGAGACAACCATTCAATTTAGCGGGATTATGAATACTACATTAGAAGGATAATTTGATTGATAACATTTTCAAACTGTCCCGGAAAAACCTATATTAACGTGAGCCATATGATAAGATCGTTAACATTGCTGTTGTTATTGCTGTTGGTATTGTTCTTATTTTTTGTTGATGTTGATGATGCTATACATTTTTTCAGCCCCCGTCATTGTAAGAACTATTGGATTAATTGGCCATAAGCAGATGATTATCGGTGGGGGCTTTTTATGTGGCACCAGTCTACTTCTATCGACACTTGCACCAAATGTATGGATTTTAGGGATAACTTTGATTATAACAGGTATGTATACAATGTTTATTGAGACACAACTGTTTATTGACTCATTCGTCTGTGATTGAAATTGACATTTTTTTATGATTAATAAAATGACGATGATCCAATTAAAGTGAATATCCTTCCAACATCTGCTGTTGCACATACCGATAATTTAGTACCGTACAAGGGATATCCCAACATCTGTGCACAACTAAAGGCAAGAGTACGGACCTAAAGGGGTCACACTACTAAATAAAGCTCCATAGGGATATGTACAAAAACACTGACATAAAACTCTGTTTAGACCACTAAAATGCGATTTTGGACCTTGAAGAGTATTTTTTTCTGAAAGATGATCACATTTTCTCACCAAAAAGAGAAAAAAATAGGTAGGTGATGCTTTCCTTTGTTTCCAATCCTAATTTACCCATTACGCACCGAATTTTCAAGACGCCCAGGAATGTTGACGCTATTCCTTTAATTCATTTGACGACCCAACTGACACATCGATAATTTATAATTGGCAAAGCTATGCTTGTCTCCGTTACACTTGTACAGTGTTTGGTAGATTTGGAATGTGAGTTTCTTACCATTTAGGGTTTAGTATCGATCCAGGCAATGAATAGGATATCAATAATATTGCTATTGACCTTTCAGTTAAAATGTCTCAATCTGGCCAAAATGTAACTCGGTTCCATTTGTCATTTGCCGTGGTGGGTCATTATTGTAAAAGCAGACCCAATGCGAAATTCAAATGTATGTTTACACCTAGCACATAAAGTCCCTGACCAGGTGCTTTGAGGTTGGCTAATTCAAAATATATGATCGGTACCAAAAATCTGAGATATACATTAATTGAGCAAATTTCTTCTCCGCAGTTTGATACCTCATTCGACAAAATCGAGTGGATACTTTTAAAGTTATGTCGATTTCAATGACCGCGCATGCAACAGAAAAGTTGCACTAGGTATAGGAAATCATTGATTTGTGTGTGATTTACCATAGACGGTAAAAATCAATGTTTTACCCGTCTATGGTCAGAAGTCACAAACTGGTCCAAAAAAATGTTTCACTTCTAATAATGTTGAGAAATGCACCAATTCTGATTAAACGGGACAAAACTTAAGTTTTACATACTTAATGACCCACAAACTATATATTGTTGGAAAGCTTATGATTCAAGGTTTTTCATTTTTGCAAAAAAGAATCAAATTATACAGGGTGTGTAACATTTGTACAGGGTGGAACATAAAAAAGTTTATCGTTTTTGCTCCTCACAAAATATTTTGATAGTTTGTACAATTAGGGTTTAGCTAAAGATAGTCACCAAAATCAGAACAACTGCAGAAGGTTCTACCAAATTTGCTAAGAATCACCTGACCAAAATGTACACAGGAAAAGTACAGGGTGTCTAAAATGATGATGAAATAATGCATAAAATGAAGGTTTGTATATAATATTCTATGAAATTTAGTTAGCATGGACTATTCAATTTTAAGGAAAATGGTTATCAAAATGAACTACATGAATATCATTAAAGTTCCTTTTATTTTGAATACAGGGTGGTCCAAGATAGGTCTAAATAGCAAATTTTTCATAAATCTATGAACAATTCTGTGAAGAAACACTTCTGGCTTTTTTTAGTTAAATGTTTTACTACCCAGGGTAGAAAAGGACCGAAGAGTCACACAAATGAAATACATTAAAACACTCCCTGAATTAAACATCATATTCTAGTAGAGAATGTCTAGATAACAATTCAATATTATTATTCAGGCACATGTTATTAACATATATGAGAAGTTTGAAAACTTTCCTATGTATACTTTGAAAATGGCATCAATTTCAAAAGTTCTAGTTTTCCATTATTTCGTGTAGAAACCTATGGGCGCCTCACCCACCGGCGCCTCACCCACCGGCGCCTCACCCACCGGCTCCACCCTTGACTCACTCGACGTTTAGATTGATAACTTCACTGTTGCTAGACATGTGGCTTTAATCTTTTTTTTATTCGGTAGCTGGATAAATTGTCTTTAATATGATGCCAAAAATGTTATGATTTTTTGACAACTTCTATTTAAAATAGAGACACGTATCACGATTTTTAAGGATTTTTTGAAACGGCTCCACCTTATTTGATATACCTATTAGTGACCTGTGACCCTATGGATTTACGCACTGAAAAACTCACAGCTTATCAGCTAAGACTTGTATTCTTCACAGCCAGATACACCCTTTGTCCCGCACTTTGCGGTTATCACTAAAGACCCATTCATCTGTCTCGTTCAGATAGCACACAGTTATGACAGTAATCACACACAAATCAATGATTCCTATACCTAGTGCAACTTTTCTGTTGCATGCGCGGTCATTGAAATCGCCATAACTTTAAAAGTATCCATTCGATTTTGTTGAATGAGGTATCAAACTGCGGAGTAGAAATTTGCTCATTTAATGTATATCTCAGATTTTTGGTACTGATTATATATTTTGAATTAGTCAACCTCAAAGCACCTGGTCAGGGACTTTATGTGCTAGGTGTATATAGATTATGTATCTATTATCTTTTTTAAAAAGTCCCTTATTTTTCTCAGGACTTGGATATGGTTGCTGTTTTATAGCAGCTTACTTAGCTATCAGTGAATATTTCAAAGACGCATTTGCTAAAGCATTCGTCTTTGGTGTAATGACGAGTGGCGGTCCTATAGGAATAATAATGATACCACCATTAGTCGAATATCTTATAGTTACCTACGGTTGGAGAGGTGCCATGTTAATAGTTGCGGCGATTAACACAAACCTGATAGTATGTGGGGCAGCATTGCACCGGAAAAGCTTCCTGGAGAACAGCCCTTTGCTGGAGCAGCAGTTACATGAGCCACCATACCATGGAAAATGGCATAGTTGCATTACTACAATGAAGCACATGTTTGGATTTGTTAACGTAGTTATTGAACGCCCTGTTTTTATACCATACCTTGCTGGATGCTTTCTGATTGGCGTCAACTCTGGGGGATGGGTTACCTTCTTCGTGCCACATATTATTGCAAAAGGATATACCTCCTACCAAGCAGCCCTACTTGTCACAATTGGAGGCATTGGATCTTTCATCGGACGAATTGTTCACGGTCCAATTTTGAAATATGGATTGACGTCAGTACTGTTGCAGATAGTCTGCGCCTGTGTAAACGCAATCACTTTACTCATAGACCCCCTGATATCACACTTATTTGCACTGGCAATCTTTGCATTTATCAACGGTGCTTGTATTAACACAATGCCAGTCATAATGTCTGCAGTCGGTGAGGAAATATTGGGTGAAGAAAAAATGGCCGATGGATTTGCTATATCATTGTTATGTTATGCGATTGGCATACCAGTCGGTGGAGTTGTATTAGGTAAGTTTTTGACGTCACATCTGTTTCCGGTACAATATTTCAACGTATTTTTGAAACACTACTAGCCATCGGAGGAGATGGAATGTTGCAACCCCAAATATAATCTTTATTTATATAACGCATGAAAATATTCTAGCCATCTGATTGGTGGATACTATATACATCAGATAACACAAAATAGTTTGGTCCATTTGATGCTTGACGTCACTTCCCAGTCTTTTTTCTTTTCTTTCAAAAAGTACTATTGACCGGGCGGTCAATAGTACTTTTTGAAAGACGAAAAATTAAATTTGATCAAAATATTTTCATGCGTTATATAAAACAAATATGGACTGCTCTTTATTCGTGAAATGGGGTAAACTATTTGTCCCTCGGTGATCTGGAGACCGTAGCCTACTATTTTCCGTCAGCCTTCGGCTTCGAGAAAATAGTAGTCACCTTGGGGTAATAGTTCACCCCATTTCCCGTATGAACAGTCCATATTTGTATACTATTAAGCGACAGGCTTTCTAGGAGCATGTTCTCCCATCGGTCGGTTGGGCATGTAGAAGAGGGATTTCTCGTGGCCTACACGTGTTTATTTCTTCTTTTCCCCCTACTTTTTCCAATTTCTACGGTAGATGATCGATGTAAATGTATAGGTCTAGTTTTTGGTTACAGCTTTTGATACCAAAAGAAACATCCTTTCTTATGATGCAATAATGAGATAGAGCCCACATTTTCTTCATTCAAGTATGAGTGCTCAAATGGATCAATTTGATAACGATCATATAAATTTCAACCTACCTACCTACCTCCTTCTACCTCATGCTGAATTTGATAAAATTAAGCGTGAAAGAAAACACATAATTTCAAACGAGTCGAAGCGCCACCATCAATAGGCTGTGTAGCCATTTATTACAATGATTCATTTGCGAAGTTCGTTGTAAAACCATTACGGTATAAAACAAATCAGCTGTATCGTCATATTGCTTGAAGCTATGACGAAACAATTACGAGATTTCCGCATCTCTGTTTCATGTACTTAAATGTTCGATGTATGCATGAATTGCTGCGTGAGTCTATGCAGCGACCTGTTGCTAATGAGGCAGTATTAGTAACGTTGACACCACGATATCGGGTACGGCTATCTCATCAGCGCTTTCGGCACAAACCACCGAGCACGAATTTCAAATATTCACAGGTTAGGGATGTGCACTGTCAATTAGCCTTGATTGAATATTATAGTTCTGTGTTCAATGAAAATGGTCAGTATACATTAAATACTAATATTTCCCTACAATATAATGCTTAGTTTCATGAATAGCACTGTTTTCCTTTTAATAAGTCCATATTATTACATTACCGCCTAGTTTTTATTTTATATTATTTTTTCATTATTTTTATATTAACACTTTTTGATAAATACCACCAAATGACGGTTGGTTATCATACACAATTATAAATTTGACATACTCTGATGTTTTTGGTTATTTTCAGGATTCATGTTTGAAAGTTCGGCAGGCATCGGATTCGTAGCATTAGGAATTTTGTCAGTGGTTTTTGCATTACTTTATATTATAGCAGATTGCTGCAGGACTGCTATGTGTTAACCGCAGGTAGTTTTGCTTAATGCGTTGCAGTCTACTCATAAAGCATGTCGATTTCCAATTATCGGGCACTCATCCCCTCCTGTTTGAACTACGCCAATTCACTTAAAAGGATCGTAACCACTTACAGAAACTTCAAAACAGGGCAGCCAGAATTGTATTCAGGGCTAAAAGAATTCACCCATCTGCACCCCCCTGCTGAGAATTCTCTACTGGTTACCAGTAGCTACTGGTTACCAGTAAAACAAAGAATAATATTTAAGGTGCTGCTATATGTATATAAAGGAGTACATGGACTTGCTCCTCCTTACATCACCAACCTTCTTGTACCATATGTACCTGGAAGGCCAAATCTACGTTCTGGTGATGACAAGCTACGTCTCCACACTCCATCCACTACCAGAAGATATGGTGACATGTCTTTCCATGCTGATGCCCCACGGGCCCACGACTCTGGGACTCTCTGCCCTCTGATATTCGCAATAGCATCTCCGTCAGGATTTGTTTAGGAAGCGCTAAAGACTTACTTGTTTCCGCCTGCGTAGATTCGTAAATTCTGCAGTCATGTCATTTTTAAATTGAACCTGTTGTGCAATGCTGTCTATATTATTAGTCTTATTATATACTTGGTGCTGAGTGTATGCTTGCTGGGTATGTATTTCGTGTGTGGGTACGGGTGTCGTATGTGTGTAGGTTTTGAAGCCTTTTAAAGGGTGTGTTAGGGTGATATGTGAAGAGGGGGGTTGCGCGCGTATATGTATGTGGATATACTTATTTCCCGTTTTAATGTCCAATTATTCTATTGTTGTGTTTTTATTTTGTATATAACTTGGTACTTTTTAACGTGTGTGTATTTTATCTCTGTACAGCGCTTTGGTCTTTTATATTTAGAAAAGGCGCTTTATATATGCTGTTTAATAATAATAATAATAATAATGCAACCGCTGGTGGACCGTTTCCCGTCTGTTCAAAATTTCTCGACGTACTCAACGTGTGCTTAACTTACGTTCTGCATAAGTTCCCGATAGGTTCGTGCTACGTTAGACATACGTTTACAAACGCTGACATACGTTAGACATACGTTGACATACGCTGACATACGTTAGAGGTACGTTACTCGTCATAAGTTATAGGTTGGACCTATAGATTTACCCTTCTAGATATTTTAATAGTTATCATCTAGGCTGCGTTTACTTGAACTGGCAACACTTGTCCCGCCGTGTACGAAACTCAATTTCTGTAGCGGCATAAGTCACGTGTTCGTTGTACGCCGAGGATACGCTGAGGATACGTCAAACACGGCAGACATACGCTTCGAATACGTTAAGCATACGTTGGTATACGCTCGCCGATCGCATACGCTGTGATACGCTGTCATAAGTTTGTTATAAGTTAGTGATACGCTATCAATACGTTAGTCATACGCTATGGATACGCTATGGATACGTCCATTCCATCACCGATGTCGACTTTTCCTACGCAATTCGTTGGGAAGTTGGACGTTCTTGGACGTTCTTGGACTCTGACAATTTTCGAGCTATTTTTTGAATACGTCGGCATACGTTCAGGCCACGTTCAGGCCATACGCTATGGTGTGACAGGGCCTTTAGGGTTTGCATAGGTACGCTGGTGGAAACATAATCATGTTCAAAAAATGAGTTGGTGACAACGTATCAATGCGCTATGTATACGTTGAGCATTCGCTGTTTCGCATATTTGGTGTAGGTTGCATTTTTGTCATCTGTTCGGCCATATACGTCCAACCCATCTGGAACTTTGTGATAGCGAATGCCCAACGTATTCACAGCGTTTGTCTAACGAATGTCTAACGAATGGCCAACGAATACACCGCGTATTCTGACGTACATCAACTTTCACCAGGCGTCCATATATTACGTGCACATACAAGACATAGTGTGTGTTCCATGTGTACAGTATAGCTACAGTATAATGTAGCGTTTTTTATCACATCTGTGACGTTAACGATCTTGCTCTTTCGTTATTCATGGTCAGCTGGTCATCAGAGATGGAGGGTGCTCACTCATGCATCAGAAAACTCCGGATTCAATATCTTCTGGCCGTTCATCAACATGAAAATGACCTGAACTAGCTTGTCATCGCCCAGTTCATCCAAGGCAGAAGTGTCCCCAACATTTTTGGAAATTCGGTTTATACGTTCGTGTTATAAGTTGTCATACGTTCGTGACACGTTGGGCATTCATTGGGCATTAGTTGCGTACGATCAGCATTCGTTGGATGGACGCTACGCATGCGCTGTCATTCATCACTATGACATTACATTGTGAATTTGTTTGGTGTTAATTGTTGATGACTTCGATAGTTACCGACTTAAACTATGTTCATCCGACACGGCAGGATATGTTGACGATGCAGGTGCTATGACTAACATTAGCGAGTAGTAGTGCAATAGGATAGCAGGTAGATCAAGTAATAGTTCATCTGACTACCCCAGTGTCCAGCGAGGTCCGGCGGCTTCCGAGGGTCTCATAAAATAGGCAGAAAATGTTATTGCCCATTGGGATATAGAAGTGTGAAGGTGCGTAATGATAAGTTTTTAGATATCTTTGAAATTTGCAATGACGAAATAATATCATGATTTATGTATTTTACTCACTGGTTTTTGTGTATATTAACCGTTGGGTCATCATTATCATATTGCCTAGCTTCGCCTGTAACATGAAAAGCTGGCTAAATATCAAGATGGTTTATTATTAAGAGTCGTTGTATTATTATAAGTAATGATGATTATATGAAGTAAATCAAATCATTAAAGAAAGGGGTATATATAGACAAATAGGTTCATACCATTTTATCTCAAGAATTTGCAGTCGAAAATTTCGCATGCTGTATACACCATTAGTATTACTGCTGTTTACACGTTATTACGAAAACTGTATAAAACATGGGTTTCATGAGACATGTATCCTTTTTACACGTTAAATAATATGGAAATGTGTTTTTAAAGAAAATATTGCTTAGTTTCCGTGTTGTCATTCACTGAAGTAAAGTTTTCAGTTAGTGGCAATTGGCCTTTTCTTTAGATATTTTTTAACATTGATTATATGTTATATGTTAACAGATACATGGGTGATATTTTCATAGCAATTCCATACATATTTACACGAGCATTAATCTTTTATATCATGAAATATGCGTAACCGGACCAGTTGCCCTATCGTCCCCCATTTGCTGTATTCCGTTAAAATAAGAGGGATTAAAATCATGTCTTGGACAGTTCACCTCTCGCTAGTCTAGTGGTTGAGTGATGTGCCTTACTAACCGTAATGCAGAGGTCCATGGATCAATTCCCCGGGATCGATTCCCACTAGGACCACATTTTTTCAACTGATTTATTTCCTTTTGTAAAAGTTAGGGTCAAAAATATTCCAAGTTCACAAAGTGTGTAGTTCCTACCTAGTCAACCCCGGATGGAAAGTCATGTGGGTATTTTCATCGCTACGTATGATATTGTTTGCTTTCGTGAATTTGTTAGAAAACATCCCACTTAAAAGGGGCTGTGCATCTTCAGGTACAGCCTCCGTAAAACTGCCGTAACTTCTTCATTATTCATTTAATCTATAAAAAGTATACATTTTTTTGCAGGAAAGGGTTCAATGAATCCAACCATTTTGGAAAAAAATATAAAAACCACGTTTTTTGACCCATTTTAGGTTCTGCAAAGATAGCTCAATCAAATGTTTTCATACTAGTTTTATTATATTCCTCATACAATTCCCTAGGCATGCTAGGAATAGTTTTTGTTTCTGTTTTTTTAAATCTTTATTATTTTTTGAATTATCGCCAAAAAAGTGCCAACAAATATGATTTGTTATCAAAAATGGAGATTTTCACGATTTTTGGAGGTAAGAAATCACGTTTTAGCACTTTTTGGTCTATAATTCAAAAAATAATAAATATTTCAGAATAATGAAGAAGTTACGGCAGTTTTACGGAGGCTGTTCCGAAGGTGCACAGCCCCCTTAAGAACATAATTGAAATAAACTGATATATACAGTTAAGCCCACAATTATTCATACCCCTTGAAAAATATGTGTTTTTTGCGTTTTTCTCATATCTATACCAGCTGGAGTGGTGGAACTTTTGCTTTACACTAAAGACAATTAGTTTGCAAGTACAAATCAATATATTTGGGCTCAACATTTTTTGCATAACAATAGAATTGAACAAGAATTGTGTTTTTATGCCTGTCCAAAATTATTCATACCCCATACCAAGTCTCAGGATTGAGGCCACATTTTGTGATAATACACATGTTTTTGACTTTCCAAACATTCTTTATACTGTGTGATAGGCTTTTATATTGTTATGCAATTATTCCATACAATGTGGATGCATTACAAATGTGTCCTATTGAATGTACAGTGAGGGATATTATAGGACAACACTCTAGCTCTTTGACAGCATGGCGAAGGGGATCAAATAACTCAGTGAGGACCTTTTTTGTGCATTGTGAATGCTCACAAAGAGAAAAAAGGCTACAAAGCTATTTCGAAGCAATTTCAAGTGCCAAATTCCACCATAAAAAGCATAATTAGGAAGAACAAGACAGTTAAAATCAGTTAAAATCAGTTAAAAACCCTGAAGAACACGGTCGGAAGCCAACGGTGTCCCCTTGTTTGACAAGAAAAGTATGGTGAAAGGCGAACAACAATCCACATATCACCGTCAATGCTCTCCTGAACAACCTTGGTGAGTCTTGGACCAAGATATTAAGGCAGACACTCCAGCAGACATAGTACACAAGAGTTCTCCACGGACTCCGACCAAGAAAGACTCTACTTCTGAAAAGAGACAATGAGAAACTCATCTAGCATTTGCAAGAGCACTTCTGGACAAAGATCCAAGTTTTTGGTCTTCAGTGTTGGGATTGCTTAAGATGCAAGACAAGTTTCTCTATGTCTCTTTTAAGGAGTAGAGTCTTTCTTGGTCGGCCTCCATGGAGACCTCTCATGTGCCATATATGCTGGAGTGTCTGCCATGATATCTTGGTCCAATAATTGCCAGGGTTGTTCAGGAGAGCATTGATGGTGAACTGTGGATTGTTGTTGGCCTTTCGCAATACTTTTCTTGCCAAACAAGGGGACACCGCTGGCTTCCGACTGCATCCTTCAATGTTTTTAGTGAGTTGAACGTCTTGTTCTTCCTAATTATGCTTTGTGTGGTAGATTCTTGCACTTGGAATTGTTTCGAAATAGCTCTGTAGCCTTTCCCCTCTTTGTGAGCATTCACAATATGCACAAACAAGTTATTTGATCTTCTTCGCCATGCTCTCAAAGAGCTAGAGTGTTGTTCTATAATATCCCTCACTGTACATTCAATAGGACACATTTGAAATGCATCCACATTGTATGCACACATGGGATAATTACATAACAATATAAAAGCCTATCACACAATATAAAGAATGTTTGGAATGTCAAAAACATGTGTATTATCACAAAAAGTGGCCTCAATCCTTAGACTTGGTATGGGGTATGAATAATTTTGGACAGGCTTAAAAACATAATTCTTGTTCAATTCTATTGTTATGCAAAAAATGTTGAGCCCAAAGATATTGATTTGTACTTGCAAACTAATTGTCTTTAGTGTAAAGCGAAAGTTCCACCACTCCAGCTGGTATAGATATGAGAAAAATGCAAAAAACTCATATTTTCCAAGGGGTATGAATAATTGTGGGCTTAACTGTACACCTGGGAAAGTATGATGTACTGATATTACTCGTGTCATGTGTTAGATTTTTATAAATCTCTCCTCCCGTAAGCCCGAGGGTGCCAGACCGGGGGCGACAATACCATTTGCACGCGATATATTTCGGTAGTAGTTTCTGGGCTCACACCACTAAACAAATCCCCTATGCAGTAGACCATCCAAAGGCAATAAATGTGCTTTAAAAAAATACATCACGGCATTTTTTGTTACAGCTCTACATCTAGGTTAAATTAAGTGCTTACATAGTAAGGTTTCCAATGAAGGGGGGTGTCAAAAATTAGAAAAATTAGGCCATTTTCAGCATAAAAATACCGTTTTTGGGCAAAAAACTATTTTGTGTGTTTTTTGGTGCAATTAATATCTTTAAACAATGTACTATCCACCAGTAATTAGTTTGACCTGAATTATTGTGATTTTTAAGGAATAATCCATATTTAAAGCTGCTAAAATATAAAGAAAACAAAAGCACAAGTGAGTACAAAAGGGCACTTTTTTCAGTTTTGTAGTTGTATTTGCCACTTATTATTCGCTAATTGCTTAATCTGTCATGCGATGCTTGAAAAAATCAGGAAACTAGTTTGACATAATCTATGACATTTATAGATTTTATAGAGTTTTATGTTGACAAATATTATCAAATTCAACATTAAAGGGGTATTCAAGGGTTATTTGACACAAAGGTATAGAATCGTTATAGTGACTTAGAGGTCACGGTGTATTTAAGGGAGTGTCTTCCGTGCACTCCCAGGACTCCCCAACCTACTTTTTGAATTTCTTTTCATGATCCTAAAACGAATTTAGGGTGTTACCGAATTTAATGTTAGTATGCTAGGGGGTTATTCAAAATGACGTCCAAAATGGCCGCCAAAAAGTCAAATTTCATAAAAGAACATACATCAACCAAAATTTACGATGACAGTATAGTTTTAACTATAGGATGTATGTATTAAACTCAAGTTTGCATTGTTAACATACTTTGAATTCAAGATGGCCGCCAAAATGGCCGCCTAAAACATAAAAATAGCCAATAATAACCGTAAAACAGCATATTTTGTATCATATTCATCAAATAATTTTAAGGCTTCGAGATGGACACCAATAACTACCAATTGGTCAGAACAAATTGATTACATATGGTCAAAATTAGCTGATCTAGTACATTTTCGCTAAATACCAGTATCCAACTTTCTAAGCAGATAAGTTACACAAGTGCTACCGCAAGAATATAACGGACATCAAATGCAGCGCCCACTAGCGACCAGCTAAACAATAGGAATCGAACCACAGCTAAACACCAATGGTCGCATGCTCTGATGTCAATTGTCTAAAGCTAACTATCGGGTTCCACTATATTGGAACATTGACAAATCAAAATTGTTGTTTAATGGTATAGATGTAATTAATATTAGTCAAACCTTTATTATAAATGAAATGAGAGCCAAAATGTCATTCCCCTACAACATAGCAGATCGATACAGATGAGTGAAAATTAACGTGTCGCAAAAAAAAATCAAAAATTCAGCAAAAATTAAAAATGTTTGCAACTTTCATTTCCAGATTTCTCTGTAATGTGTGCAGTAAAGAGAATGATTTCCGTTCATAATAATGATTTATGCATCAATGAATATTTTGATAGCTTACTTATTGAAATTGATTCAATAAATCGTCTAATATTAATGCTCCCGTAAGTCCCAAAATATAAAGAATGTAGTTGTCCTCGGTCAGTCTCTAAAACATTTTTAGTGCATTCACACGCTCACCATAGGCCGGTGAACAATGATGTCAATAAAGAAACAAACCAATACAAAAACAAAAGAATTTCAACACATTTCCCAATCGACACAACGGCTAATTATCGGCGTTTGAACTTACGTCATCTTAGCGTAAGCACACGTACTACACATGAATGCCTTCATTGCACACCGGTCTATTCTGTAGTCAAATCCGGTGCCACTGCACTGATATAATACAGGTATATGTTCATCGGTTAAGCATGAGCGGGTAATTTGACTATGAATAGGGTTGCGAGGTTTTAGAACTGACGGAAAAGGATAGGGAGGTCGAGGACAACCAAACAATATTTTATTATTGGCCTACTGGTATTTGGAAAATTTGGTCATGGATGATTAGTTTAATAGTTAAATGCTTTCACTTGGAGGCGCTGTAGTTAATGTCCCTAGTCTACCACTTGTGGTTAGTGATTTCATGGTGATAATTATGGGCTTCAAAACCCTACCTTATATTGAAATATCCAAAAGGATCATCAAGCAGTCTCAACCGCCACCATGTATGCATATAGGTAGTGGTATGAATTCATCAATGACCTTAGTCACCTTATTTATCAGATATCCTTTATATTACTTACATACTTAATTGATTGGGGTCATTACGGTATCACTCGCGGTCTGTAGATGATCACTTGGGGTAATTAGATGATCACTCGGGGTCATTAAATGGTCATTTGGGGTCATATAATGATCACCTGGGGTAAGTAAGCAACCGTCCGGGTCATTATATGATTGCTTGGGGTCATTACGCTATCACCTAGGGTCATTAAATTATCAAATGGTGTAATGAAATTATCACTCAGGATCGCATTGGGCCATTAAACAATCACTAATTGTCAATGGTCACCAAGGGTTATCACATCATCACTTGGATCGAGTCAATAAATATTCACTTGTGGTCATTAAATCATCCCCTGCTGTTATTATATGACAGTTTGGGCGGCTTGAGTAATAAAATGATGGATTTGGGCCATTAAAATATTACTTGGGGTCATTAATGATCACTCAAGAGTCATTACACGATCCATTTGATTCATTACATGGTCAGTCAATTGGGGTCATTGAATGATCTCCTGGGGTTATTAAGCGACCATCCGGGTCATTTAACATCAGTTCTAACCACCTGGCGGCCAATTTAGAATGCGATAAATATTCAAAACTTTCACAGAGGTGAGTCGTTTATCTAAAAGCATTTGTTTAGCAGTTTTGGACATGGTATATATGATGCAATATACGCTGTTATAAGCTATCTTTACAATTAGGGCGGCCATTTTAGCGGCCATCTTGATTTAATATATGTTAACAAAGCAAAGTACTGGATATGAGTTACTAGTGATCTAATTCATACATACCATTGTTAAAAAGTATACTTATACATTTTGTTTGATATTATCTCCTTTATGAAAATTGACCCTTTGGCGGCCTTTTTGGACGCCATTTTGACTAACCCCTTAGCATATCCAAATTAGTTTTGGCATCACCCTGATGCCAAGTCTTGGGAGTGCACGGAAGACCCCGAGTAGATACTACGCCTCTAATTCACTATAATTATGATTATATGAATATACGGTCAACTCTCATGAAAATAGTGCAAATGAGATTTCAGAAGTTGAAGAAAAAAATTGTCTCCAATTTTATTTATTACACTATTTTTTAATAGTAGACATGTACTGAATACTAGATTTAAAATTTTGTGAACAACACTCATTGCATTTTTGTACAATATAACGTTGAATTTATATTATAATAGCACTTGTTTGCAGCTTTTGCTCCATGTTTATTACGTTATATACTTCCTATCAGCTCTAAATCAGAACGAGTTTACAAACTGTGATGCCAAAAACACAAAATTATAGTTACGAAAGCATACTTCTACCAATTACAGCGAACAAAATGCAATGTAATTTTGTAAATTGCAAGTATTATGAATTGTTTTTGGTCTTCACATCACTGTTTGAACCTCAGCTTTAAAACTAAAAAAATGCACGGTTTTCCAAAATGATTATCTTTGTGCAAAGTATAAAATATATCTTTAATCGTATCTTTTTCCAAGCGTTATAATGTGTTTTTAAAAGTTAGCTCAGAAACAATAAATATTATGCTTTACCAAAAACGCTGGCATTGGTATTCGGACTTTATGGGGTGGGTAACGTAATAAACATATACAAACACATGTAAACAAATATATTTAACATCGACCAAGTCAGTTTATTTTGCACACAGACATATCTTGTAAATGGTATTTTAGTAAAAGTTAGGTTGCCTAAAGTCCACTAAAAGACAGTTCTATATAATATTGTCGACTTGCTCTTTTGATGTAGGGTAAATATGGTGAATAACGTAATAAACATGGTCACTAAATCGACAGATGTAACATGGCACTTTACAGATATGTTGTTAGACCATGACATTATTACCTTTATGTAAATTTTAATAGCACTAAATATTGAATAGCCTTTTATCTCTTAAAATTAGTAAGATATTGATTTGTTTTATTTAAAATGATGGTAGTAGAATTGTTAATAAGATTGTACTCTGATGACCTTTTTGTCTCCACTGTTGCATTTGGTTCTGCCGGTATCGCCATTGGTTTTTTGCACTGTGTGGCATATATTTCTGTATAATAAAGATAACAAAAACAAAACAAAGTTAATGACATATATTGCAGCTGTTTCAGCTAGGTATAACGTATTTATTCACACAATTATACGAATTGGTTTATTACGTTATCCAATAGTCATAGAACTATGCATCATTGAAGCATGCAAACAAATGAGATTGTGTCAGTATGTGAGACAATATGTATGTACACTAAGTTAACATTCATAAACACATAATAAATGTTGAATCACTATGAACAGGGTGCAATTATATTTATCAAATGATGGAAAGTTTATTACGTTGTCCATTATAAGGTGGTTTCAGTCCTCACATAGAATAGTCCACATATTACAATTATAACATTGGATACAATGTATGATACTCAAGTACATCAATCATGAAAGTTACTGAATTGACGCCAACATTGACATGAGACTAGACAATGAGGTTGGTTACGTTATCCCGTTTATTACGTTATTGGCAACTGCAACAGTGCCTAATGCTGGCTTATAACGTATATACAAAGCAATCAATGAAGATGTTAACGATACCTACTGCATTTCTTCACATTATTAACCCCATTCTGATATCATAGGTCTATTTTCAATGTGCTTAAGAGATCTATAATGACTTCAACTGTCATTCAGCTTAATGTTCATATTACATACAAGACAAAATGAGGAATTCTTACCATTCGTCGTGGTTTTTTTGCATTGTACTTTCATCGAGTATCCCCAATGCATGCCTGCGAAAAGGGCCTGCCACGTATCTTTGTTTAATACAGTCGTAGAGAGCAGCTGTCTCTCTGTCGATTTATTCGACAACGTAATAAACGATAACGTAGTAAACGTTTTTCGTACTCAAAGTACCATGTAGACGATCTGGAAAGAGCTAGCGAGTGTTCCAAGTAACCACATAGTCTATGTATATGTATCAAATTGGTTTTTAACCAAAAAGTGTGTTTTGATACATAGTTCGGGAGAAATCTCAACAACGTAATAAACATCCTTAACAAGGTCGCATGCTTTGCAGCATTTTGATTTCTTCTCAAGGTCAGACATGCTGCTAATGATTTTTGATAATATTATTTTCTAACACCCATGTTCTTTTAGATTCAGAATATGTACATTTAAATGTTTAAACGTTAATTTTGAACAATGTTGATCCTCAATATGTCGCAGGTAACGTAATAAACATCAACATCTCGGACAACATATATGAAACTGAAACAGGTAAACATCGTAAAAGATGTGCATTTTTTTTCTATCCATGGAATATCGCTATATGTTCCCTACAAATTATGACATATCTTGTAGAAAATGGTGCCCTATTTGTATTGTAATTAATAAAGGCAAAATATACATTTATGCTGCGGACATGGAAATTTCGCTAATTTGGGGTATATGAGGGCATTTTTTTGAGTGAAAACACGTTCAGAAGTATATCAAAGTATATAGATCCAAGTAGAAAACATCAATATCTATCTAGAAAAGAAGTTTTTCAAGCAAGAAAACATTGCATAACACAGAAATGGACCAAAGACATCAAAAAGTTCATTTTGCACTGTTTTCATGAGAGTTAACCATACCATTGTCAAATAACCCTTTTTGAATGCCCCTTTAATGTTGAATTTCACCCGATTTGTCATCATAAAACTATCTATAAATGTCATAGACCATGTCAAACTAGTTTGCTTATTTATTGAAGCATCGCATACAGATTAAGCAACTAGCGAATATAAGTTGCAAATAAAACGACAAAACTGAGAAAAGTGCCCTTTTGTACTCACTTGTGGCTTTGTTTTCTTTATATTTTAGCAGCTTAAATATGGATTATTCCTTAAAAAAACAATAATTCAGGTCAAACTAATTACTGGTGGAAAGTACATTGTTTAAAGATATGAATTGCACCAAAAACACAAACAATATATTGTTGCCCAAAAACGGTATTTTTATGCTGAAAATGGCCTAGAAATCAATTTCTATTTTTGATGACACCCTTCATTGGAAACCTTACTATGTCAGCACTTAATTTAACTTAGATGTAGAGCTGTAACAAAAAATGCCGTGATGTATTTTTGCCTTTGGATGGTCTACTGATGCTTACTGTGTAAAATGGACCATAATTATACGCCATTTTATCGCTTATAAAGCAACTGGTTGCTTCAACTTTACATTTTGTGTGAAGATCAAAATATAAGGTCAAGGAAAAATTGTCGAGATATGCACCGTCGAAGTTACGCATTCTAATCAATTATTTTAAGTCTCTAAACGGCTATAAAATCATACAAAATTGGTCAAAAGAAGAAGATTTGCACTGATATTGTTTGATAATCTTCATTTAATAATCATCCGATCACGTTTGGCCATCAACACTACTTTTGGAGCATTTTTATATATTTCACTTAGAGGAGGGTCATCCCAACCAATTCAACAGGCCTTTCATGGACTGTTCCATTATTTATTTTAGTGGTGTGAATCCTATAGCAATGTGGTTAATGTATTGCTAAAAGCCTCACATCCCATAATAATTCAATATAGAAATGAGAGTTGTTATGCATATGCAAAAATACTTACGTTCATGCAAAATGTTTTGCAAAAGGGCTTACATCCATTTTTTGAAGAATAAAGAATCTTATAACATAACAAAATAGAAGTGATTGATTTGAAGAATAAAAAAACATACTGTATTTGATTGGTTTACTATGAACCTCTTTAATTATACAAATAATATTTTAAAGGATCAATCACGCTAGTCCAAAACACTTTCATGCTGTTTTCTCAAAATCACTCATATGGATGAAAGCCCTTTGTATAAATACATTACGTCGGGCATGCGCAATAATGGCAAGGTGGTCACGATTTATATCTTGAATTTGATGAATATAATCGTAGGAGGGTTGCGATTAAGTAATTCAATGAATAGAATTAGTTAAAGAATATTAATAATTCATAAATAATTAAAACATCCCCTCGATTTATCTATATAATATATTTGTAATTAATCAAATGAATACTCGATCAATGATTAAATAAATATTGAAATACGATTGATAGGTATAGATTAATTGAATAATAAAATTGATATATTTATTTTATGCTTTTATTATCAAATGATATTATTGAATGAACTGTTTGAATAAGTCATGTATTTTAATCAATTTAATTAATTAGTTAATAGGTGAATTAGTGAATAAATTAATTAATTAATGATTGATGCAGTGATTCAATTTATCTATTCATTAACTTGATTTTCACATAATATTAATAAATGAAATATTTCGAATAATGAATAAAGTTATTTATTTATGAATTATTCATTATATAAACAAATAAATACAAATACAAGTGTGTGTGCTAGTACCATGCTGTATTTATATGCTGCGATGGAAATATCCACATGACTTTCCACCCGGGGTTGACTGCATATTTATACACCTCAGTATTGAAGAAAGTCGTGATTTTACCGACCCCTTTTTCAAGTAGTAACGAAAATTGACAACATCATATGATGACAACTGTGACAGCTAAACGGCAACACTGGGCGTAAACAAACAAAATGGCTTAGTCCGTATGACGCAAACCAAGCCCAAAGCGAGCGGAATCGAGACATGTTTTCACCAAATGACTCTAAAATCACATGACGGAATAAACCCTATGAACGTGTTTCTATTGGGGCACTGCAAAGTTAACGGTAAGATTAAACGATAAGATTTATCGGTAAGTGTTTAATCCCCCCCCCCCCCCCCCCCCTGTTTCTACTCGCGAAAAGTAACCACTAAGTTTATCGATCGTTTAAGACGTGGTTGATTTTATCGGCTCAAAACATGATTTGTGGCACAAAAAAAGTACATCAATGGCAAAAAAAGCTGATTGTGATTTAGAGTAGAACTGATATGCTCTGATGATGGCAGAATTTAGTTCTTATATGACACGAAACATTCAGAATTTGTTATTTGAAATTAATTTACGTAGAACAAAATACGAATTTTAAATTGTGGATGGAATATTGTAATCAGATCAGTTGGGAATGACGCCGGATCGCGACGATCACATCGTGTGGGATCATGAATAATCATCATTCACAACGAATGATTGACAGTTTACGCTGTAATTTCCGGGTGAAGGATTGAAAGAATGCGCTATACTGAACCAGTACCGACTGAACCAAATCTCAACAATGGGAAGATAAGAGAGACATACACACAATGTGTATAATCCAGCGTGACACGGTTCACAGAACATAACGGTAAGAATAATCGGCTGTCTGTTTCTGGGACTGGGAAACTTACCGTTTCTTACCAGTACCAAACCTGGTTTGTGAAGTTTTTTTTGAGGTTACAAGAAATACCGATTCTTAACGGTATCTAGCTGTTTCTACTGGGAAAACTCACCGGTAATTAACAGTATGTTCCCCAGTAGAAACATTTTTTACTGAAACTTAATTATTAACGGTTCCTGCGATTTAACATTACGGTTGACAACTGGCGTCCTGATTGCCAGTATTTTACTGCAAAAATGACCATTGTTAATGTTCATCTTGAATTCTGAAGTAAATTATATATATAAAACCTTCAACACTGCTGCGTATCTTTTTAACGAAGTATGACATTTACGAAATGATTTAGTCCCAGGAAGTGCTCGTTCTGAGGACCACTCAGTGTATTTGCTACGGAGTTTATTCATACACTGCAAAAAGGTTGCTTAAATATTTACTCAACATTTTACACAACGATGTTCAAGTATGCAACCGCTCAACTGTTGAGTAAAATTTGCCCAACACCGTTGGATAACATGTTTTCACCAACAGTTGAACAATTCTAGTTACTCAAAAGTTGGGCAATTATATTCAAGTATGCAACAGCTCAACTGGTGAGCATTTTTTAACCATTTGTTGAGTGTTTTATTGTTTATTGGTTGTGGGCTTTTATTTAGTGATTTGCTGGGTATTTTAAACCTATACGAACATGACGAAATAAGCTTATTATATGGACGACCACAGAGATTTAGACCGATCTATCACATCATCTTCTTGACAGACCAAGTTCAAACATCCAAAACCGGACTCACAAAACGCCTGTCAGATGTCACAAACTCTGATAATGATGCGGATTCCCCGGCGGACTCCCCGTTTTATTTACCAGATTATAATTTATCCAGATCCAGAGATCTCAGCTCGTGCAAACAGTTGCTCGTGTACAAAACGCCATAATGATTGAATGACGCAATCACGAAATTGGCTTTTTGGGCAACGGTTGCCTAAAATTCACATGTGCGTAACTTGCATCAACTGTTGCGTGATTTTCCTCATGCTCATGCAACAGTTGCCAAAGTGGAATATGTTTACGCAACATATTTTAGCAACAGACACAGTTTTCACCAACATTTTAAGGACATTGTTTTTGACGAATTGCTCAACGCTGGGGATTTTTTACTTTTATACAACGCTTAACTTTCTACATATATTGAATGAATTTTAATCGGTACGTCAACCAACGGATGATAAAAGTACTTTTAGCAACGTATTTTAAGCAACCTTTTACAAACTATTAAACCAGTAGAATGTGACATAACATTGAACTTGTTCGGGATCGTACACAACGTTAAACATTGACCTTGTACGGATCAGTCATATTGATAGACAATTAAAATCTGCACTGTAATGTAAGTCTAAATCGTTCGAACGTGAAAAAACAAGCACACCAGGTCAATCATTGGACTGTTTGTTATGTTGTTAGGAAAGAGTTTCAAAACAGAATCAATAACATTTAGACTTGGACTTGGACTTCTATCATTATGTCAAATTACATACCATCTCCTGCAGGAGGAGCAAAAGGATGGTTAACAGTGATATCCGGGTTTATCATAAATATATTTGAAATTGGAACAATACAGAGTTTCGGTGTATTTTTGCTGCCTATTATCGAAGATTTGGATTCATCATGGATAGAAATTGGTGGCTGGTGTGCCGCTTGTAATTCGCTCTCATACGTGCTTGGTAAGTGTATGCGGTGATCTAGGGCCAATCCAGGACTGTTTTGATGGGGGCGAAATTGTGTATCCCTGTGAGCTGAGCGAGCAAAGCGAGTGGGGTGACCAGGGTGTGTGGTTCATAGGCGAAGCCCTTGGTAGCTCCCTAATTATAGGCATTTTGAAGCGGTAAAGATTCAGCATTCTGAAGCAGTAATTTTGGCATTTTCTCACATGCCTATGTCTACTAACTAAAAACAACAACGACCCATAGGTATCTAATACTTAGGTAAAATGAGTTAAATCCAAACACACAGTTTGCACATTCAAACTCTAACTTAAACAACATTCACACCAGCGGGTGGGGTCCAGGGGAAAAGCCCCTATAAGCTTCTTGGCTTAGGCATTTTTAAGTTGAAATTTTTAACAATAAACAGGTCCACTATGACTTTTGTCATAATTATTTTTTTAGAAGGGGGGTGTTGTCCCCCACATGAAAATTATGTGGGATGTGACCCGCCTATATGCTCCTTACCCTTTCTCCTCCCCCTCTTCATTCTTCTCTTCCTCCTTCTTCTCCTCATCCTCCTTTTTTAAACAATCTGTTGTCAATGTAGGGGGGGGGGGGCAGTGTCTGGCAGTGTCTGCCCCCTGAATATGCCACTGGCGGTGATGAAGATTTTGAACTTTGTTATTATTTTCGGTATGATTAGGATCGATAATATTCGCCTTGGGTTTTCAAATTTTGTAGGTGAAAAGTTTTCATGCCAACATATTATATAGAAATTTTAAACAAAAGTCGATAGACGAATCCATTAGGTGCATGCAGTCAGAAGTCAAGGCATGAAAATACCGTCTATTTTGTTCGCCCCGGCCGCGAATTTATTAACCGTACTCACTCACTGTATAAATGTATTGCTGTACAATGTACATGTGCTATGCACTTTACTCCGTCAGGTATCAAATGTTGTTTACGGTAATAAAGATCGCGCCCCGGCCCGCCAGTAAAGTGAGATTTCAAAAAAACCAAATAGAAATCGGGTCATTTACAACTCGCGATTGTGAAGGATTGCCTCCATCAATTTTGATAATCTTAGGCTCATTTTGAAGGGGAAGTCCTATTTATGTAAGATGTCATTTCCGATTAATATTTTTGAGTCGATAAATATGCATTTCCAATGCGATCGTAAACATGGTATTTTTGATGATTTTTAGACGTCATAGCAACAACAAAATTATGCACAAGAAATGTTCCTAACGTATTAAACTTGATCAAAAAAATGTTTATTTGTAATACATTTTTGGACAGGGGTCAGGGCCACGACTTTTATTCACCTACGGTAAAAATATACGCCATTTTCCAACACACAGAGACTAAATCGTTTTTTCTAACAAAAGGTATTCAGCAGGTTAGAGTACTAGTCCATATTCATAACCGCTCGGCCATAACTACTTACTGACGTGTCTATGTGTTCTCTATAATAATGAACTAGTGGTGAACTATTGAGTATTCGACGAAATTTTAGCCAAATTGAACCCAGTTTCTAAATTGTATTTTAAATGTGAAAACGGTGTCGCTGCAAGCTAGGTTTGGATTCAATGTAAAGAGCAATAAATTGATGATCGTGAAAGGTTATTAATATAAAGCTTTTAATGAGACAGGGGTCAGGGCCACGGGAAATATACCTTATTTTTTTCAGTAATGACAAAAAAATCTTCTTCAGAAAAAGGCATTTTCAAGCAGAAACGTCCCTGCAAACATGACTTTAGCATGTAAAAATAATTGATTAATATTTTATTGCTCCCCTTACTGAAAAATCCCCCTAGTCACATGGCGTTGAACCACATTTAAATGCCTAAATGTTGTCATTGTAAAAGGCTGACATTTTGGCATATTGAATTGCACGAGATCGACATCCTCTTTTCAAGGGAAAACAAAATCTCTTCGTATACAATAGACTCACTCAACGTTGGCATCTGACTGCATGAATATTTCCCTTGCTGAGTCATTGCAATGCCAAATTCGACATATGTTTTTATATACAACATCAAGTATATTTTAACTTAACACTTTCCACCTGGCTATTAGTACATACACAAAACAGGTTTTTCAGAAACCTATCCCAACTTCCGAAATCTTATCTCAAGAATTACTGAACCAATACCAGGCATGTTCATACTTATTTTAATGCATTTCTCAAGGTGATTCAAAATATGGTAATGAAATGTTTGAAACATTTTGTGAAATGTTTGAATGTCGTCTGCAGACGCCTGCCGCGTGGAAAGTGTTAAAATTGATTCTATTGCCCGAAACTTGCCTTGTCCTACAGACCCTTTTTTAACACGGGTTACTAAAGGCAATGAAATATGAGTAATCATAGTATAAACAAACGTGTAAGATAATTATACATCTAAGGTTACATCATCTTACACGTCGAAGCTAAACAAAACACAGCTTACAATTAGGGTTTATTCCGTAAATAGCATAATATTGTAGGATATCCAATGGCTTTGTCCTTGTTGTTCTATCCTACCCCACCCTCCACTCCCCCGGGTTTGTTTGATTAATACTTGTTCGCAAATATTAAATCGAAAGTGTCACAATTGTTAACGGAATAAAGCGAGATTGTATCTTAGTCGCCTAAGATACATACTAAGACGTCTAACCTTACACGTTCTACGCGTAACCTTACACGGTACTAGTGCACTCTCAGAACAAAGGTTAACATATTTAACCATGTTGGTTAAAATTAACCAACGGGAGATTACCATGTGAACCACACAATTGGTTGGTTAAAACCGTAACCAACAGCTGTTGGATAAACTTAAACATGTGGTTGGTTACAATTTTTAATCATTTGTTGGTTAATATGTTTTAACCTACAGTCGGTTACAAAATGTTTGGTTAAACTTTCATTTTATTTTTAATACTGTAATTTAATAATTATGTAACTGTCTGAGCTTTTGATCTACTATTATTGTATTGACCAGGGGCATCGTAAATGTTCATCACTATTTTTCAACTTATGAAGAGCTGTTTTGCAAAAGGGATGGGTTGGTAGCGAAACCCCCCTGACCCACCCCCTTAGCTGAAAAGGGCCGTGAAGGGTTTTGTCTATTCATTGGTATGGCCACGTAAAGGGCCAACAACTCTCCCTCTATTATTGCCCATGACCGGTTTGGTTGTGTCTGCTGACGCATACGAAATTGCTGATCGTATGAGCGCCACTCCCAACCCCCAAATTTGGCAGCCGCGAACCTCACTATAGACATATATTTAAGAAGCCCTGGTTGGATGGGCTTCTAAAAATATTGACATGAAAACAAAAAAAGCATCTGTTCATGCGCGAACTGTTGTTATCTTATTTTTTGTCCCCTCATTTTTCCAGACAATATTGCCTTCTTGATTTACTGAGAGCCCTAATGGTTGACCACCACTGCTCCCCTGATCAAATTCTGATTTTGTCATTAGTAATGCCAAGTCAACATACTCCCCATTGATTATCTTTTGTTTAATATTTTGGGGCACAGAAACGCCTAATTGGCTACATACCGATACCAAAGGTGTGAAACCTAATTGTTGACGTTGTATAGCCTCGTTATTTGCCATGCCAAACGGATTGGTAGATGGCATACCTGTATTCTGACCTTGATTTACTGTTGGCATGGCCATGCCTGTGTACATTGAAATCATTGGATTTGGAATTGAATTGCGGTTTGACAATCCTGCATTCAAATTGCCTGTACCAATGGCTGGTTCATATTGGCATTCTGAATTCCCCCAATGGCCACATTATCATCATGAACCTGTACATTTGAAACATTCTCATTACATAAATTTGATAATAACGATGGAGTATTTCTACCTTGTAGCAACCTTTCCGCCATTCTCGCCGCCGACATGCTTGACCCTTGCGCCTGTTGTCGCATTTGAACTGCCGCTGCCGGTTGTACTGGTGCGGCCACCCCTGCCGGTTGTACTGGTGCGGCCACCACTGCCGGTTGTACTAGTGCAGCCACCACTGCCGGTTGCGCTGCCATCCGTTGACCAGTCAGTGCCTCTTGTCCTGCAGCCACTGACATTCTGCCCATGTTGGTACGACTCTTCGTTTCTCTTGCCGGTATTGTTCTCAAAAACTGACCGATTGAAACTTTTAATCGTTTATTAGCGTTTACTTTTTGCAATGCCCCAGCAGAAACACGCTCTAAGTTATTTCAGCCCGATTGTATTAGAAAATAATTTTAGATGTGCCTTAAATAAAGATGAATATCTGCCAAAAACATAAACCGTCGTCACAAATTTTTTTTTTTAAAGCTGGAATGGTTCCTTCTGAAGGTATTCCAATAAACTGCGCATGCCAATTATCATTTATAAAAATCTGCACGTGGAGTTTTCCATCACCAATTGATCTCAGTTGAAAATTCCCATAGCGTTACACTGCCGACTAATTAGCTAATTGATATTCACGAGGTGATTTACTACGGTGGTTTTTTGATGGAATGTTGACTGCCCGATAACATCATGAATTGTAATGCTTTTAAATCATGAATCTGAATAGGAAACATGAATTTATTGGTATACAATGAACAATGAACACAATGAAATAGTAATTGGGTCTGATGGTTTAATACTTTGTAGACAACACAGTGATAACTTGCAAGCTTCCAGGGGGGGGGGGGGGGGGGGGGGAGGAGAAATACTTTTGCGCAGCAAAGTATATGTTGCAACACAATAATGTATATTTTCTGACTATATTTTCCTTAAGGGGGTGTTGACCTCAGCATAGCCTTCGTAAAACTGATGTTACTCCTTCCTTTATTTATTTAATCGATATAAAAGTATACATTTTTGCAGAAAAAGGTTCAATGAATCTAAACCATGATCATGAAATTGACCATTTTGAAGAAAATTATTAAACAAAATGTTTTTGACCCATTTTAGGTTTGGAAAAGATAACTAAGAATATATTTTGTCAAATTTTGTCATACTAGTTTTATTGTAATTCTAATAAAAGTCCCAATGTTTTTGTTTGTTTTTAAATATCTTGTGTATTTTTTGAATTATAGATCTAATAGTGGCAACAAATGTGATTTGTTTACCTCCAAATTATGAAAATCACATTTTTTGTACTTTTTGGCATTTATTGGGCACTTTTTGGTCAATAATTCAAAAAAGAAATAAAGATATTAAAAAACAAACAAAAAATGGTCAATTTCATGTTCATTTTTGAATTCATTTAACCCTTTTCTTCAAGAAGATGTATACTTTTATATAGATGAAATGAATAATAAAGAGCTACAAGGCTATACTGAGGGTCCACCCCGGGGGGGGGGGGGGGGGGGGGGGGCAGTCAAACATAATGTTGTACACATGCGTGACCAAAAAACCGCGTAAAAAGGGGTGTTTTTCAGTGTTGGACGCGTCACGCGCGTGACGCGTTAAGGGTATCAAAAACGCTGATTTTCAAGAAAAAGGGTGGCTTAAAATCCAGGTCGAACATGTTTAGGGTAACTTATTTTGTTCCCCGTTAAATAGACATAACTTGTTTAGGGGTCATATTCTGGCAAGAACTTGTTTAGGGGTCAAAATGTGCAAGGAAAGCGCGCTAAAAACTTGTTTAGGGGGTAATTTTGCTTGCAGGGTAAAACTTGTTTAGGGGGTGTCTGGAAAAAATTTGGTCACGCATGTGTACACCATTATGTTTGACTGGCCCCCCCCCCCCCCCCCGGGGGGTCCACCCCCTTAAAATGATATAACATTCAGGTGGTAGACTGCCCGTAGACGGCAGACGCTAATACGTAGTACGTATGTAATGTAACATGAGTGGGTTTATTATTGCAAGCAGCTACTGCATCAGTTTGATATGATATTTAGGAACAGTCGTGACGACATTATGGCTTCCATTATGACGATATTATCCATACCTACCCCTGTAGGAGGCTCAATAGGATGGCTGGTCGTTGTAGCCGGGTTCATTATTAACCCTAACCCACCCGGTGGATTGTCCAACGAAAAAAATTTCAAGCGAAAAAAGCACACACAACAAGAGGTGCCACGCCCCGGGGTTTGAACCCACGACCTCTCGGTTGGCGGGCGGACACTCTACCAACTGCGCCACGGGGGAAGCTGGGCTGGGCGAGTGTATTCGCCCAGCTATATAGCCCGGGGCCATTATTTCACACAAAAACCTCAGCGCCACGCGGAACCAGGATGCTGGGAAATGGGATTTCATGGGATCTGGGGCTGTAAGGGTTAATATATTAGAAATCGGGACACTGCAAACTTTTGGTGCGTTTTTGATGCCTGTCATAGAAGATTTAGATTCGTCTTCAGTAGAAATTGGTGGTTGGGTGGCCACTTGTAACTCATGCTCGTACGTACGTGCTTGGTAAGTGAATCCAGATGTTGAACTTTTTAAATGGGCAGTAGCATTTTGTTGGATGGAATACTGGTCATCACCGTGATTGGTCAGTGTTGATTTGTTATCAGGTATCAGGTATCAGGGCCATCCATAGGGGCTTGTACATTGTACTCGTTAAAATGAGCTCAGGCGCTAGAGTCAGTCTAAGACGGAGTAAGACAATCTGAGATTTGCTTTCCTTGTAGACGAATCCAATAAATTGTGATTAAATAACTGACGTTTTTAGTTACGTTTCACTGCTAAACTAGCAGCTTCGTCAGACTGGCAACTCTGTCTAGAGGCAACAGGAATTAGGGAATTTCTGTTGCTAGATGATGCACCTGTTGCTAGATGACGCCGTTGTATAGGGCGTACGTAGTCCCAACGAGTATGCTGTGCACAGTGGCGGAAATTTCTTGTTTGGTGTGGGGGGATGAAAAGGTGGAGGGTCCCCAAAATTGAAATTGTGCTGGTACCATATAAGCGGTGCACAGCACCGCCCTCCGAGCTATGCTCGGACAGGGGGTATCTGAGGGTGGATGTGTCCCCCTCCGAAGTAGAAATGTTTTCAATTTTCGAACTCATTTGGTGCGATCTGGTGTATACTTTTGACCAATATTGTATTGAAAAGCCATCACTTCATTTTCAATAAATAGGGGAATATGGGGCAACTGGACCGCTGCAAAAACTTAATCAAAATTGTAAAATTCATTTTGAAAATGAGTTGTTAGTGTCAATAAAACATGACTCGGTATTGAAATGTGAATAGAATATGAAATAATTCACATTCTTTCAAGTTCTTAGACATTTTGGGCCATTTCGGGTCTAATACCACTATTTCTGATATTGAAGGATTACAATATGACATGAAATTGCTTTAGAATGGTTTAAAACCTCGGTATTATGAGTTACATCTTTATTATATTTTCAATGGTGTCTGTAAAGGTATTTGCTATGACGAAATATCATGATTTATGTATTTTATCCACTGCTTTTTGTGTATATCAACCGTTGGGTCATCATTGTCATATTGACTAACTTCCCCTGTAACATGAAAAGCTGGCTAAATATCAAGATGGTTTATTATAAGTACTAAATGATGATTATATGAAGTAAATAAAATCATTAAAGAAAGGGGTATATATAGACAAATGTATGGGGCGTCTGAATATCACAACCATGTAACCATTTAACTAGGTTCGTGCAGTCGAAAATTGCGCTTGCTTTGTACACCATTAGTATTACTGCTTTTTACACGTTAATCACAAAAACTGTATAAAACATGGGTTTCATGAGACCTGTATCATTTTTACACGTTAAATAATATGGAAATGAGTTTGTAAAGAAAATACTGCTTAGTTACCATGTTGTCAATCAATGATTTCTGTGTATTCTAACCGTTGGAACATATAGGACCAGTTGCCCCAACGATGGGGTAACTGGACCGTGCCAAGTAAAGTTTTTAGTTAGTGGTAGTTGGCCTTTTGTTTGGATATTTTTTAACATTGATTATATGTTATATGTAAACAGTTACATGGGTGATATTTTCATAGCAATTCCATAAATATTTACACGAGCTTTAAGCTTTTATATCATGAAATATGCTTAACCGGTCCAGTTGCCCCATCCTCCCCTATTTTGTTTTTTTATCAATGCACGAAAGAAGTTGAGCATATTATAATACTGATATTTTCTTGATTTAAGAGTATAGATTGTTTAAAAGCTCGAACATGGGGAAGTCTCAGAATTTGATGATTTTTTTTTAATTTTCGAACCCATTTGGTGCGATTTGGTGTGTATACTGTTGACCAATATATCACTTTATTTCCGATCAATATAGGCTTTTTATAGGCCTATGCCAAAAAGAAGTTATGCCTTCAAAAGATTGGTTCTGGTCATTCTTTTTTTCCCTTTTATTCCCCCCTTTTTCCCCTTTTTTCCTTTCTTTTTTTCCTTTTTTCCCTTTTTATTTTGTTTTTTTTGGTGGATGTGAAAAATCAGGGGGGGGGGGTGATTACATTGACCACCCCCCACCCCCCTCAGGTCAAAAAGTGTGGGGTATATCCCCCATCCCCCTGGGATTTCCTCCCTTGGTTGTGCAGTGTGTAAGCCAAAGATTTGGAGTTTCCTTTACGTTTCCTTTTTAAGTCCAAATAATTATTGCATAATTTCGCTTGTGTGCTTGTTTTCAATTTGAAACTACGATTTTTTTTACCTACGACTAGACATAAAAAAAAGTTATAAAAGTTATCGAATTTGTTAGGGAGTTCCTTTAGTATAGTACCCTACCACTGCATGTCTTCAATGGGGACTCTTAAAGAACGACCCACACACTTACACAGTGAGGAATACAAATGGTAAGGTATTCTAAAGCTTACCCTTTGTTAGAATACCATGCGTATTAATATTGTGATTTTTGTGTCTTTGCAGCACCTGTCATTTTGAGAGTTTGTGAATTAATTGGCTACAGAAAGATAATTATTTTCGGAGGTTGCGTTAGCGCAGGTGGTCTACTTTTGTCTAGTCTTTCACCGAATGCATCGATTTTTGGTATAACTGTGCTAATGACAGGTAGGTATGTGACGACATGAGTGACTTCAGCTTTGTCTTCAGCTTTGAAACAAACTTTATTTCGTTCAAATTAGTGGTATAATTGCTGAGAAGTGACCAAATGTATAAACAAATTGTACGACATATGGTAATCAAGCGTGAAATATCTTCATTACCCAGTTGTGTACGATTTGCCAATGTTTACCTCTAAAAAACAGTTAATTCATATGTTCACACTATGATTCATCCATTACAGCTTCTCTGTGATTCTACTACTTCAAGACGCAAAGTGGCCCAAGTCATTTTACGACTAGTTTAGACAATTGGTCACTGCTTTGCGATTATACCATCGATTTTAGTGAAATAAGTTTATTTCAAAGCTGAAGACATTTCCTTTGCAAGCAAAGAACCCCTGAAACAAAAATGACAATAGCAATAGCTGTAATAATATTTTCGAAATTGTATAACTTTTTTCGTTACACCCTGTAGAGGCCCTGCATATGATAAAGGAATCAACCATGCGTCAGTCACCGGAATTATGGCGTATTACAGACTATTCAGTTTAACGCGGGATTTTTAGCTTCTTATAGTTTTGGTGAATAAAGTTCTGTAGTCCGCCATGATTCCAGTAAACTACGTCATGTGCTGGGCCCCTATATCGGATCCTATACGGACTGTAACCAATGAATTATACCAACAAAACTCGCTGCGGTTACATAATGTTTCTTATGGCAACATACATACTGTTATTGGTTACCAAGCAATTTACAAGGGGATTATACTGTATATATATATTTAAGGGTTATGCCATTTAAGGGGGTCTCAAGGAAGTTTTCGATTTGATTTTTTTTTTTTAATTTGTGAGTGCTGTTATTATTGAACTATTAATCAAATGCATATAAAAGTATACATTTTGGAAAGGAAATGGATCAGAGAATCTTAATTTGGATTCTCTGATCCATTTCCTTTCCAAAATGTATACTTTCATAAACATCTGAGTCATAGTTCAATAATTACAGCACAATTTTTTTTTAAATCCTTAAGTCACCCTTAAACAAAGAAGTCATATACGTTTGTTTTCACTAAGGGAACAGTTCCATTTGTACGCGATAAAAATTGCGAGAATGTTCCGCGACCCGATGAGTTTTTTATCAGGCCCCGATGAGATTTTTATCGCGAACAGTTGCGAGTAGCAAAGGATTATTTATCGCGAAGCGTATTACCGCTTGTTTAAATATAACGAAAGATAAGTGGTCGGTATGTAAATAGAGCTTCGGGTTATTTATTCTAGTTGTAAGGTACAAATTCAGCATTTCATGTTTTTAGAGATAATGTTATTGATTATGGATGTTTAACGTAAATTGTATTATCCTCGTGTATTTGCTAAACAATGTCCCGCTCTATTTGCTAAACATACCCCAGGGATTAGCAGAGGCCTCGTATCGGGCCCCGATGGCTATTTTATCGGGGCCTGATGACTATTTTATCGCGAATCAACTTGAAAAACATCGGGTCCAAAACATATCAGGCCCCGATACAGTCGCGATAAATTTATCGCGTATAAATGGAACTGTTCCCTAAATTGATTATGTTTACACTTTCCACGCGGCTATTTTGTTTTACAAAATACAAAACAGATTGTTCAGAAACCTTTCACAACTTCCAAGGCTTATCTTTAGGATTACTGAACTAATACTAGGCATGAGTGTACTTATTTTAATGCATTTCTCATGGTGATTCCAAATATGGTGATGAAACTCCATAATTTTGAAATTTTTGAAACATAAGTGTCTATTCCGTACAAAAATGCTCAATATATAATAAAAACTTGTCAAAAATAAGCAACAATTTGCATTAAAACACCCAACATATGGGTACATTTGATAAATTAAGCAACAGTTGCTATACAAAATGCTCAATATAATGAAAACAATTCACAAATTAGGCAACAGTTGGTATTAAAATGCCCAACAAAGGGTTAATTAATAATCCCCAACTGTTGTGTAATTAAAATTGTGCAACTGTTGTGTAACTGGAATGGTTCAACTGTTGGTGAAAACATGTTATTGTTATCCAACGGTGTTGGATAAATTTTACGCAATTGTTGAGCGGTTGCATACTTCAACAACGTTGTGTAAAATGTTGAGTAAATAATTATTAAGCAACCTTTTTGAGTGCCTGCTTCATGGACAAACACGTACATGTACATTGGGTTGTAGGCCTATAGTAAAAGACAAACAGAAAATGCGATTGACTTTTTTTCGCACAAAGTTTGCAACCAATATATCATTCTTGAACTTAACGTTAAAAAAAGTTTCAAACTTCAATTTTGAAAACAAGATTATTCTGCTTCTTTCCAGTATTGCAGATTTATTTGTACTCACCCTGTATTGCCTGCGATAGTCAAATCGTCTGGCCACATTCTGACAACTAGTATAATATTATAATTTTCCAACGATGTTCTAGGAGTTAACATCATCCCGTTGAATCATTAAATCTCTATTTTCACTATATAGTAGTATATTCATTTCTTTGTTTTCTTTTACCAGGAGTCGGTTATGGGTGTTGCTTTATGGCGGCATACACGGCTTCCACTGCATATTTCAAAGAGCCCTTCGCGGTAGCATTCGCCTTAGGTGTGATGACAAGTGGTGGTTCCATCGGGATGATGATAATGCCACCATTTGTGGAATATCTTATATCGGAGTACGGGTGGCGAGGTGCGATGTGGATTGTTGGGGCGCTCAACGCAAACCTGATAGTGTGTGGGGCACTGTTACGCCAGAGAAACTGCCCAGAGATTAGACCCTTGCTGCAAACAAATGAGCGACATGATGAGGAGACTACCAGGTGTTGTGGAAACCTGCGTCGTATTAGTGCCACAATTAAGCACATGTTTTGCTTTGTTTACGTTGTTATCGAATGCCCTGTTTTCATACCATACGTCGCTGGATGTTTTCTGATAGGCGTCAACTCTGGGGGATGGGTCACCTTTCTAGTGTCACATACCATCGCAAAAGGATCTACCTCCTACCAAGCAGCTCTACTCGCCACTATTGGCGGCATTGGTACCCTAGTAGGGCGAGTTTTTCACGGTCCATTAATAAAACACAGATTGACTGCAGTGCGGTTACAAATAGTCTGCGCTTGTTTAAACGCAATCACATTTCTGGTCGACCCCTTTATATCACACTTATTAACGCTAGCTATCTTTGCATTTATCAACGGTGCTTGTGTGAACACAATGCCAGTCATAATGTCTGCAGTCGGTGAGGAAATATTAGGTGGACACAAAATTGCCGATGGATTTGGTATATCTTGTTTTTGTTATGCAATTGGTGTGCCCGTTGGTGGCGTTGTATTAGGTAAGTAAGGCAAGGTATCTATTTTGTGTGTCGGGTTTTAAAATGTCATATTAATAACTTTGGTTAACGCGCATCACGGCTCTAATGATGCAACCTCAAGAAAAAACAACCTTTCGGCGACCACTTTCCGCACTTTCCGTTATTGCGCAAAACGGGATAATGGTGGCCAGCGGCGGCTCATCATTTGTCATGTTTGTGCATTGCAATGTGCGTTTTCAAATGATATCAATATAAACTCATATTAGAGTCTTGCCTGCAACAATGTCCATTTCGTCGCAATGGAAGAATTATATAAATTTATAGGAGTCCAAAACAATGGCAACGTCTCCCATGCTCGGTTATTTCAGGATTCACGTTTGGAAGGCTCGTCATGCAATGCGTGATATATTAGGATATTTGTCAACACTGTTTTTGCAACACTGTGTAAGATGCTGTCCTACATGTAGCTTTTATTCTGACTTTGCTCATTCGGCTTTTTTAAACCACAGATCCAGACAGTAACGTTTAAACGACCTTGAACGTATAGTCAAATCCCGACGATTTTCAGACGTAACATTACCATAGCTACAACTCCACATTGTAGTATCATATAAACATAAAATTAACCACACGTGCACTGATGTTTTGCTCTTTTCAGGATTCATGTTTGAAGACTCGCCAAGCACGGGATTCGTCATATTAGGAATTTTGTCTGTGGCTTTTGCAATATTGTATCAAGTGACAGATTGCTGCAGGACTAAGAGTTGAATCAGCGGTCTGTTATGCCCATTTTAGGGGGCAGTTATTTTCTTTTGAAGGGGGTCGGTCCCAAATAGGGGAATATGGGGCAACTGGACCGTGGGGCAAGTGGACCGAAATGAAGGATTTTGTAATTGTATGGGCATACTGCTTTCTTTTGAACAATACGACTTTTGTTGATACTTGACATATATCTTTACCTTCTACAATCCAAAACATTTGGAACTTTAGGGTATTTACACATGTGATTTTTCTCCATATCTTTGAAGCTAACTCCTTGAGTGACTGATTGAAAATTCACAGATAGTATGGGCGATATATGAAGATGGGTTTAGATCATGTTTAATATACTTTATATGATTGACAGATATGCAACAGTAAATATATACATGCAGTACAGTCGTCTTAAGATACTAGGTGCATATTGCATTTGATGGGTGCTATATTGTAGTGTGCTTAGGGACTTTCCGAAATATGATTAAAACCATAGGTTGTGGTTGAAATGACCGTAAAATGGCGCATATTGCTAATTTGGGACATTGGTGGTTTGGTTTTCTGATCAATATTATCATTTAAAGAATGCTTCAACTTAAATCATTATCACGGGTATTCATTTGGTAGAGTTATTAGTTCATGAATTTGCAAATAACAAAGTACACCATTTCTTACTTATCTAAAGACACTCGTCTACGTGTAGGACCCGAACGCCGTAATATTTGCGAATTCAAGGATACTCACTGGCTACAGAAATCTGTGTAATGGCTAAAAACAAAAATGCAGTTTTGCCTTTTTTTCTGAAATGTATTGGAGTTATTGATTATTATGACAAATGGTGGTATGTTTTAAAACATTTTGGCGTAAAATGTATTACGTCACAGGCGTGTTTTAATAACGTTTCATCTCGAGCAAGTGCTACGTCATTTGTTGGGGTAAGTGGTCCAAAGGGGTGTGGGGCAACTGGACCGCCTGCAAAAACTTAATCAAAATTGTAAAATTCATTTTGAAAATGAGTTGTTAGTGTCAATAAAACACGACTCGGTATTGAAATGTGAATAGAATATGAAATAATTCACATTCTTTCAGTTCTTAGACATTTTGGGGCATTTCGGGTCTAATACCACTATTTCTGATATTGAAGGATTACAATATGACATGAAATTGCTTTAGAATGGTTTAAAACCTCGGTATTATAAATTACATCTTTATTATATTTTGAATGGTGTCTGTAAAGGTATTTGCTATGACGAAATATCATGATTTATGTATTTTATCCACTGCTTTTTGTGTATATCAACCGTTGGGTCATCATTGTCATAATTGACTATTTTCCCCTGTAACATGAAAAGCTGGCTAAATATCAAGATGGTTTATTATAAGTACTAAATGATGATTATATGAAGTAAATAAAATCATTAAAGAAAGGGGTATATATAGACAAATGTATGGGGCGTCTGAATATCACAACCATGTAACCATTTAACTAGGTTCATACCGTTTTATCTATAATAAACGTGCAGTCGAAAATTGCGCTTGTTTTGTACACCATTAGTATTACTGCTTTTTACACGTTAACCACGAAAACTGTATAAAACATGGGTTTCATGAGACCTGTATCATTTTTACACGTTAAATAATATGGAAATGAGTTTGTGAAGAAAATACTGCTTAGTTACCGTGTTGTCAATCAATGATTTCTGTGTATTCTAACCGTTGGAACATATAGGTCCAGTTGCCCCAACGATGGGGTAACTGGACCGTGCCAAGTAAAGTTTTTAGTTAGTGGTAATTGGCCTTTTGTTTGGATATTTTTAAATATTGATTATATGTTATATGTAAACAGTTACATGGGTGATATTTTCATAGCAATTCCATAAATATTTACACGAGCTTTAAGCTTTTATATCATGAAATATGCTTAACCGGTCCAGTTGCCCCATCCTCCCCTATGTCATTTACCGTCGTCATTTTTAATGACGCGAATACGATTAACAGGATTTGTTTTTTGTGGTGGTTAGTTGACTCGCCTGTCACCCCGGCGACCCGGGTTCAATTCCACGGGGCGACGGACATATTTTTGTTGGTGTTGCCGTTTAACCCCCCCCCCCCCCCCCCCCCCCACCCCCTCCCGGTTCTTCGGTCCATCTCCACTGCTACACTTCTAGTGTTAGGGTTGTGGAGGGATTCGAGTAAAACAATTCCCAAGAAGTAAAAAGTTGAGAATAAGCGTGGCATGTGGCATTTTTTTGGGCTAAAATGAAACCCCTGGGTCACAAAATACATCCAAATGTTCATGTTTACCCATATTCATAGAACGCAGCCGACCTTCACATATCCTGTAGAATTTGGCTGCTTGTTAAATCAACATCACCATTTCTTATGAAAAGAGTTAATTTACGGTTTGACTTCACTATTTAATTTCTTTGTTTTTCTTTCTATTGTAATGCAGCACGACTTTTGCCCACTCCCCACACACCTTACTTCAAATTGTACACTTAAATTGCATTGTGTTTTATATAGGTACTGTTGTGCGCCCAGCACTAATAAGATTGGTATTAATTTGCCCACCGCGCAGATAATTTTTCCATTGCATAGTAGTAATGTTAGCCTTGTAGTTTAACCTAATGGTTATTGATCAAATTATCATGGCAGTAAATCATGGCGTTAGGTAAATAATATAGGTAGTGAATGGGGTAAAATGATTGGATGGTTTTCTTAGCCGATCAGAGGATAAAATTAGATCAGAAAGATCGCGCACACGATTGTGTAAATTTATATTTTGTCCAGAATTATTGGAGCGCTCCAAAATGATTGTTGGCTGTAAAACATTCTCATTGTTGTAACCGCTCTAACCACTTTCCAGCCGGCACGAAATTTGTTTATACTGCGAGGTAAGGCATAGGGCAAGGATAGGTAGTTAGGGAACAGTTCCATTTGTACGCGATAAATTTATCGCGACTGTATCGGGGAATGATATGTATTGGACCCGATGTTTTTCAAGTTGATACGCGATAAAATAGTCATCAGGCCCCGATAAAATAGACATCGGGGCCCGATACGAGGCCTCTGCCATACCCTGGGGTATGTTTAGCAAATAGAGCGGGACATTGTTTAGCAAATACACGAGGATAATACAATTTACGTTAAACATCCATAATCAATAACATTATCTCTAAAAACATGAAATGCTGAATTTGTACCTTACAACTAGAATAAATAACCCGAAGCTCTATTTACATACCGACCACTTATCTTTCGTTATATTTAAACAAGCGGTAATACGCTACTCGATAAATAATCCTTTGCTTCTCGCAACTGTTCGCGCTAAAAATCTCATCGGGGCCTGATAAAAAACTCATCGGGGCCCGGAACATTCTCGCAATTTTTATCGCGTACAAATTATGATTTTATTATGATTTGAGACTCTTTTACTTGTAGTGACTTATAACCCTAACTCTAGATCACCACACGGCAACAGGACCCCAAAAATTTACCAGAAAGGTCACCCCGACCACCCCCCCCCCCCCCGGATTTGAACCACGGACCTCCAGTACCAGGGCCAATATCCTAGCCACTACACCACGGCTGTCAGCCGACACTCGGCGAGTATATTCGCCTCGTTATATAGCATGGGTCCGTTTTGTAGCCCAAAAACCTGCACGCCGGGTTATAAAAACATTTTTTCCGCACAGTTGCCGTCTGGTGTAGTAGAGTTAGGGTTTTAATGACTTTTTCGGGTTGACCTTTGTGATAGCAGACGACACGGTGCTACACTGTGTAGAGTTGTCTCTGACGAGTTCTAGCTTTTGTAGTGTTGTCTCTGACGAGTTCTAACTAAAAGCGTATGGCATGTATGGTATGGTTCTGGTATTTAACGGTTTACACGACTACACATGATTAGAAAGAGAACAGAACACTAGCCTAAGCTGAAAGCTGACATCTAATTTAATTGACACGTAGGCAGATCTCACAAGAATTTCCACTTCTAATCACAATCCTTATCATTAATGCTTACTGACGTAAAACAAATTGAATGCTGTGCATACAAGGTAGCGAGGAGAATCTGTACTGTAGTGTTGGGTAATGCACTTATCAGTTGTAAGACGCACTATACGACCCCCGGGAGAGGTGCGTCATGGGTGTGTCGTTTACCACATTCTTGACGGAGGGTACGTCAGTGGCAGCCTTTGGTCCGTCAACAAATTAACGAAGGGTGCGTCAAGGTCCGTCACTTTACATGGGTGCGTCATAGTGTACATCTTTTTACGAACAACAAAATACGACCTTTAATTTAAATATATGCCATACTATTATACCACCAACCAGGGCTCTACTTAAATATTATATTTCATATTATATATTTTATACCGCATGTTCTAAAAGCCTTAACTCACTCGATCGCCATTGCAAGTGTGCAAGCATGGGTTTGGCAAACGAAAAAAACACCAAAGGAACCGACAGTAGACATACCCATTTGTAAGGATTTTGAAATAGACACATCTGTAACATGTGGGGCAAATTTTTATTTTAGGAGATTTTCCATCACAAAATCATCCCATGTTTTTTTTAGCAAAAAGCTACCAATTAGAGCGGCACTATCCCGTATACCGCAAGGAAAGATCACACAGAATTTGTCAATCAAGCTCACGGACACAGACATCAACCAACAAAAAGTCGAGTATTGAAAGGGAATAAAAAGAGAGAAAAAACTGGGAGATATTTGATTTGAACAAAACAAAACACTATTAGAGCCCAGCCGCCCTGAAATAAGGCCAAATGGTGTCAACGGTTAATAAATTCGAGGCCAGGCCCCGGCCGAGACTAAGCTGAGGGAGCCGGGACATTCCCTGCCAGGCTTTCCACCCTGTCCCCATCGCCGAAATGACAGTCTCTTATTATATGACTGTACAGTCGGTTATGACCACCCCCTTGATCACAGGCCTATCCCTCGTGCCGCCCCTCCCATCCAAAAACAAAAAAGAACATAACGACACATTGATCATAGTTACGCTACCGGTACCGTGAAGATCAAGATAGCTGGTATGTGCAGTCTGAAAATGGTGGTTACTAATTGAATCGGAGAATGGTAAAGAATAAGAACATGTCATAAGTTGTATCATATTAAATTTCCTTAAAAATACGTTTGTACATTATTGGCGTACTTCCCGATATCATGTCCGGCTCAGGCTGCCACAAACTCAGCTTTAATAGCCTAGTGTTGCAGCGGTGTTGCAGAGGATGCAACATTTCCTCCCACCCCCTGGTTACGCCACTGAACGGGCCGAAGCAGAATGGAAAATGTCTCGAAATTGTTTCAGGGATCATCATCCTGACGTTTATGATAATCAGTTAAATATTTCATCAATTTTAGACCAGTAAGACATTATTGTACATATAAAAGTTCTCCTCTTGGTTCCGTCCCGGTCCCGGTCCGGGTCTATATATTCGAGGGGCCAGGGTTGACAACATCGAATAAGGGCAGATCCCCCGTGAATCAAAAGTAGTTTCATTTTCAGTAGTCATCGTGTTTTATCCAGTTTAGTCATCGATATCTGACAACGGGGTGCGTCGTCATGGTCCGTCAGAATCCACAATGGTGCGTCCAAAATTGACTGAGGGTGCGTATTTGGATGACAAAGGTCCGTCGTTTTTTTTGACACAGGATGCGTCATGGTACATGAGAAGTTGACGCACCTCGGTAAAGTGACGCACCACTCCCGGGGGTCGTATGGTGCGTCTTACAACTGAAAGGTGTATAAGTGTAGAGTAAGTGTAGTAAATTAAGCTCATTGTACTTTGTATGTAGGGTATATTTTCTGTAATGATGCTTACACGCTTGTACTAGGCCTTATAAGCTTTTTTAAAAAGGAGCTTTATAGTTGTGGATCCGATTTAGTTTGTTTGAGAAACCAAGGTTGCAGAAGGCTACCGTAATCTACTGAGTAACACTCAGAGTAAGGTACCTATCCCCATCGATCTAGTTGTAGCCTAGCCAATTGACGAGGTGGCGCAGTCGGTTAGAACACTGACTGATGCACACCGTAGTTCTGTTGGTGAATCGTTTGAGCGTGAGTTCAATACGATACACCATAACAGCCTCGTCCCCATGCCTCCTTCAGACCGGGCAGACTGACGTAGGCATGTACATAGGCGGAATGAAGCCTACCGCAACACATCTCCTTGAATTACAGACCTAGAAGAAAGATCAATATCATAATCAAAAAGCAATTAAATACAATTATTTTATCTTGTACGCGCTTTACCTGTTTACGCGGAACACAGCTTGTGAACCTACATAACTTGAAATAATTTTAACTAAACAGAAAATGTCTGATTTATCGAATTATTAATGTCACAATTCAATTATTTTATCGTACTTTTGAATAATTCAGAGTTTGACAATAAAACAATGCCAAAAAAGTTTCACATTTGACTTGACAAATTCAAATGGGAATACTTGCTTGGGAAAATCTTTATTATTTTTTGAATTATCGACCAAGAAGTGTCAAAAAACATTTTTGGCACTTTTTGGTCAATAATTCAAAAAATATTTTCATTAAAAAAAACCCGATTCCTAGGGAATTCTATTAGGAGTAATAAAACTAGTATAACAAAATTTGACAAAATACATTTTGAGTTATCTTTGCAGAATCTTAAATGGGTCATAAAACGTTTTTTATAATTTTCTCCAAAATGGTCAATTTCTTGATCATGGTTGAATTCATTGAACCCCTTTATGCAAAAAATGTAGACTTTTATATAGATTAAAATGAATAATGAAGAAGTTACGGCAGTTTTACGGAGGTTTTACCTGAAGGTTAACAGCCCCTTAAAAGTTTGTATTCATGGAAGTTGGAACAGATATGTATCGGTGAACAGTCAGATTCTGTGCATCTAGAAATATCACAGAATTTGGGAAAGTGCACATTATCTCCCGTTTGGAATACCCAATTTGAATGAAATAAAATGTAAGCTATACGAGGGGCATTCAGTAAATAATGAAAGTGATCATGGTATTGGATGCATGAGTGATTCTATTGAGGGATAATGTGATCAATACAAAGTATGAACCTTTGTCTTTCAAACAATACACTTTTGGAATGTTAGATACCTTTGGTTATGTAATGTCATTAACATAAACACAAAAGGTTTCAGACACTGACTGAAATCTGTCAATTATTTGGCTGGATATGTAATATGTTGAAAATGGGTTGATCGATACATTTGCGTATATCTCGGCAATGCAAGCATAAAAACAGATAACACTTGGCACATAGTTAGAACACACACTTATCTCCGCTTGACATTATTTTTTAGACCTGAATTCCTTAACACAAATAAGAAGGGACCATCTCAAATGCGCTTTTATTTAGCAAAATCCGCAATAATATACCTTTGAAAACTACAAAGGATAAAGAACAATGGAGGGATTATAATTTAGTAAATTTGTGTGGGATGTAAAGCAATAATAGTGGGGATTTCAGAAGGAGCTGTTCATAAAATGTCATCAAACCATTGAAATTATGTGACGATTACTTTAACAATACATATATAGTAGCTCGAAAGATAACAGTAATAAGAGAGGTTGTGGCAGCCATCTTTGATTGATACATTCATGTATATCTTTATTTTGACTATCACAATATTTAAACACATTGATTTAAGCATTTTTAATTATTTCTGATTAGAATTTGAAGGCACAGTAAGCTTTTATCTGGTAAATTTCTTGATTTTAGCCATTTGTGGCCCTGTTCAAAATGATCTGCCGTCTGCGCATGCGCACATTTTCTGCAGGTTTCATGCGAATAAGTTCAGAAAATTAGTTAACTATCATATGGAATCTCCCAAACTGGGTAATTGCTTGGATTTTTCATAAATTGTTTGATTTTCCGCAATATTAGTGATTCGCTGACTGGGCATTTTTCAATGAAAATTGGCTATTTGAAATACTGATATTTATATACTTTTTATTCGATTGCCTCTCCTTACTTTTTACTCCTATACTACATACATCAAATTACACAGGGATTTAAGTTTTTGTCTTTTTATCATACTTACGTGAAAAAAATGGGATTTACCTGCTTCTGGTGTCATGTTATGCAATCTTCTTATCACATGTTTCATACAAATAATTCAAATTTCCCGCTAAATAACTGATTAAGTAGTGTCCCAAGTGTACTTACTTTGAGACAATGCTATGACGTCATAGTTCACACTTATAAATCAAAACTGTACTGTTTGAAAGATAAAGGTTCATACTTTGTATTGATCACATTATCCCCTCAATAGAATCACTCATGCATCCCATACCATGATCACTTTCATTATTTACTGAATGCCCCTCGTACACTAGCAACAAAAAGTATTAGGACACTTGGTTATGGTGTCAAAATCATCCCATATATTCAATTTGGAGTGTACTATTTCACTACGAGTTGAACAAATGTGTTGTTGAATCTCTTCTCATTAATAAATTCATGTTTCCTCTAACATCTGCTAATTCAATTCCATGGAATTAAAGAAAACATGTGCCCTCTTGAAATCCCGATACAAATGTCGCATTGAAAATAGCTCATGAATAATTCATCAACCTCATTATAGCCAATGTAATCTCTAATGGTGGGTAGTCTGACAATTTTGACTTCCTTTCGAAAACACCCTTCTTCTTAATTGTTTGTCAATGGATTCACTGAAGTAAAACTAATCCCAATATTGTCACTAGTCTTTAATCTCTCACACATATTGACACCTGATCTCTTCATACATCTTCAAAATAAGATATTTGGGAGGGAAATTTAGTTTCATTTTGACACCTTTACTTTCATATTCTAAATGGAAACCAACCAGATTCTCTGTACTTTCTCATAGCACCCACATGACCTGGATACTCTACACAGGGCTATCATTTCATCATGACTTAAGAATTGTTGTCAAGCTATTATCATTCAAGGTCGACACATTGTAACCTAGCATGGGGGAAATTGTTGGGGGAAATTATCGCAAACGAGTTCCATTTTTAGGGAATATCAGTAAAATGAGAAAAATAGCGAGCCCGATACCAGTGCTAGGCTTTTAGATGAAAAATAAGAGAGTCTATAAGGATACATACATTGTAAAATTTGACCTTGATTATCTCCGTGCGCCAAAGAATAAGAACAGTTGACTGAAAAGGATGCGGACCAAGTTGTAGTGACTCGGCTCATGTCGCAGCAGAGCAGCCAGGAGAACCAGCCAATAGCCAATAGAAGTGCGGAGGATCTACCAAGCAAGGCTAAAGATGAAACTGACAGTGTAGTGGTCGATGAAGATGTGCGTCGAAACCTTAACAGGACACCGAAAGTCCCGGCGAGATATATGTAGTTGTGAAACGTTTTTGCTCAGTTTCGGTAATTAGAGTCTGAGATGAGGTCGTGTGTACAGTTAGCTCGCGCCGGTTACGACACTCTCTGTGCATACCGATATAGTGAGGGCGCTATATCACCTTCCCGCTAATTAGATGACCCTAATGATACTATCACCTTTGACCTGTCATCTTTCGAAATATACAAAAAGAGGTAGGATCAGTCAAGAGCGGGATCAAGTTCCAGTTGAAGTTATATTATGTGATTTAAAAAAATAAAAATAAAAATAAATACACATACATTTTTCTCTCTATAATGAAGTTTGACTTATTGAGAAAGTTTCCTGGACTCATACATTTATCCTGACTGTTTTTTCTGTGAAAAACCATCACAAAACTTTGGTAAATCGTAATGGAAATCTTCTTTCCCAATCAATTTAAGAAATTTCTCAACATATTTACTTTGATTTTCATCATAAAGCATTCCAAACTATTCTGTTCATTTTGTGTACAGTTGCGATCGTAGCAGGAAATCTATTTACGAGCGAAAAATGTGAAAAGAATCGTATGGTAGATCTAAATTTAGATCCTCGGTTTACCCCAATCATGAAGCTAACATACCCCATCTCTGTGATTGTCCCAATACGGTGTCCAGCGAGTGAGCGGAGCGAGCGAGGACAGGACCAACAACTCTACATGTAGGCTATAACAATGAATGGCAACAGTTGGTATTAAAATGCCCAACAAATGGTTAATTAAAAATACCCAACTGTTGTGTAATTAAAATTGTGCAACTGTTGAGTAACTGGAATTGTTCAACTGTTGGTGAAAACATACTTCAACAACGTTGTGTAAAATGTTGAGTAAATATTTAAGCAACCTTTTTGCAGTGTGTGATTGTCCCAATCCAGTGTCCAGCGAGTGAGCGGAGCGAGCGAGGACCGGACCAACAACTCTACATGTAGGCTATACCACTGAATGGCTATACACAGTGTGGTGTACTAGCAGATTCAGTATGATCTGTGCATGTTATTAAATATGCGATGGATAAATGTCCCGATTTATGTAAGGCTGGTCACTGGGCTGGTGGTCAGGAGGATGTAGGGTAATATGTGGCAACTGGACCGTGGTGCAAGTGGTCCGAAATTAAGGATTTTGTAATTGTATGGGCATACTGCTTTCTTTTGAACAATACGACTTTTGTTGATACTTGACATATATCTTTACCTTCTACAATCCAAAACATTTGGAACTTTAGGGTATTTACACATGTGATCTTTCTCCATATCTTTGAAGCTAACTCCTTGAGTGACTGATTGAAAATTCACAGATAGTATGGGCGATATATGAAGATGGGTTTAGATCATGTTTAATGTACTTTATATGATTGACAGATATGCAACAGTAATTATATACATGCAGTACAGTCATCTTAAGATACTAGGTGCATATTGCATTTGATGGGTGCTATATAGTAGTGTGCTTAGGGACTTTCCGAAATATGATAAAAAAAACATAGGTTGTGGTTGAAATGACCGTAAAATGGCGCATATTGCTAATTTGGGACATTGGTGGTTTGGATTTCCGATCAATATTATCATTTAAAGAATGCTTCAACTTAAATCATTATCACGGGTATTCATTTGGTAGAGTTATTAGTTCATGAATTTGCAAATAACAAAGTACACCATTTCTTACTTATCTAAAGACACTCGTCTACGTGTAGGACCCGAACGCCGTAATATTTGCGAATTCAAAGATTAGCTCACCGGCCAGCAGTGAAAAATGGGGTGCAGGGGTAATTGGAAAGCTAGAAGATATCCATCACTTTTAGGTGATAGATTGATGCATTTGGGTCAGCACTATGGTGGATGTGAAAATTGAAAGTGGTGCAATTCTTTAATATCACCAAAAATGAGTGAAAATGGCACGTTTTTATGAATTTAACTAAAACCCCGTTTTCTACTAAAGGGGTTGTCGTTGAAATTCAGTTTGTAATGCTAGAATGTAGCTTACTGTATATTGTATAAAACGACACCTCATTGAACTTGAATATGTGAAATTTTTAGGGCAAAAGGTGACCAGAACAGACCAAAAAGGCCTAAAATAAGGAAAATTATGAAATAGGTGGTTACACTTTTGCTTATTTCTTGAGGTTGAAAATAGCTAGAGGAATGGTATTGTTTTTAAAAAGTGCATACGTCGATAGTTAATGTATTTTAGTTACTAAATTATATAAATATGATTATTTAGTGAGGGATTGGTCCCGAAGACTAAAAATTGATAAAAATCGCAAAATATAACAAAAAAATACAAAATGCTGTTTACTTATCTAATTTAAGGTGTTTACCTGTTATTTTTTTGCTTTCAGATGTATCTAAACCTGATTTGTAATACTATATATCTTATTTTGTTCAAAGTGTATGTCTAGTTTGGTCAAAAATAGTCAATTTTACCAAAAATTTACGATTTCTTTTTATTTTAAATAAATAAATAAATAAATATTGTAAAATAATGTAAATACATTAAAAGTTTAAGATGCAATATAATTGTCATCAACTATCAGGCCCCTCAATACTAGACACCACTGTTAACCCCCCCTCTCCCCCCCAAAAAAAACAAACAACAACAACAACCAAAAAAAAAGACATTGCGAAATTGTATATGTTGGACTTTTTTTTATTAGAGCACACGTTACAAATACAAAAACCTAGCCAAATCGATGAAAACATCGTACTTTAATACTTTGATATAAATTTATGACTGCATAGTGTTATTGAATACGTACAATTCTTATGTTTCAAATTAAGGACATGAACCCATAATGACTATACACACATTGTCATTACATGTTATCGCCATGCAAATGCAATATATTTAACCATTTTTTAGATCAAACAAACAGGTATTGGGTGTTTACTTGCAACACCACTTTAAGACATCATGCTGCAAACATTCAATTGGAAGGCCTCAAATAGGAAATGGGCATGATAAGATCAAGTTCTTGAAGCAGTGTATACATAAGACTCAACACTGTAGGTCAGTGCGCAAGAAGATCACACACAACCATTCTTGAATTACTAACGTGGAGATCAGCTAAAGTTAAAGACATGTGTTGATCTGTGTTGAATACATGAGCATCACAAGGGATACATATGCTGCTGTTGTTGCCGGGTCTATTTGTGAAGCATCTGATCCTAGTCCTTTCAGGCCATCGGCTAGTTCAGGGTGAGCAGCAGCAGTCTCTAGCCATCGGGTCTTTCCCTTTCCAAATAATGACGATATTGAGTCACGTCCACTAAATACATGAAGGATTGGTAACATCGTGCACATCTGATTGAAGGTTGGATGCCACCTTGTGCATAGGAATAAATCTCTTCTCTGTTTTGTATCGGTTTTTTAAAAAGAATTCTTGCAATCCTAGGACTTTGCAGTATAACATGCACATTGCAGCTACGTCGGAATCGATACTACACAAAACAACTCGATTTACCCCTATTGCTTTCTTTCCATAGGCGACATTCAGAAACATACGTGAATCAGCTTCCTCGTGATCGCTTCCGAACTGTGGTATATCGGTATGTTGACCTGACATTACTTTCACAGCTCGGTTGATGTCATGGAAGCCGCCTGAAAAGTACATCTCATATCCTGGTAATATCTGTTCTTCAAACTTTACAATCCAATTGTTTAGCAGAAAATCTGCTATGCTGGCTTTGTTTTTCGGGTTTGAACGCATCTTACATTGAATTGGAAGCAGTGTTACAGATGTAATCTTCCTAATCTCAGTCATCTGCACTGCTCCTCTCCGTGCCCTTTCGCCAGACTTAATCGATTCGGTATTGGTATAATTGTCACCAACAACAAACGTATAGCGGTAATGTAATCCAATAATTGTTGTGAGCAGCTTGTCTGCCAGTTCTCCAAATGTCTTGCATTCCGTCGTGTCTGTGCACACCATCCGTAATAACATCATGAGATCCACAACTCCTTGGGTTGGCCCACTTGATGGTGGAAGGTTGCGTATCGCTAGATCTTTCTCCAGCCATGCAAGGGTGTCACTTTTTATCGTCTTCCTCATAGATCCATCGAGATTGAATAATGATAGTGGTACTGGTGCTAACTCATAACACATCAGGCCTCGAATATCCAAATTTCGAGATTGTCCAATGACGGCAAGTTTCTAAAGATGTGACGGTCAATGTTCAATCCAAGCGTCTTCTGATTCTGCTTGGATGTAATGACCTTGTTAAGACTCGCGATTGATTTTAGAGGTATTTTCTTGATGGGATCAAAGAGGTGTTTATCTGCCTGTAGGAGTCTTATGTTGACAAAGTCGGTCATCTGCTTTGTACCTTCCACTCTCATTTCAATATTGATCGAATTTACTTTATAAATAAACAGATTTGGGGTCTTTGCCATCCTTTATTCAGAACATAACTAAAAGTACAATTTTCAGTTGTTTCGGGTAAATTTTAGAAATTACCTGCCTTATTATATCACAATGTTGCATACAGGGTGTCCCAAAAAAATGTTAACACTCCGGGCACATAAGATATCTTAAAAGGACCCGAACACACGGGTCTAATCTTGATGTATTATGAGAGCTGAGTAAATAAACTTTCATTTGCATTTTATTGCGTTCCAATTGGTTATTTAGAATGGGAGATATGCTTCAGCAAACATGAGGAAGCAAAATCGGCTTGGTCCAATCCTCTCAGTATGAAGGTAAAGCTTTTTAAATGCACTTAGCAAGAAGCAACATGATTAAGTCACACACACACATCAGTTAATCTCTTCTTTGTTCTTTTCAACGCATTCTTTCGATTCTTTTCAAGCTTAATTTGATTTATGGTTAATTTCAGAGCAATACTAGTTTTATTTCAGTGCAATATTAGTTAATTTATTTAATTGGATGGACCATTTCAACAAAGAACATGAAATGTTTCAATTTCAATTTTAAAGACTGCTTTACTGACAGCTACCCATTGCACATGGAAAAAGAGTATAGAACTTGAACTCATGACAAAATACTTATTTAATTTATGTGGAATATATTTATTTATGTCTTTTAAGCTTGAAAAGAATCGAGAGAATGCGTTGAAAAGAACAAAGAAGAGATTAACTAATATGTGTGTGTGACTTAATCATGTTGCTTCTTGCTTCGTGCATTTTAAAAGCTTTACTTTCATACTGAGAGGATTGGACCAAGCCGATTTTGCTTCCTCATGTTTGCTGAAGCATATCTCCCGTTCTAAATAACCAATTGGAACGCAATAAAATGCAAATGAAAGCTTAGTTACTCAGCTTTCATAATACATCGAGATTATACCCGTGTGTTCCAGTCCTTTTAAGATATCTTATGTGCCCGGAGTGTTAACATTTTTTTTGGACACCCTGTATAGATGCTTATCGACTATTTACAATGTCATTTGAACAATGACAATCAACTTTGAATGGGATGTGTGGTGAAAATACAGATTTGTCAAATGTTGACCCATTTATTGACATTTCGAGCATTTTTTGTAAAAATGCTCTCCTTCAGTAGTTTGCATTTACTTATCGTTTTATGATTAATGCCGTTATGAGTATGATATATATGGGCAGTTTTTAAGCTATCTTCAATTTGTCTAACTTTTTAAATTTTCAAATCAAGCCTATAAATGTAAAAAAATATGTTACGATTTTTCTCATAATTTGCTAATTTTTTAAACAATTCTGGTAATTTTACAGGTCAAAGGTAATTTTGTTGGGAGGTTTTGATCAATATAACCATTACCTATATGTGATGCGATCTGTGAAAACCCGCCACATGGTGGCATTTTTCATATTGGAGATATTTATATCATAAGAAAGCTAAAACTGTGCTGATTACAGAACTGTTTCGATCATTTTTCTACGATCACTACAAAAAAAGTTATGAGTGAATGATGATTATGATGTCACCAAAAGCTAGAAACAAGAAATCATGAAAACAGGCCAAAAAATATACATAATTCAATATAATAACATTATAAGGTTAATAATAAAAGTGACTTAAGTAAGTTTGTCAAGGTGAAATTTCATGAAAGATGATGACACAAAGTACTGGAAACTAATTTTCTTTAAAACAATCTGAAAAAAAGAAAAAGGTTTTTTTATTTTTTATTTTTTTATTTTTTCTATTTTACCCATAATCCCTAGTTTACATTTTGCGACATCCGACGGGTTTTCTCAGATCGCATCACATATTATGAAGCTCAGTGTCAGTTAAAAATAACAACCTTCATATTTTTTTAATTTACAATATAGCAATTTTTAGAAAACTAAAAACAAATAGACATTTTTTAACCATTTTCGCCATTATTTAAAAATTGCACAACTTTCAATTTTCACATCCACCCTAGCGATGACCCCTAAGCATCAACCTATTACATAAAAATAAAAGTTTTCTTCTAGCCTTCCAATTACCCCCTGCACCTTAACTAGCAGGCTTTTTCGAAGTTGGCCGGTGAGCTAGATACTCACTGGCTACAGAAATGTGTGTTATGGCTAAAAACAAAAATGCAGTTTTGCCTTTTTTTTCTGAAATGTATTGGAGTTATTGATTATTATGACAAAAAATTGGTGGTATGTTTTAAAACATTTTGCCGCAAAATGTATTACGTCACAGGCGTGTTTTAATAACGTTTCATCTCGACAAAGTGCTACGTCATTTGTTGGGGTAAGTGGTCCGAAGGGTGTGGGGCAACTGGACCGCCTGCAAAAACTTAATCAAAATTGTAAAATTCATTTTGAAAATGAATTGTTAGTGTCAATAATGAATTACATCTTTATTATATTTTGAATGGTGTCTGTAAAGGTATTTGCTATGACGAAATATCATGATTTATGTATTTTATCCACTGCTTTTTGTGTATAACAACCGTCGGGTCATAATTGTCATATTGACTAACTTCCCCTGTAACATGAAAAGCTGGCTAAATATCAAGATGGTTTATTATAAGTACTAAATGATGATTATATGAAGTAAATAAAATCATTAAAGAAAGGGGTATATTGCTGAATATTGCTATATATGTCACCAATCCATCTTGGTTCGACATACAACCCGGTCTCAAGTTGTAGTGTCATATTTTAAAAGAATTAATTAATCTCAACCCGTAATTAAGGAAATTAACCTACGGTATTATCATTTTGGGTAGATCTCTCTAGAAAGTAGCAAATAATTTGTAAGGAGTTTTAAAATGTCTCGATAGTCGATGGCAACGGTTACAGCACGCTTGTGATCGTATCACCGGGTATTATCACCCACCTTTAAGCGCTGAGCATACTCCACTACGCTCGAGGCTTTTTGCGCTCTCACACATGGCTAGGCTCCACCGCAACCAAATGACGCAGCTTGATTGGAAAAACCGTGATCCCTTTTGTTAGTGATTAGAGAATTATGGTTAAATATGGAATAATTTAGCATTCTCATGTTATAAACAGAGGCTGAAAAGAAAGGAGAGGTCTTTATGAAGGTGTGTATAGCTACATGTAGTATGAAAATCAACGGGAATGTTGTTTTGTTGTCATTATTCCCCCGTATCATTGATAACGGCCACTATTCACTTAGTACAGCAAATCAATTGACAATTTCTATAACAATACAATTTCCACGTTGGTGTGGGTGAAAAAACGGGTTTGGGTAATTGGCGAGTTACGGAGAGTTATTGACAACTTTTATTTTTGGAAATATTAGCCATCAATCAGACATGAACAACTCGCCTTTCGCCCATGTCAATAACTCGCCTTTCGCCCTTGTCAATAACTCGCCTTTCGCCCTTGTCAATAACTCGCCTTTCGCCCTTGTCAATAACTCGTCTTTCGCCCTTGTCAATAACTCGCCTTTCGCCCTTGTCAATAAATCGCCTTTCGCCCTTGTCAATAACTCGCCTTTCGTCCTTGTCAATAGCTCGCCTTTCGCCCTTGTCAATAACTCGCCTTTCGCCCTTGTCAACAACTCGCCTTTCGCCTTTGCCAATAACTCGCCTTTTGCCCTTGTCAATAACTCGCCTTTCGCCCTTAATCTTGTCATTAACTCGCCTTTCGCCCTTGTCAACAACTCGCCTTTCGCCCTTATCAATAACTCGCCTTTCGCCCTTGTCAATAACTCGCCTTTTGCCCCTGTCAATAACTCGCCTTTCGCCCTTAATATTGTCAATAACTCGCCTCTCGCCCTTGTCATCAACTCGCCGTAACTCGCCCATCCAGTAACTCGCCATTTATCCATCCCTGAAAAAACACACCACAAAAACACAACCAATGTCAGACGACGGCGGCCACGCGATTTGGACGACCCAATATGGCAATGGGAGTGCACCATTTTGAAATATTTTTAATGGTCGTCGCCTGGTTAACGATGAAAATAATTTTAAAAATACCATTTACAATGGAGTTGGTTAGCCAACTCTAACGGTTTGGGAGGGATTGGAAAAAAATCTTCTAACCTGATGAATTTTTCAAAATGATAAGATTAACATTCGCGATTACGTGTTATTCCAATACGAATTCAAAATTTAGGTTTCGCGTGGCCAACGTCGTCTGACCAACGTATGGGTTTTCCTGTACTACCACCCACATCGACGTCTATACTTAGTGTACTATTTTATTTTTAGTCCTGGCAATATTACCTACCTAACGTGTGAATAAGAGAGTTAATGAAGCGCAATAGTTACATAGAATAACAAAAGGCTGGAGAAGCGATGCAATATTGCTTTGTCCTTATACGTAAATTTATTTTGGTTTACCAATGGGCCAAATAAAAATATGTTTGGTTTTCCTTCACACATCTCTCAAGAGGAGGGTGGGCAGAATATTTTCCTTTCAAATGATCGCCAAAGTGGGTAACACCCAACCTAAAATGCCTAAGCTATAAGATTCTGAGCACATATTGTAACTTTTCCACGAAGTCCAAAAAAACAAATTGAAATTAAAAATGTCAAAACTTTTTAAAAGAAAAAAAACCTATGGGTTTGGAAATTTGGTCAATCATGGTATACGATATTTTCCAGTACAGTAAAGTGAAACCAACTTTTTATTTAATTTGCGAAATCACGAGGTGGTAGTGGAATGTATAAGTGGCACAAAATAGACACAAGCATTACAGGAAAGGAATATTGTCAGCATTTCTTCGCAAAATGCAGTATCACTAATCTTCCCTTATCTGCTATACTGGCTAATTTTAAAATGGTATTTACTCCCTTTTGCTTTGAGTCTCTTCATTTATACATTTGGCAGTCTATGGTTGGTCATCATAACATCGAATGCAGCAACGTTGGAGAACAAGTGATGATTCACGTCATGCGGCAGGCTTATTTTGAGATATAAGGCAAACTCGTTTGTAAAATATGAAGTAAATAGAAAGAAATACATACTTTTTTGTTCTCATAATTTCAAAGGTATAACTCCAATTTTCAAAACCTAGGTATCAGTACAAAGCTTGACTTATTCTATTTCAGATATTGTCAAAAGCTCAATTTTTTTTCAAAAGTAGACAAGCCGTATCTTTTGAGGGGATGCGTCGTATTTCTAAATATCTATGAGGAGAATGTTGGCAAACTCTGATTGGTTAATTGCCATAGAGTGTTGGCAATCTCTGATTGGTCAATTGCCATACGGAGCAGTGTACAGCAAGCAACAGCGCAGCGGGACACATTTCTTCAATACATCATGCAGAATTGATGCACCGGTGAGACCAGTGAGACAAACTTTTGGTGTGGCAGAATCTTATTGCATTATATAGCGTAAAACTCCCCCGGTAAAACCGTAGTGCATCAGTTCTATATCGCCAACATTTTCCGGCAAAGAGACCCAAATCTATGTAAAATATTTTCTTCATCATTATTGCGCTGAACCTGCATGAGTTTATCACCGACAATTTATTGCTAAGAGACACAAATCTATCTACATTTTTCTTCATCATCTTTGCTGCAATTCCAGCCAGGTAAGTACAATGTTATTATATTTATCAGTTATACAGGGTGAGTCAAAATATACAGGTTCCGATGCGTTGATTTTTTTTTTAAACCAAGAATGCATAAAATGTACATATTGCAAGCTTATCGCATGCCTATCATTCAAATTGATCATTCCTAACGGAAAATATGTGCATTTATAAAGTTTCCCAAAAGTGGTTAAATCAAACTTGTTCCCCGCACAGTGAAATTGTTATTGAAACGCGCGTTAAATAAGACCGTGACAACACATACATGATTGCAGGGTGTAAATAGTGTCAACTTGAGTGTTATGAATATGTTTGATGTACATTATGGGGCTATGTGTTTATATTGAGACCACAATAATAGTTTCATTAATGATACATCAAAATGAAATTTAAAGAAATTTGTTTAGATTTGTGTATAACATAAACAAAACTGTAATATCACCAACCTGGCCATGGATTCCATCGAATAATTTAGATTCAGTGATTTTTCGTAAATATATTATCATCATTCTGGTTCGAAATTGTGTATTGTCATGAAAAAAATCACCAAGTACTTAACAGGTTTACACATTTATATTCAATTAATAAATTGACACTTTTCAATCAAGAAGTATTTGTATGAACTGTTCGGAAACGGGACCTGAATATTTTGACTCCCCCTGTATCACCAACATTTTACTGCGGTGCGTAGAGACACAAATCTGTCTTCAATTCTCCTCACCATCTGCACAGTAAGCACAGCCGTTTGTTCTTGAAAACAAGACGATGTCAAAAACAGAGCTTTAGTTAACTAGCACCGTGTACTATCCAGGAGTTTTTGGTATGAAATTAAAGTAGCAACCAGTTTATAGTCAATTTATTCCATTTTTCTTCAAAAATGCAATTTGATTATAAAAACCGAAGTGGTTGGGATTTTTCTTGTTTTCATGACATACTCAAGTTAACAATAGTACATCTACTTATCGTTTAGTCATGGTAGTTGATGCAAATACAGCTATTTTATTAGTTATCCCCTGGGTGTTCATACAATACGGCGACATACCTATTATGAGAATGTGATATAGCACCAAACCAAACGTCAAATTTAGACGTTTCTCTTACTAAGGCAAAGTAAAATAAAACGTGTTTCTCGTCCCCCGCCCGCGCCAATTTTTGGAGATTTTCAAATTGAATTGTTTTGTTATTTTCTTACTCCCTCGCTAACTTTATTTCATTAATTGTTGGGCGCAATGGAAATGCAACATAGATCTTAGGGATGGCATCCAGATTCGTACGGATTGAAAACCGTAGCTAGATCGGAGAGGGTAAACGCAGTGGGATAAACGGACAGTTTTGTGTTGTTAAACGGAACGCGGTTAAATAATGACCAATCAAATACGTGTTTAGCCATGCTTAGCAAAGCATTGAACAACTCCCGTGAACGGACAGCCAGTGCGTTTACCCTCTCCGATCTACGGTTTTCAATCCGTACGAATCTGGATGCCATCCCTTAGACTGATACTGATTATTTTAATGTTCCATAATCTGTGATTAAGTCTAACCTAAGATCATCGTCAATAGAGGGGATTATTATCTCCTGGATTATCTCTATTGAAATGTTGTGTGGAGCTGATCTATGTCTGTTTCACACACACCTGTATGACTAGCATGTTTGAAAAGCCCGGTAAACAGAACGGGTATTGATAGTCTATTGCGGCAACTACAGTATCTAATACTAGCTAACGGGATACACATAAAATTAGTTTGATAAAAAAAGTACGGTAAAAGTTAAGATACTTCTAATATTTGAAACATATACATTTAATACACACATTTACCGATGCGATAGATGTAACGCTATTTGTGAAGTTTATGGCCATATGTTTTGAACTCGCCACCCTTACCGTTGCATGTACAGATTTTACATTTTACACCATCTGAGATTCGAATTAGCATATCGCAATGACTACTTGTTCTACCCCATAAAAGTATATATTTTCTGAACGGTGATCTTACAAGGAATCCAAATATGCTATTGGAATGTATAGGACCTAATAGTAACATGTTGTGATTAAGAATGTTAAAATGTTTGTATTCCCCTATGAGAGCTTTCCAAAAATGAGTAATTTTGCTATCATCGGTTGAATACCTTTTTTTTATAGTCATGTATGTAAAACCGATGAATTAGGGCAAGTTCACTATGTAGCGAATAGGGAAAAAGCCAAGGACAATGCAATCGATTCATGATTACAATTGTTACATAATAGTTGTCACGGTTGTTGAAACAGAATCTTATAGAATATAAAATAATCTATAAAATGAGAGCAAAATCATGTTTGTACCATACACGGATGAGGAGTTATTGTAAATTGAACGTAGAATTGGGAACATTTTCTATATTCCCCATAGAGATTGTACACAGCGCCGCCGCCACCGCCGCCACCGCCACCCCTGACTTTCACAATATAATCAATCATATATCAGCAAAACAGTTATAGAAATACCTGATTTATTCACTCAATGTAGCTAGATAAATAGGCTTTCACATGACACCTCAACCATTATAGCTCTACCACATTTAGTTGTTGAGGTAATAGAGAGAGATGGATGATTTGTTACCAAGAATGCAACGCCACCACCCCTAATTTTGGGTGGTGAGTTCAGAACACATGGCCTTATAGACACTTCACTCAGTTTACTATTACACGTAAACTCGAACCCATGATGGGCGCGATGGACAATAGCACATCTTTTGAAATCGATTCCTAGCGATTTAATGCAGCTGGGCTGGGAACGAGACTGACATATTATAAGGGTTTTTCTCCACGGCCTCTCCAGCGATTTGCTGATTCGCTATACCAATCGTTTCGATCTACGTGATTAGTTTTAGTATTAATTTCTGCTGTGATAAACATTCATCTTACATTATTTACCACCGCTGTTCACAGTCTCGGCTAAACCATGTTGGGAGGGTCTAGAGTCTTATGGGCCCTTCACATGTATCCGTGTGAGCTGGGCGGTCCCTTAAAAAAACGTCTTATAGAAAAACAACAGAGTCCAACACGGTGAACAATCAGCAACAATTGATTTTTTTTTGTCACCGGGTTCATACCGTCCTCTACCGGGTCCTTATCGGCTTGGAACCCGGTTCATACCGTCATCTACCGGGTCCTTATCGGCCTGGAACCGGGCTCATACCACCTCCTCACCAGGTCATCACCGGCCAGAACGCCTGGGTAATGGCCGAACCGCCTTGATAACGTCATCAAACCGCCCTTTATAAGCTGAGCGCTCAAGCTCACCGCTTCACTCACATTCCGGTAATCTCTGTATTAGTCACATGTATCCGATCCGTGTATCCGTGTGAGCTGACGGTGAGGACACGCGGTGGGCCGTTTTCCGTCCGTTTAACACGTTCAGGGGACTTTGCCGGCCATGCTCAAAACTCCTGCCGTGTGAGTAAAAGCGGCGGCGAACGGTGAGAGGACGGTATAAAGACGGCGCACCCGTTTTGCGCCTGTTCGCAGGGCGGTGGTGGTAGGCGCCCACCTTACCGTTTAATAGAAAAACAACAGAGTCCACACAGTCAGTAAAAAATGTCAACTGGCGCATTTATTTTTTTTGTGGTCACCCAGTCCATACCGTTCTATACCGGGTCAATACCGGGTTCTCACCGGCCTGGTACTGGGCTCACCGTCCTCATACACTTCTAGCTTACCGTTCTCACCGGGTGCATAACTCCTAGCCGGGTCTTCGGTCCATACCGTTCGACACCGGGTCTGTACCAGATTCTCACCGGCCTGGTACTGGGCTCACCGGCCTCATATATTTCTAGCTTACCGTTCTCACCGTGTCCTCACCGTGTGCATACCACCTCCATACCGAGTCCTCACCGGTCGGACGACTGGGTACCGGCCGAACCGCCTTGAAGGGCCTCCGCAGGCTTCCTTTTTGAAATAGTCCAGACACTAAACAATGTTTTGTTTGGTTTTTTTTTTGTTGCCTTATTCACTTTTTGTTAGAGTCCGTTCCGCAAACGGTTAATAACCAGGCGGCATGCGCCCGTTCGCAGCCCATCGCTGAGATGGTCGACGTCCACCACCGTCCTGCGAACGGGCGCGAAAAGGGTGCGCCGTCCTTAAACCGTCCTCATACCGGGCTCTCATCGTTCGCCGCCGCTTTTACTCACCCGCCAGGAGTTTTGAGCCCCAAATATGGTAATGAAATTTAATAATTTTGACATTTTTGGTGGCTCAGACGTGGCTAAGTTAGGAGCTGTATAAATGAAAAGACGCTAACACTACAGAGACTGTACGGGGTCGCATCCTTAACAGGCCACTATCAAAGCTAGCTAGATCATAATTATAGGGGTCACATTTTTGCAATGCATATCAAACAACTTTCAGAGAACATAAAGAGCAAAAAAGTCAATGGTCGGTGATATGAAAAATATATAAGGACCTCCCTCATCGATTTGTAAAAAAGTCTGGACGAAAAATACATTATTGTTTGTTACTTGGCCTAATTTAAAATCTTCATTAAAATCTGAGCATTTTGAGAATTTGACCCCTGTACATTTAAGGAAAATGTTTACCTATTTTGCCTCGGGATTTTGCCCTACATCTCCAAAACTAAACATCGGATGGATATACAACCATTGAATTTTCCCTCCTTATGATTTTAGGTTTGATATGCATTGCAACATAATCTGAGCATCTTTGCAATTTGACCCCTGTATGACCTTTGACCTTTCATAGCGGCCCTGTACAGGATGCGGCTCGGCAGCAATGCAAAAATATTGGCGCCCAACTAACGTAATCAGACCGTAAAATCTGTTGTGCCTTTTCAGTTGAATAAACTCTCTTGGCTCCTGGACTATTGGTATTAGTAAAATAATTATCTGATGAAATAGAAATGATTTTATAACTTGATAACAGAAAATGACAATTTCCGTTTGCATCCTCTCAAATTCCTCATACAGTTGGAGTCGGATGGAAGCTACAAAAGTTTTAATTTAGCTAATTCAATTAGCTCAACCTCTTCAAAGAAACTTTTCATGTAACACTATATAAAGCCATCTTTTGCGATACAATTTAACTAAAGCACCGACTTCATATCTACTCACGTACCATGGCCAGAAGAGCTCTCAGTCTTACTCTGCGACTATCCGTCATAATCGTCACAGCTTTGATTCAATACAGCATGGCAGTAGACCGATCGGCAGATGCAGCCAAAATATCACTGACACCATTATGGGATGTTGTTAATAGTACTAGGAATGATTCTCAGGTGTGTAGCATTGAAGAGAGAAATAGCACTCAAGGAACATTTTTATTGCACGGAAGTGAACATCAGACTTGCAAAATCCAAGTCAATGTGTCACTGGGATCTTTCAGTCGTATAGAAATACCTAACAGTAATGGTTCAAAGACAGAATCATTCATTTATATTGAGAGACAAGGGAACTTGTCATTATGTTCAAATCGGTTTGTGGTTTTTAACAGATATGATAAAGTATGTAGTAGTATTCTATTTCAAGACAGTGTTAACTTAAATCTACAAGGTAACGTTAGTATCTTAGTCAGTGGGATATCAGCATTAATAGAATCACGTCCTGTGTGTCCAGAATCTAATGCTGATACCTTGCTTACCCCAAAACTAAATCAGACACCAGATTGTATGAATGTAAAAGGGTATACAAGTCAAATTACCTGCGAGTTACTCGATAGTGGTTTCTGTAACTTGATCATTCCATCTCACCATGCTCACTGCAATACTACCCTTGGAGATAGAGAGATTATTCTTCAATGCTATGATAACAGTGTTCTCACAACCCATGAATCGTTGCTAATCTACCCAGTTGGTATGACCAATTTAGATCTACGCTTTAAACACATCGTCAAAATTGAAGGCAGTGCGTTTCGCGGGTGGTCCAAATATGTACAAAAACTAAGCTTGGATGGAAACCAATTGGTTACCTTGAATGAAAGTACATTTCATGAGCTGAGACAGCTGACCTACCTTGTTCTTAATAATAATAAATTGACCACGTTGCCAGGTGGTTTGTTTGAGAGTTTAGAAAAGTTACATAACCTACAGTTGAGTGCAAACCAATTGGTCACCTTAAACGAAAGTATATTTCTTGAACTAAGACACCTGAAATTCCTCAGTCTGCATATAAATAAATTGACTTCATTGACGAGTGGTTTGTTTGAGAGTTTAGAAAAGTTATGTGGCCTGTGGTTGCATGGAAACCAATTGGTCACCTTACACGCAAGTATATTTCGTAAACTAAGACAACTGACCTTCCTCAATCTGAAAGACAATAAATTGAATGAGTGGTTTGTTTCAGAGTTTAGAACAGTTAGACCACTTGTGGTTGAATAGAAACCAATTGGTCACCTTGAACGAAAGTATATTTCATGAACTACAGTTGACCTTACTTGATTTATCTAACAATGCGTTTACCACATTGCCGAGTGGTTTGTTTGACGAATTAACAAACTTGAAACAACTGTATTTAGCCCAGAACGTCTTACGCACGCTGGATTCTCGCTTGTTCAATACCTTAAATAATCTAAGAGTCCTTATTATTGGCGATAACAGGTTGGTCGTATTGCCTAATAGCATATTTGATAGAATGGGTTATCTGGAATTTCTTGATTTGAGCAATAACCAATTGGTCAGATTTAGCACAAACATATTAAAGGGATTATTTAAATTGAAATATCTGCATTTGCATGGTAATAAACTTAACTATATTGTTTCGGACATGTTCACGGATACTATCAATATTACTACCATTAATTTCGATGGAAACCAGTTGATTCGTTGTCCAAATATTAAACACTTGACTCAATTAAGTTGGTTAAATATAGAAAGGAATCCAATGACAGCCATAACTTCTGATGCCTTTAGTGCCCTCCCTGCAAATTCGGAATTGGTTGTAAGTCAACATGAGATATGTGAGTGTTATGTGCCTGCTGGTGTTAGATGTAGCGCATCAGGTCCTAGATCACCTTATCTCACGTGTGATAGGCTGTTATCAGACAAAGCATTAGTTGCGATGATGTGGCTCATTGGTTTAAATGCACTTGGTGGAAATATATTTGTTTTGATTTGGCGTAAGAAACATTGCAAAGTTTATAAAGTACAGGATTTACTGCTTAGCAATCTGGCCATGTCTGATTCACTTATGGGTATATACATGGTAATTGTTGCAAGTGCTGATATCTACTATGGGGGATATTTCCCAATGCAATCTGAGGCCTGGAGATCTGGAATAACATGCAGAATCGCAGGATCGATATCGATAGCATCGACACAGTTATCAATATTCTTTCTTAGCCTGATTAGCATTGATCGGTTTATTGGTATTAAGTACCCATATTCTAATAATAAATTGGGAAACGATCAACAATTTTGATTGCTATACTTATATGGTTTTGTTCCCTAGCATTAGGTATTATTCCATCCATATTATCAGGACAGAACTTTAAATTCTATGATAATGCCCATGTGTGTGTTGGTTTGCCATTAGCTTTAACTAAAACCTACAAAGTTGACGTTACTCTGCCAATTACTGGATTTGAGACTGGAATAAGTATAGATATTACCTCGGAGCTCGGGGGTAATACAAATTCCATCGTAAAACCTTTATTTACTACTGAATTCACAGGTCTTACTAACGGCTTGTTCTTTTCAACAGCACTTTTCATAGGGCTAAACGGCTTATGTTACCTGGTTATACTGGCATGTTATATAGAGATATTCAGGGCTGTTAAGAAGTCAGCAAAACAATCTGGACGCACTCCTGATATGGATGAACAGATAAGACTCATCCGTAACGTAACTGCTATTGTTATTACAGATTTCATGTGTGTATTCCCTTTAATTGTACTTGGAATCCTGGTTCAAACAAGGGTAATTGAACTGCCCCCGTCAGTTTATGCGTGGTTAGTGACCTTTGTTTTACCAATAAATTCGGCAATTAATCCATATTTGTACACAATTTCCGAAATCATCTCAAATAATAGTAAGAAAAAAGCAGACAAACAGGCCCAGCAAGCCATAGCTCTACAGCAAATGAAACAATAATAAATGAAAGCTTAACTTCTGAACACACATTACGGTTCCATGCCCTGCAAAGTCGGAGAGCTCTGTAACCCCCGATTCACCACATTATCAGGGTAATAACTCGTTTCTTCTATTAGGATTTCTTTGATTTATTACCCCACATGTGTATTGCCTATGGCGCTTATAACAGTTTGGCCGTGCGTTCTTCCAGGTTTTAATGACTTGGGTCTTTTGTAGGAAGGACTTAGTACTGGACGGGTGAGGGTAATTAGAAACATAACTATTGTAGTTTTTGTTGATTTTCGTGTTTTAATGCTCACAAATGAGTTAAATGAGGTAATGATACCACAATTTGATTTTTGAATGAGCAAAATCAGTGAAATAGCAGAAAAACATATTTTCATTCATATTATCCATGACAAATTACAGAATATAAGAATATTAGATGTTTTCTAAACAATACCTTGACATATCCTATAATCATCATTGGAATCACAAAGGCATGGGTGGTTTTTTTAGTTGAAAGTCATTTTCCTGTCTAAAAGTGGCCAATGTGAAATTCGGAATTTGTCAATGAATTGTTCATATCTCGGTAGATTACCGTGACTTTCGATCGCCGCGAATTTTAAAAATTGCATGTTGAGAGATGGCAGTTTTTATTTGTTTTTATAATAAGTATGATGTTTTTTTCTGTATAACTACGCAATTTTGGCTCGATAATTATATTTCTAACTTATAATGCACATTGTTGTGCTTGCTGGACACCTCCTTTAATATTTATTATAAACTCCTCAAGCCTCCAACAATTTCGGATTTGATTTTCAATCACGATGTGAAGGATATTTCGTGATATATTTAGTTTGTGTTACAGGTCGTGGAACTGCGTTGCACTGTAAAAATTATAAAGTCGTATTGAATCAATAAAGTGTTTTGAATCGGTGCGGATGATGAGCACAATTTAATGCACACATTCAATGCACAAATTTGATAGTTTGTGTTACATATGCATCAATAGAAAGCAGTCTTGGACAAGTTCAAGTCTATATTAGGCCTCTCTCTCTCAATAAAAATAAAACAGAGGCAATATGGATTAGATCAAATACCCTTAGAAGAGATACGTTTGGTGAATTGAAATGGAATGTATATCCAAATAATAAAGTTAAAACCTTATAGTAGGAGCCCCAGGCCTCAAATTTAGGCCTACTCTTAAATTTACATTTTTATGACAGATACATATCTTATCTACAAGAATAAAGAGTCCTGCTCTTAAGATTCTCTTGCGAAATTATGCTATGGCGAAAATCATATTCCCCATGTATTCACATAGCAGATATGAAGTAATAGCACCTCTCGTAAGGGTTTGAGTAGTATATTGACCATAAATTTGAAAGGAAATGTCAAAACTAAATATAATCATATTTATTAATTTAAAGAAAGAATTACTTGTCACGTTATATTAGCTTATCTCATTTTAATGTCATGGATATCGGTCCAAAATGTTATGGAGCAATTGAAAAAGTTAGCAAAATAAGCATTTTTGACCCTTTTCTGACTTTTTCCCATGTTCAATTTAGAATTGTTACCTGTAACATTGACATTATAACTATACATAACTATCTCATCTTGTGAAGCAGTTCTCCCTCATAGATATGATGTATAGTTATACATACTTTAACATTTATTTCAACGTTTTATGGCCATAATACTACCCCTACCCCTAACTCGAGAGTTGTTTTATGTGATTTTGTCTATGTGAATATATATAGGGGAATACAAGTATTGCCAATAACATGAATTCGCAAGAGAATCATGAGAACAGGACACTTTATTCTTGTAGACAAGATATGAATCTATCATAAAAGTATTCCTTTTGGAGTATGTTAGGAGGTCAGGGGTCAAACCATTTTAAAGCCGAATTTAGAGCTCTGGGCTCCTACTATTAGGTATTACATTCAGCAGTACTACAAGTGCTAGCAAAATATGTGGATGGCATCTATATGTTGATGATCTGGAGAAGGAGATAGTGAATTTGTAGCAACTACTTATTTTAGTGCGGAAGCACTTGTTTGAGAATGTGGGGAGGTCACAATCAAATTGTGCCAAATTCACCACTATTTTAGGCTCAAAAGATTAACTCTGCCATTTGTTCAATGACCATTACAGTGTTGAGTGATGGGTGATGCTCTATTGAATCTTGAGCATAAAACAGTGCTAAGGTTGGCCCCCGTTGAGATGTCTCTAAGTTTGGTATCATTTGAATGAATACATCAGCTTTCCATTGATGTGCAATAGTCACCTTTTGCCCACGAGCTGTATGTACGCGAGAAATAGCCAATTCAAAACACGCATCGGATCATGTGTTACGTCATGGACAAAAGGTCTATGGTTACGTACAGACTGCACAGCATCTCAATGATGTGACATTTCTGTGTTAAAGACACGATAATCAACGAAAACTGTATAGTGCCATTGATGTTAGAAAATATTATTACATTTATCATTGTTCAAGCACAACAGTTCTTAAAATGCACGGTATTGACCATGTTGACCCCCGTGTGTTGTGAAGCTTCGGGTATGGTAGGCCATCTTGTCAATATCTATTGATACTATTATAGTCATGATAGTCGCGGTGCAATACCCGTGTATTTTCATATAATGTAATGCAAAGACAATATATTGAGGTGTTTGCATTGAATCCAATATGTAGATGTTATACCTAGTGTAACAAAAATGGATACCTAGTGTAACAAAAATGGATTTTCGTATTTTTGTAAGCTTACTTCAAAATATTCAGATTAGGCGCAGGACTAGCTTGGGACAGCCCGTGTAAGGAATTTTTAAATTACCTCTCATAAATAGATTATCCCTGTCAAGGATGCAGTAGGCATGCCTTTACCAAATCATCTATATACTAATTTTCGGAACATGGCTTTATTAGATAGTTCAATATAATTTTACACTCGCGTCCCTCCTCAACTGAAAAAGCGTGGTAATTGCGCCTCTAATACACGAGCTAATTAGATAGTTCAATGCCCGTTTTTTACCGTTTTCAGACATGCGCAGAAAGGATCGCATGTGAAAATCCGAAAGTGTTGAATTTCTTTTACTCGGGTAGCTACTTTCGGACACAAATTGTGGTTTTCGGAATGAGTGATGACATATGGTCTTCACCCAAAATATTTTCTTCAGGGATATAGCTACATTTCTGTATATGCGGCTGTTTGTTATTCTTAAAGATCGCATAGTAACAAGCATTTATACGTCCGACAAATAAAAATATTTCACGACATTTTCTAAATGTAAACAAAAACTCTTACACAGATCTTAAAGTGACACTTTCACATTAGTAACATAGATGAATGCGACGTTTGCTAACGATTAAGAAACTGGCAGTACCATGTCAACCGTTTCTATGTTGTGCTGCGCGACCGCGTTTAACATGGCGCACGCGGTTCGGCGCACACGTAATGACGCAGACAAAAAGTGTACGCGTTTGTGGCGCAAACCGTGCACATTGTAACGGAGCAGAGTGAAAGCAGGCAGTCCGTACACTCTTAGAAAAAGGATGCTTCAGGCTTCAGGGGTTCTTGGCTGTCCCGTATGGAACCCTTTATATCACCTTAAAAGGTTCAATAAAGAACCATTTTAAGGTTCAAAATAGGCAAAATATGGGCAAACATTGGTCTTTCGAACCTCTAAAGGTTCTCTACAGAACCTTTTGGGGCCTTTAAAATCAAAGAACCTTTAAACCATTATACGGGACAGCCAAGAACCCCTCTGAAGCACCCTTTTTCTAATAGTGTACCCTAAAGCCACCTCCTCCTCTCCGCACATGGGGCATCTGGAAAAACGGAACGTGTGGTACATTATCATGATTATTATAGAGTGTCTGGATTATTCAGGGCATCCGTGGTATCTGGATTACGCGCGGGGTTAACTATAAAACGAGTCTCAAATTACCTGGATATACTATGCGCAGGTGGGCCACCTGCATGTGATAACTGGATTTTAAGGGTGTACACTCAGGTAGTATCTCGGGAGGCTTTATAGAACACAGCAAACATGATAAAGGGACACATATACTCTACGTTAAGGCCCCACATGCCTATTGGAGGAATAATTTATTTAATGTAAATAGGCCAAACAAAACCCGGATGGCACACATTGTGCTCAAGTACAAGCGTGGAATGGTACAAGTGATCTCGATGATAGACTCCGCCGACCATAAAACTAAACGACCGACTATAAAACTATAACGCTCAGAACGTAGGCCTACTGAATACCTGGATACAGTATGTGCATATGGGCAGTGGCGACACTTGCGCCAGCTCCATATGTTAAAGGCATGTGATCTTTTCCAGAGAGCGCCCTCTATTCGTGATTTTTTTAGAAAGTAGATTTTCTTGCAGATTTACATTTCTGATCATAAATCGTACATATATTCCAAGTTACAGAGCGATACGATTCCTAATTACCTCAAAATCATGGTTTTAGAGTGAATTTAGACTAGAATAAAATAAGTTGTCGGATATTCGACAGTTTATTTTCACTCTAAAACCATGATTTTGAAGTAATTAAGAATCGTAACTTGGAATGTATGTACGATTTATGATCAGAAATGTAAATCTGCAAGAAAATCTGCTTTCAATTTTTTTTTCGATGTTGAGGGCGTTTCATGAAAGATCACATAATATAACTTTAAAGGAGGAAAACGGGGTGGCAGGGCAATAAAAGAATCGGGGGAGACATTTAAAAGCTAATTTTAAGTAACTTTCAATTTTGACATTAAAATTCAACTTTTTATTATTTGGGGTACAAAATAGGTAGAGACATGCGCTGACAGGAGTATAACTAGGGGTATTAAGAACACGTTGATGGACTAGGCCTACTCGGATTAAGATCTTGGGTATCTGTATTATTTAAGAGCACATTGGGCCTAGGCTCATGGTGTATTAAGGACACCATGTTACTTACATTATATCAAGGGCACCTTAGTACCTGAATTATTTAAGGACATACTCTTGATTGATATTTATATATAAACATTTATAACGCTTTGATATTACTGACCTCTGCCTATTGTGATATGACTTTTACTGTCCGCTATCTTCGGCACCCGCGTTTAATTTACTTGACTATGATAAAGTAAGGGCACCTGGGTATCTCGAGATAACGGCACACTGCAGTGGGCCTACCTTGATTATGTGGTATCCAGTGCATTATTAAGGGCACATTGGGTAACTGTTAGGGGGTAGGGCTTAGGCCTATGGGGTCCCTGGATATAATGGGACAACGGGTACTTGCATTTCAGGTCTCATGGGAGGCCTACATATAGGTATCTGGAAACACAAACGTAGGCCTACCTAGATTAAGGCAATGTATAACCTGGATTATCAAAAGCACCTGCGATATTCGGATTATTTAGGGCCCCGTCTGGATTATGTATACATGTATAGGACATGTTCTTGATATTATTGTATCAAATTTTCTTACGCTTTGTTTACTTATTCCCCGTGAAACCTTCTAGCGGGTCCAGCGCGAAGCGCTGGTGCCCGCTAGTAATAATAACTTATTAGAACCATGTTTATTTCAATGCCGTTTGGATTTGGTCCATTTCAGCCAGGCCCGTAACAAAAAATTACGTCTGTCCGCCATGTTTCCAAAAATGGCACTCATTGAGATTTACATGGGGATTCCCAAATCATGCAAAATTTCGTGTAATGATATATCCAATGATACCGCTACAAACATGACAAAGAACACATATTTGACTTTCATTCAAAAAAAGAATTTTGAATTCGAACATTGCGTCATAACGTTACAACACTTTTAGTAGAACCCGGTATTTGTCAGCCAATCCACAGAATAGCAATAACACACAGCAGTGTTGCAGAGATGCCAACCAATGAAACTAGAGAAAAACATGAAAATGCACATGAATGTTGGATACAAAATCTTAAAATGACCAGAAATTAATAGTAACTAGCGGGCACCAGCGCTTCGCGCTGGACCCGCTAGAAGATTTCACGGGGAATAAGTAAACAAAGCGTAAGAAAATGTGATACAATAATATCAAGAACATGTCCTACATGTATACATAATCCAGACGGGGCCCTATTAAAACAATCCGAATAGCGCAGGTGCTTTTGATAATCCAGGTATACATGTGCCTTAATCTAGGTAGGCCTACGTTTGTGTTTCCCGATACCTATGTAGGCCTCCCATGAGACCTGAAATGCGGGTACCCGTTGTCCCATTATATCCAGGGACCCCATAGGCCTAAGCCCTACCCCCTAATCCAGTTGCCCCAGGTGCTCTTAATAATGCACCGGATACCACATAATCAAGGTAGACAACTGCAGTGTGCCGTTATCTCGAGATACCCAGGTGCCCTTACTTTATCATATTCAAGTACATTAAACGCGGGTGCCGAAGATAGCGGGCAGTAAAAGTCCTATCACAATAGGCAGAGGTCAAAGCGTTATAAATGTTTATATAAATATCAAGAGTATGTCCTTAAATAATTCAGGTACTAAAGTGCCCTTGATATAATGTAAGTGACATGGTGCCCTTAATACACCATGAGCCTAGGCCCAATGTGCTCTTAAATAATACAGATACCCATGTTTCTAATCCAAGAAGGCCTACTCCATCAACGTGTTTTTAATACCCCCAGTTATTACCTCCTGTCAGCGCATGTTTCTACCTATTTTGTACCCCAAATAATAAAAAGTTGAATTTTTATATCAAAATTGAAAGTTTTAAATGTCTCCCCGATTCTTTTATTACCCCTCCACCCCGTTTTCCTCCTTTAACATTTTGGTGCTGGTGTCGCCACTGCCCATTATGCACATACTGTATCCAGGTAATTCAGTATAGGCCTACGTTCTGAGCGTTATAGTTTTATAGTCGGTCGTTTAGTTTTATGGTCGGCGGAGTCTATCATCAAGATCACTTGTACCATTCCACGCTTGTACTTGAGCGCAATGTATGCCATCCGGGTTTTGTTTGGCCTATTTACATTAAATACATTATTACTTCAATAGGCATGTGGGGCCTTACGTATAGTATGTAGTCCCTTTGTCAGGTTTGCTGTGTTCTATAAAGCCTCCAGAGATACTATCTGAGTGTACACCCTTAAAATCCAGTTATCAAACGTGGCCCACCTGCGCATAGCATATCCAGGTAATTTGAGACTCGTTTTATTATAGTGAACCCTGTAATCCAGATACCACGGATGCCCTTAATATTCCAGACACTCTATAATAATCATCATAATGTACCACACAAAAAAACACGTTCCGTTTATTCTGATGCCCCATGTGCCCTTATATCCAAGTGCGGAGAGGAGGAGGGTGGCTTCAGCTGTTTAGAGTACACTATTAGAAAAAGGGTGCAGAGGGGTTCTTGGCTGTCCCGTATATGGTTTAAAGGTTCTTTGATTTTGAAGGCCCCCAAAAGGTTCTGTAGAGAACCTTTAGAGGTTCTAAAGACCAATGTTTGCCCATATTTTGCCTATTTTGAACCTTAAAATGGTTCTTTTTGGAACCTTTTAAGGTGATATACACGTCTAGCCACCTTTCCTTTCATTATTATCTATTGTCTTTCTATTGTTGCATCAGCCCTTTATTTTGTATGAAGAGGTCACCATTCTGGTCACGGCGTATGAACAACCCGTTATCGAGCCAAGAGACCATTATTAGACAAAGGTTTTTGATAACGTCCTCTAGCTCACATAACGTCGTCTGCCCTGTAGTGACCTCTTCCAAAAATATTGAGCAGATGAACAAAAGAAGACAATAATAACAAAGAAAAGAGAAATTGATTACCTACGAAGAAGGTTTTTTACACTATTATCACCTATCGGATAAGCGGATAAGATTAACACTTCTGAGTAAACATCTCATAAACAGATTTTAAGTAGGCCTAGCAACAGTGAACATGATCAATAGTTTTTCAATAGTTTGAAATCCTGATCCTGAAGTATGCCTATTGCCTATGCATCAATGATTGAAATATGAAGAGGTATTTTGCAAAAGGGCTATGGTGCATTTTTTCAAAAAATGAGTTTGATATAGAAATGTATAGGGAAAAATCATATGTTTCAAGGAAACAAAGTCATTTTTTTCAAAAAGACCTACATCTCATTGTAAACAGCCATTGAAATTTTTGTTTTGTTGCAAAAGGGCCTGTATCCAGAATTAAATCGGGATACAGGCCCTTTTGCAACAAAACAACAACTTCAATGGCTGTTTACAATGAGATGTAGGTATTTTTGAAAAAAATGACTTTATTTCCTTGAAACATATGATTGTGACCTATACATTTCAATATCAAACTTATTTATTTGAAATGATTAAAATAAATGATTTTTTGTGTGAGGTATTTTTTCTTTATGTACAAACAGATGGAGTTTTGTTGCAAAAGGGCCTACATCCAAATTTTCAAAAAATGTAAACATGATTTAAAAAAAAATTTAAACTAGCACATTTAAAATTTATTTCAATTTCAATTAGTATGTAGTGTACCTCTTTCATAATCCATTCAGTTTTTCAATTGCTCAACTTGAATATTTAGAAACAGTTTTTTGACTTTTTCTCAATAAGAGCCAAAGTGGATGTAGGCCCTTTTGCAAAATACCTCTTCATATAGAGACAACTATGAGTTTAAAACGGATCACACTGTTTTATCACACATAGTTGGCAAAAGTATTTTTATTGAATTTATATCGACAGGCCTACAATGAAAATAATTTATTTCAATGATAAAGTAGGCCTAATAATAATACAATGATTACAATTTAGATCTGATTACACAATCAAGCCTTATTATTAATAGGATGTGCATATATAAGGCCAAATAAAAATAAAAACTAGTTTCTCGTCCTAACTTTTGAAAAAAAGGAGGGTGAGGGCACATTTTTTTGTTAGTAAACAATGCAAAATCACCATAACCAGCGTGGTATTGCATGATTGATTGCATAACTTGAAGAGGTCGAGGCCTTTGTACAATCTTTTTATTTCATGGTTCTGGCCCTGGGAGGTTTGTGAACATATTAAAACCTGCTTTAAAATGCTCATTGGACTATAGTAAAATTATTACCAAGATTTCAGCTTTTTAAATACTTTAACAAAAAGGTTATGGTTAAAAATACAGAAAAAAGAAATGAAAATTATAGAATTCCTGAAAAATCATGCGCGAGGGGACGAAAAACTGCTTTATTTTTTTTACTTGGCCTTAATAGCACCAGAAAACAAACTTCATAGTAGTGGATTTTTTTATTACCAATTCTTCAATTTAGGGGGGAAATTGAAAATGGTATATCCAAGGAGGGCACACATTCGGGGGACTCTAAAGGGGGACTCAAGGAAGTTTTTGATTTGATTTTTTGAATTTTGTGAGTGCTCTAATTCTTGAACTCTTAATCAAATACACATACATGTATACATTTTTGGAAAGGAAATGGATAAGAGAATCCGAATTTTTCATTTTTTAACCATATCTAATACTTTTTGAAATGTTGACCAAAAAGTGCCAAAAAAGAGATTTTTCAACATTTTAAACTTTTGTTGGCACTTTTTAGTCATTAGTATTAGATTAGGTTACAAAATGAGAAATTCGTCCCCAAGTTATTGTCTTTACATCATAATCAAGCGATTTGGGCATTTTTTACTCAAAATTATTTTGTTAGCTTTGTTCAAAAATGTTGGGTCAATAAAGTGATTTTTGTTGTTGTGATTTTCTCAAAAAATCAACATTTTGGGTCAAAATTGGTGCCAATTTTGGATTCTCTGATCCATTTCCTTTCCAAAACTGTATATGTTTATATACATTTGAGTCATAGTTCAATAATTACAGCACTCACAAAATTCGAAAAGTGACTTCCTTGAGTCACCCCCTAGGGATCGATTAATTAACTTTATCTAATTTCAAGACTTTGATTGGGGAATCGAACAGCAAATTAGTATACAAAAGTGGCGGCGACAGCAACACTTTGTTGTTGTTGTTGTTGTTGTTGTTGTTGGAGGTCAAACGTGGGGTGGGGGTCAAACGTGGCGTGGGGGACGTGGGGGGGGGGGACGTGTTGGTGGGGTGGGGCAAGAAATCAATTTTTGGGAAAAATACATTTTTGAGTTCGCGCGTCCGTGAAAATGTTAGCATTCATTAATGCAACAAAGCCTTAGTTAACTGAATTTAGGCTAAAAGTATGTAATTTTAATACTAAAATTAAACATTTTCGAATGGTTGTGGTCCAAATGGGGTAGGGCTTGAGTGAGCTGACTGGGCTTGGGAGGGCAAAGGTCGTGACCAGGCGACTGGGGGTTAATTACGTTCGACGTCTTACGTAGCGGTCATGATATTTTTAATAATTGTATTTTCTTTTTCGTATAAATCTATACGCAACTGAGAAGACGCTGAAATCTAGAATATGTACAATAATGTAGCCTGATGATCGTCGTGATGCAGTAAGCACGGCGTGAAACACAGTGTAGCCAATGTAAATTGTGTTTATTACCATTTTATATACAATAATTTAGTATAGAATATGATACAAAATCATAGATAACTCACATTCTGTTAGTTTCTTGTCAACAGTCACTTGTACATGTAGACATTTTTCAAGTATATCCAAACATACAAATGCGTAGTCCTTGTTATCGGCGATAGTTTTACACAATCGTCCGTTATTACAAGACTTCTCATTCATTTCCCATTTGATCTTGGTAATGAAGACACTCTCGGTGACTATCTGTGGTTGTATGGATTTCGAAGATGGTATAACATTGGATCATCAGACCATAAACCACCGTGATGTTATCTTGACGAAAGCTAATGACCAAATGATACACCTGACTGATCAGTTAAAAGAACTGCAGATTATGCTAATTCCTTTATATCAACTATTAATTTTGTGTTATACCACATTATATAACTAAAGTAGCTCATGGGTCATGGCTTGTTAACTTTAAGGAGATTGTATTTAGGGCGTCGTGCTTCTGGTCACCATGATTATTATTATTTAGACTCTTGCCAAGTTTCACGATGGCAACATTATGCATTTTATAACAAACTCCTAATATACATGTAGATCATTTGCACAGTTAAAAAAAGATGAGTACATACAATAATACATTATTATCTTGAATACGGTGTTTCAACGTGTATGAAAGATAAACCCCTCATAGCAGACCATCAGCGATAATAATGGTCGCCGGCGCGCCTCTTTTGCAGGCTCGGGCCTACGGCCTCGCCTGCAAAAGAGGCTTGCCGGGCGCCCATTATTATTGCTGATGGTCTACTACTCGTCCTTTATCTAATACATAAAGGGTTCCATACGGCCGCGGGACAGCCAAGAACCCCTGAAGCCTGAAGCATCCTTTTTCTAAGAGCATGAAGAGTGTACGGACTGCCTGCTTTCACTCTGCTCCGTTACAATGTGCACGGTTTGCGCCACAAACGCGTACACTTTTTGTGCTGCGTCATTACGTGTGCGCCGAACCGCGTTCGCCATGTTAAACGCGGCCGCGCGGCACAACATAGAAACGGTTGACATGGTACTGCCAGTTTCTTTATCGTTAGCAAACGTCGCATTCATCTATGTTACTAATGTGAAAGTGTCACTTTAAGATCTGTGTAAGAGTTTTTGTTTACATTTAGAAAATGCCGTGAAATATTTGTATTTGTCGGACGTATAAATGCTTGTTACTATGCGATCTTTAAGAATAACAAACAGCCGCATATACAGAAATGTAGCTATATCCCTGAAGAAAATATGTTGGGTGAAGACCATATGTCACCACTCACTCCGAAAACCACAATTTGTGTCCGAACAGTAGCTACCCGAGTAAAATAAATTCAACATTTTGGATTTTCACATGTGATCCTTTCTGCGCATGTCTGAAAACGGGAAAAAACGGGTATTGAACTATCTAATTAGCTCGTGTATTAGAGGCGCAATTACCACGCTTTTTCAGTTGAAGAGGGACGCGAGTGCAAAATTATTATTGAACTATCTAATCAGGCGAGGGACCGAAAATTAGTATATAGATAAAGCATGGATTCAAGTGGAGAGAGGCATTTCAGTTTATTCAGAAAGTGAACCTCATAAAGGAATGGCGTGATCATTCGACCATCCCATGATTGACTTCAAAATGTGGGGCTTGACTAAAATTAGTGTAACATGATAATGCAATGATTGATCTTTAAAATCTTCTTTTCAATGAAAGCCAAATTATAGGTCTTTATATTGCTTCCATTGGTTTAGAATATTCCCCCATACATTTTTGTGACGCCAATGTCCGTTTTTTACTGCGTTACCCTGTATGTGTGATAGTAGTATTTGTAAGATTATTTGTCCCCCCCCCCCCCCCACCCCTTCTATGCAGCTCGTGATTATTGAATATGCTATATCGATTTAATAAAAATATATAAATTATTATGTCAAATAAGACAACTGGAATTGTCCGTCTAAAGTTTGTTGTGTCTTGCAAGGTAACCATGGTAACGAGCATTTTGATGCCAACATTGAAAAGGTGTATTAGAAATTGCACGATAATAAGGTACTCAGTACAATGTTCCTTACCCCTGGACCCCGTTCCTTATCCCGGGACCCCATTCCTTATCCCGTGACCCCATTCCTTACCCCCAGACACCATTCCTTACCCTCTGACCACATTCCTTACCCCGGACCCCATTCCTTATCCTCTGACCCCATTCCTTACCCCTTGACCCCATTCGACCTTATCCCCTGATCTCATTCCTTATCCCGTGACCCCATTCCTTACCCCCAGACACCATTCCTTACCCTCTGACCACATTCCTTACCCCGGACCCCATTCCTTATCCTCTGACCCCATTCCTTACCCCTTGACCCCATTCGACCTTATCCCCTGATCTCATTCCTTATCCCCTGACCCCATTCCCTACCCGACACCATTCCTTACCCCATTACCTCATTCCTTACGCTATGGCCTCATTCCTTATCCCCGGACCCCATTACTTATATCCAGTGACCCCATTCGAGCAAGTTAGACCACGAAGATCATCTACGCCGAGTCGCTGATCGTTCATCTTTAGACATCCACATCTACCCGAGCTACTGTTGTCGCACAGAAGCCAGTGATTCCGGAGCATTTACGGTTTGTTAACATTTATATTGTTAAAGGCCAGGTCATAAAGTTATCCTTTTAAGGTCAAAGTACCTGGATGATTTGCCATATCATGTCACACTTTTATGTTAATTGATAATGATAGGTCTTTTAAAGATAAGACCACGAGCTAATATCCATGACTGGCTTGCGAAAATAAGACATTTATTAAAAAAAGTCTTTTAAAATAAGACATCCGGCTACCAGTTGTTTGAGCTAATGGTTGCCATTAGACAGACTTTATAGATGATCTGTTTTGATAATTTAGGCCGCCACGCTACCACGAGTCGCAATTAATGGTGCCATCTTATTTTTACTCCAGTTTCAGACGAACCCTTGTAAACGTGGCATTGTTGGCATCTGGGTGTTCCCCTTTTGTTTCATTGGTGCATTAGGTTACAGAATTGTTTTGAAGTAATGGGGTCAGGGGATGAGGAATGGGGTAAGTGGGGTAAGGAATAGGTTCAGGGGGTAAGGAATGAGATCAAGGGAGTAAGTAATTGTGTCAGGGTAAGGAATGGTGTCAGCGGGGTAAAAAATAGTGTCAGGGGGTAAGAAACGGGGTCCGGGGGTAAGGAATGGGGTCCGAGATAAGGAACGGGGTCCGAGGTAAGGAACAAGATCGAAGGGGGGGGGGGGTAAGGAATGGTGTCGGGGGGGGGGGGGGTAAGGAATGGTGTCGGGGGGGGGGGTAAGGAATGGTGTCAGGGAGTAAGGAATGGGATCAGGTGAGGGTAGTTCAGGGGTAAGGAATAATGTCAGGGGGTTAGGAATGGGGTCAGGGGGTAAAGAATGGGGTCAGGGGGTAAGGAATGAGATCAAGGGAGTAAGGAACTGGGTTAGGGAGTAAGGAATGGTGTCAGGGTAAGAAATGTTTACAGGGGGTAAGAAATTAGGTCAGGAGGTTAGGAATTGGTACGGAGGTAAGGAATGGTGTGGGGAAAATTGGGTCAGGGGTAAGGGATGCTGTCATGGGGTAAGGAATTAGGTCAGGGGGTTAGTAATGTGGTCAGGGGGTAAAGAATTGGGTCAGGGGGTAAGGAATGTGATCAAGGGAGTAAGGAATTGGGTAAGGGGTATGGAATGGTATCAGGGGGTAAGGTATAAGGTCAGGAAGTTAGAAATGGGGTCAGGGGTAAGAAATGATGTCGGGAGAGGTAAGGAACGGTGTCCGGGGGTAAGGAATGGGATCGTTCATCTTTAGACATCCACATCTACCCGAGCTACTGTTGTCGCACAGAAGCCAGTGATTCCGGAGCATTTACGGTTTGTTAACATTTATATTGTTAAAGGCCAGGTCATAAAGTTATCCTTTTAAGGTCAAAGTACCTGGATGATTTGCCATATCATGTCACACTTTTATGTTAATTGATAATGATAGGTCTTTTAAAGATAAGACCACGAGCTAATATCCATGACTGGCTTGCGAAAATAAGACATTTATTAAAAAAAGTCTTTTAAAATAAGACATCCGGCTACCAGTTGTTTGAGCTAATGGTTGCCATTAGACAGACTTTATAGATGATCTGTTTTGATAATTTAGGCCGCCACGCTACCACGAGTCGCAATTAATGGTGCCATCTTATTTTTACTCCAGTTACAGACGAGGGATGCTGTCATGGGGTAAGGAATTAGGTCAGGGGGTTAGTAATGTGGTCAGGGGGTAAAGAATTGGGTCAGTGGGTAAGGAATGTGATCAAGGGAGTAAGGAATTGGGTAAGGGGGTATGGAATGGTATCAGGGGGTAAGGAATAAGGTCAGGAAGTTAGAAATGGGGTCAGGGGTAAGAAATGATGTCGGGAGAGGTAAGGAACGGTGTCCGGGGGTAAGGAATGGGATCAGGTGAGTAAGGAATGACGTCAGGGGGTAAGGAATGTTGTCAGGGGTTAAGGAGTTAGGAATGGGTCAGGGTGTATGGAATGGGGTCAGGGTATAAGGAATGGGGTAAGGAACGGTATCGAAGGGGGTGGGGTAAGGAATAGTGTCGGGGGTAAGGAATGGCGTCAGGGAGTAAGGGATGGGATCAGGTGAGGGTAGTTCAGGGGTATAGGGTGTTGTCAGGGGGTAAGGAATTAGATCAGGGGGTTAGGAATGGGGTCAGGGGGTAAGGAATGAGATCAAGGGAGTAAGGAACTGGGTTTGGGGTAAGGAATGGTGTCAGGGGTAAGAAATGTTGTCAGGGGGTAAGGAATTAGGTCAGGGGTTAGGAATGGGGTCAGGGGGTAAAGAATGGGGTCAGGGGGTAAGGAATGAGATCAAGGGAGTAAGGAACTGGGTTAGGGGGTAAGGAATGGTGTCAGGGGTAAGAAATGTTGTCAGGGGGTAAGGAATTAGGTCAGGAGGTTAGGAATGGGGTCAGGGGGTAAGAAATGGTGTGGAGGAAAATTGGGTCAGGGGTAAGGGATGCTGTCAGGGGGTAAGGAATTAGGTCAGGGGGTTAGTAATGTGGTCAGGGGGGCAAAGAAAGGGGTCAGGGGTAAGGAATGTGATCAAGGGAGTAAGGAATTGGATAAGGAGGTGTGGAATGGTATCAGGGGGTAAAGAATTAGGTCAGGAAGTTAGAAATGGGGTCAGGGGTAAGGAATGATGTCGGGAGAGGTTGGGAACGGTGTCATGGGTCAAGTAGTTAGGTCATGGGGTTAGAAATGAGTCAGGGGTATGGAATGGGGTCAGGGTGTAAGGAATGGGGTAATGGGAATAAGGAATGGCGTCAGGGGGTAAGAAATGGTGTCAGAGGGTAAGGAATGGTATCAGGGGTAAGGAATAGGGTCAGGAGGGTATGGAATGCGGTCATAGAGGTAAAGAGGCGAGGTGGCGCAGTCGGTTAGAGCGTCGTACACTGCTGCGCACCGTAGTTCTGTTTGTGGATCGTTTATGAGTGAGAGTTCAAAACGATACACCAACACAGCCTCGTCCCCATGCCTCCTTCAGACCGTGCAGACTGAAGTTGGCATGTTCATGGCGCATCGTGCTTCGGAAGGTACGTAGAAATGTTGGTCCCGTGTATCGGAAGAGCTATCCCCGAGCACGTTAAAAGGTCACAGACTCCTTCGTAAAGAGTAGGGGATCGTCCCGGTCTGTGTCTGTACGCTCATGTTTGTATTCCTAGGTTCCAGGGATACATTGTGCGAGTATACTCAATATTGAGGTTTATGCACAGTATAGGTAGATGATGATGATGATGAAGAATGGTGTAAGGGGGTAATAAATGAGGTCAGAGGGGCAAGGAATGGGGTCAGGGAGTAAGGAATGGGGTCAGAGGGGTTAGGAATGAGTTCAGGGAGAAAGAAATGGGATCAGGGGTAAGGAACGGGGTCAGGGGTAGAGAATAGGGCCAGGGGTAAGGAACGGGGTCGGGGGGGGGGGGTAAGGAACGGAGTCAGGGGGTAAGTAATTGGGTCAGGGGGTAAGGAATGGGATCAGGGGGTAAGGAATTGGGTCAGGGGGTTAGGTATGGGGTCAGTGGGGTATGGAATAAAATCAGGGGGTACGGAAGGGGGTCAGGGGTTAAGGAATGGTGTCAGGGGTAAGGAATGGGGTCAGTAGGGTTAGGAATGAGGTCAGGGGGAAAGAATAAGATCAGAGGGGTGATAAATGGTGTCAGGGGTAAGGAATTGGGTCAAGGGGTAAGAAATTGGTGTCATGGGTAAGGAATTGGGTCAGGGGGAAAGGAATTGGGTCAGGGGCTAAGGAATGGTGTCAGGTTACGAATGGGGTCGGGGGTAAGGAATGTGGTCCGAGGATAAGAAACGTGGTAAGGGTAAGGAATGGCGTCAGGAGGCAAGGAATGAGGTCAGGGAGTAAGGAATGAGGTCAGCGCGGCGAGGACTGCGGTCAGGGGGTAGAGAATGGGGTCCGGGGGTAAGGAATAGGGCCAGGGGGTAAGGAATGGTGTAGGGAAAATTGGGTCAGGGGTAAGGGATGTTGTCAGGGGATAAGGAATTAGGTCAGGGGTTAGGATTGTGGTCATGGAGTAAATAATGGGGTCAGGGGGTAAGAAACGTGATCAAGGGAATTTGGTAAGGGGGTATAAATGGTGTCAGGAGGGAAGGAATGTTGTCAGGTGGTAAGGAATTAGGTCAGGTGGTTAGGAATGGGTCAGGGGTATGGAATAGGGTCAGGTGTAAGGAATGGGGTAATGGGGGAAGAAATGGTGTCAGAGGGTAAGGAGTGGTATCAGGGGATAATGAAAGGGGTCAGGAGGGTATAGAATGCGGTTATAGGGGTAAACAATGGTGTCAGGGGTAAAAAATGGGGTCAGAGGGGCATAGAATAGGGTCAGGGAGTAAGGAATGGGTCAGAGGGGTTAGGAATGGGTTCAGGGTGTAAGGAATGGAATCAGGGGTAAGGAACGGGGTCAGGGTAAGGAATAGGGTCAGGGGGTAGAATATGGGGCCAGGGGTAAGGAACGAGGTCAGGGGGTAAGGAATTATGTCAGGGGGTAAGGAATGGGATCAGGGGGTAAGGAATTGGGTTAGGGGTAAGGAATGGGGCCAGTAGGGTATGGAATAAAATCAGGGGGTAAGGAAGGGGTTAGGGGTTTAGGAATGGTGTCAGGGGTAAGCAAAGGAGTAAGGAATGGGGTCAATAGGGTTAGGAATGATGTCAGGGGGTAAGGAATGGGGTCAGAGGGGGTGAATATTGGTGTCAGGGGGCAATGAATGGGGTCGGAGTAAGGAATGTGGTCAGGGGTAAGGAATGGGGTCAGGGAATAAGGAATGGAGTCAGGGGAAAAGAAATGGGGCCAAGGGCAAAGAATGGGGTCCGGAGGTAAGGAATGGGCTCAGGGGGTAAGGAATTAGATCGGGGGTAAGAAATGGGGTCAGAGGGTATTGAATGGGGTCCGGGGGTAAGGAATGTGGTCAGGGGAATAAAGAATGGGGTCAAGGGTAAGGAATGGGGTCAGGGGGTAAGGAATTAGGTCAGGGGGTAAGGAATTAGGTCAGATGGGTAAGAAATAAGGTCAGTGGTAAGGAATAAGGTCATAGGGTTAAGGAATGGGGTCAGGGTAAGAAATGGGGTCAGTAGGTTATGGAATGAAATCAGGGGGTAAGGAACGGGGTCAGGGGTTAAGGAATGGTATCATGGGGTAAGCAAAGGGGTAAGGAATGGGGTCAGTAGGGTTAGGATCGAGGTCAGGGGGTAAGGAATGGGGTCAGAGGGGGTAATAAATTGTGTCAGGGGTAAGGAATTGGGTCAGGGGTTAAAATGGGGTCCGGGGGTAAGAAACGTGGTCAGGTAAGGAATGGCTTCAGGAGGTAAGGAAAGAGGTCAGCGCGGTGAGGGTCAGGAATGAGGGAGTAAGAAATGGGGCCAGGGGTAAGCAATTGGGTCATTGAGTAAGGAATGGGGTCAGGAGGTAAGGAATTGGGTCAGGGGGTAAGGAATGAGGTCAGGGGTAAGGAATGGTGCCAGGTTGTAAGGAATGGTACCAAGGGGTAATGTATGGGATCAGGGGAGTAATAATAATAATAATAATAATAATAATATTACCGTTCTTATATTGCGCTTTCCACAATGCAAGCACAGTCCCAAAGCGCTTTTTAAATCAATTATTATCGCTGCCAGTTTAAATATCAGAATTGTCACGGGGTAAGGAATTAGGTCAGAAGGAAAAGAATGAGGTCGAGGCTAAGGAATTAGGTCAGGGGTAAGGAATGAAGTCACGGGTAAGGAATGGTGCCAGGAGGTAAGGAATGAAGTCGGGGGTGGGTGGGCGGTAAGGAATTAGGTCAGGGGGTTAGGAATGGTTTCATGGGATAACAAATGTTGTCAGGTGGTAAGGAATGAGGCCAGGGGGTAAGGAATGAAGTCGGGGTAAGGAATAGCGTCAGGGGTAAGGAATGGGGTCCGGGGTAAGGATATGGTCAGGGGTAAGAAATTGGGTCAGGGGGTAAGGAATGGTGTCCGGGGTAAGGAACGTGGTCAGGGTGTAAGGAATGGGTTAGGGATAAGGAATGGGTCCGGGGTAAGAAACGAGGTCATAGGGAATGATGTCAGGGGGTAAGGAATGAGTGAGAATAAAAAACTACAAAATAGGTGTTCCGGGGGTAAGAAACGTTGTCAGGGATAAGTAATAGTGGCAGGGGGTAAGGAACAAGGTCAGGGGGTAAGGAATGGGGTCAGGGGTAAAGAATGGGGTCAGGGTGGTAAGGAATGTGATCAGGGGATAAGCAATGGGGTCAGATTGGTAAGAAATTGGGTCAGGGGGTAGGGTCAATGGGTGAGAAATAGGGTCAGGAGGGTAAGAAATGAGGTCAGGGGGTAAGAAATGGGGTCAAGGGGTATGAAATAGGGTCAGGGTAAAGAATGGGGTCAGCGGGCTTAGGAATGCGGTCAGAGGTCAAGGGGTAAGAAATGGCGTCAAGAGGTAATGAATTGGGTCATCGGGGTAAGGAATGGGTCAGGGGTCAGGAACGGGGTCAGGGCTAAGGAACGGGGCCAGGGCTAAGGAACGGGGTCAGGGAGTAAGGAATAGTGTCAGGGGTAAGTAATGGTGTCAGGGGGTAAGTAATGGTGTCAGGGGGTAAGGAATGGAGTCAGGGTGTAAGGAATTAGGTCAGAGGGTAAGGAATGGGGTCAGGAGGGTAAGGAATGGGATCAGTGGTAAGGAATGGGGTAAGAAGGTTAGGAATGCGGTCAGGGTGGTAAGGAATGGGGTCATGGGGGTAAGGATTGGGGTAAAGGCGTAAGGAACGGGGTCCAGGGGTAAGGAATGGGGTCAAGGGTAAGAAATTAGGTCAGGGGTTAAGGAATAAGGTCAGGAATGGGGTTAGCGGGGTTAAGAATGGGGTCAGGGGATGAATAATTGGGTCAGGAGGGTAAGACATGATGTCGGGGTAAGGAATGGGGTCAAGGAGTAAGAAATGGGGTCAGGGAGTATGAAATGGGGCCAGGGGTAAGCAATTGGGTCATTGAGTAAGGAATGGGGTCAGATGGGTAAGGAACGGTGTCAGGGGTTAAGGGTCAGGTGGGTTAGGAATGAGGTCAGTGGGTATGAAATGGGGTCAAGGGGTAATGAATTGGGTCAGCGGGGTAAGACATGATGTCGGGGTAAGGAATGGGGTCAAGGAGTAAGAAATGGGGCCAGGGAGTATGAAATGGGGCCAGGGGTAAGCAATTGGGTCATTGAGTAAGGAATGGGGTCAGATGGGTAAGGAACGGTGTCAGGGGTTAAGGAACTAGGGTCAGGTGGGTTAGGAATAAAGGTCAGTGGGTATGAAATGGGGTCAAGGGGTATGAAATGGGGTCAAGGGGTAATGAATTGGGTCAGCGGGGTAATGAATTGGGGTCAGCGGGGTAAGGAACGGGGTCAGGGTAAGGAACAGGGTCAGGGCTAAGACACGGGTCAGGGGGTAAGGAATGGTATCATGGAGTAAGGAATCGTGTCGGGGGTAAAGAATGGGGTCAGGGTGGTAAGGAATGAGGTTAGGGCGTAAGGAATGGGGTCAGGGGTATAAGGAACGGGGTCAGGAGCTAAGAAATGGGGTCAGAGGTGTAAGTTATTAGATCAGGGGTCAGGAATGTGATCAGGGGATAAGGAATGGGGTCAGATTGGTAAGAAATGGGGTCAGGGGGTAGGGTCAATGGTTAAGAAATAGGGTCAGGAGGGTAAGGAATGAGGTCAGGGGGTAAGGAATGGGGTCAATGGGTATAAAATAGGGTCAGGGTAAAGAATGGGGTCAGCGGGCTTAGGAATGCGGTCACAGGTCAAGGGTAAGAAATGGCGTCAAGAGGTAATGAATTGGGTCAGCGGGGTAAGGAATGGGGTCAGGGGTAAGGAACGGGGTCAGGGCTAAGGAACGGCGTCAGGGAGTAAGGAATAGTGTCAGGGGTAAGTAATGGTGTCATGGGGTAAGTAATGGTGTCAGGGGGTAAGGAATGGGGTCAGGGTGGAAGGAATTAGGTCAGAGGATAAGGAATGGGGTCAGGAGGGTAAGGAATGGGATCAGTGGTAAGGAATGGGGTTAAGAAGGTTAGGAATGCGGTCAGGGTGGTAAGGAATGGGGTCATGGGGGTAAGGAATGGGGTAAACGGGGTAAGGAACGGGGTCCAGGGGTAAGGAATGGGGTCAAGGGTAAGAAATTAGGTCAGGGGTTAAGGAATAAGGTCCGGAATGGGGTTAGCGGGGTTAAGAATGGGGTCAGGGGATGAATAATTGGGTCAGGAGGGTAAGACATGATGTCGGGGTAAGGAATGGGGTCAAGGAGTAAGAAATGGGGTCAGGGAGTATTAAATGGGGCCAGGGGTAAGCAATTGGGTCATTGAGTAAGGAATGGGGTCAGATGGGTAAGGAACGGTGTCAGGGGTTAAGGAACTAGGGTCAGGTGGGTTAGGAATGAGGTCAGTGGGTATGAAATGGGGTCAAGGGGTAATGAATTGGGTCAGCGGGGTAAGGAACGGGGTCAGGGTAAGGAACGGGGTCAGGGCTAAGACACTGGTCAGGGGGTAAGGAATGGTGTCATGGGGTAAGAATCGTGTCGGGGGTAAGACATGGGGTCAGGGGATAAGAAATGGGTCAGCAGGGTTAATAATGGGTCAGGGGGTAAATAATTGGGTCAGGAGGGTAAGACATGAGGTCAGAAATGGGGTCAGGGGTAAAAATGGGGCCAGGGGTAAGAAATGGGGTCATTGAGTAAGGAATTAGGGTCAGGGGTAAGGAATGGGGTCAGGTGGGTTAGGAATGAGGTCGGTGGTTAAGAATTGGGGTCAAGGGGTAATGAATTGGGTCAGCGGGGTAAGGAACGGGGTCAGGGGTAAGGAATGGGTTCAGGGCTAAGGAATGGGGTCAGGGCTAAGGAATAGTGTCAGGGTGTAAGGAATCGTGTCAGGGGCAAGGAATGAGGTCAATTGGTAAGGAATGGTGTCAGGGGTAAGAAATTGTGTCAGGGTAAGAAATGGTGTCAGGGGGTAAGGAATGGTGTCAGGGGATAAGGAATGGGTCAGCGGGGTTAAGAATGTGGTCAGGGGTAAAGAATAGGGTCAGGAGGGTAAGACATGAGGTCGGGGTAAGGAATGGGGTCAAGGAGTAAGAAATGGGGTCAGGGGTAAAGGAATTGGGTCAGGGTAAAGGAATGGGGTCATTGCTATTATTATTATTATTATTATTATTATTATTATTATTATTATTATTATTATTATTATTATTATTATTTAATCTTTCTTTATTGAGGGTAAACAGCTTCAGTGTCAAGCACTGCTTTCCAAGCAGGCTCTCATCATACAGAAAATATTACAGTATTTACAAAGAAATTGTTAAATATTTATACATACATGATCAAATATAAATGCCAAAATAATATAATTACATAATTAAGAAGTACTTTGCACACAGTTAAAGTTTGTTCATCTTAGATTTAAATTGATGCACAGTCATGTTCTCCCGATCAATTCTGACTACTGATGGTAGACTTTTCCAGGCATATGCTGCCCTAACGTGAAATTTGGCACAGCCAATGTTTTAATGGTATGGGTTCTCTTGTAAGATGTGAATGGCTGTTATGAACAAATTCAAATTGGGCAGATATGTATGATGGACTTAAATATATCCATCATATCATTTGTTGGTGTTCTAATATCAGCTGATAGAATTATCCTAGCTAAGTTATCATGAAGTACCTGTAATTTGTTCTGAAACTCAGCAGAAAAATTTGACGAAACAGTGCTTCCATAATCAAAGTGAGGAAGAACAAGAGCAGTTGATAACATTACAATTGTCTGATATGGAAGAAAATGTTTCGTACGTTTGATGATACCAGTTCTTTTACTGACATTTTTACATAAATAATCAACATGAGCTGACCAAGACAGGTTGCGGTCTAACTTTACACCCAGGTAATTAAATTCTTCTACTCTCTCAATATTTAAAATATTTATTGTCATACTAGTTTTATGATAATCCTGATAACATTTCCCAGGAGGGGTTTTTTTGGGGCACTTTTTGGTCTATAACTCAAAAAATAATCGATTATTCAAAACAAACAAAAAAACGCTCCTGGGGAATGTTATCAGGATTATCATAAACTAGTATGACAAAATTAAACAAAATATATTTTTGAGTTATCTTTTCCAAACCTAAAATGGGTCAAAAAACATGTTTTTTATAATTTTTTCCAAAATGGTCAATTTCATTATCATGGTTGGATTCATTGAACCCTTTTCTGCAAAAAACTCTATACGTTTATAAAGATTAAATGAATATTGAAGAAGTTACGGCAGTTTTACGGAGGCTGTACCTGAGAGTCCACAGCCCCCTTAACATCTTGGAACCTCTCACGCATTTTATTACTACCAAATATCATGAACTTAGTCTTATCAACATTTAAAGTAAGTTTATTTGCTTTGAACCAGTCAGCTACTTTATTTAAGCATGATTCTAATTGAATTTGGAGATCACACATATTTTTAGCTTTATACATTAATGAAGTGTCATCGGCATACATTACAATGTTACATATATCTACAGCTTCAGGTAAACAATTAACAAAAAGTATGAAGATCAATGGGCCTCAGATAGAATCCTGAGGAATTCCTATGTTAATAGGTTTGAAATCAGATAAACTTGAATTTACATTGACAGTCCGTTGCTTAAATATGACTCAAACCATAATAGTTCATTATTATCAATACCATATTAAATCCTAAGAAGAATTTCATGATTTACAAAGTAAAATGTTTTTTTAAATAAATAAATATTACACCAGTAGCATATCCATTATCCATATTTTTCAAAATGAAATCTTGTACATCAAAGAGAGTTGTAGAAGTGGAATGATTAGGCCGAAAACCAGATTGAGCATTTGAAAGTAAACCTGCATTTCTTAGGTAAACATATAATTGATCATGAACAGCCCTTTTAATGATTTTAGAAACAATTGGTAATACTGAGATGGGCCCAGCGTTCGAAATAGCGGCCATCCGGTCATCCGAAATGACCAAATCTACCGGCGGATGACCAGTTTTTCTTGGCCGATCATCCGGCGGATGACCAAAATGATGGGAGATGAAAGTGAAGAAGAGGATCACCAGAATGCATTAGAGGCTATAGACTTGACCGTCCTATTGAGAGACGTACTGAAAGAACAAGTCATGGTCGCAAATGAACCAACCCTAGAAGCTGCAAATGAGGATGACACTGACACAGCTGACGACACCGACCCTGCAGCTGCAGTTGTGGAACTTGAGGCTGAGTCGGATGAGGACGACCTGGATACAGATCAAATGGAGTCGGGAGATAAGAGTGAAGAAGAGGATCATCCGGATCAGGATGCATTAGAAGCTGTAAATGAGGATGACACTGACACAGCGGACGACACCGACCCTGCAGTTGTGAAACTTGATGCTGAGTCAGATGAGGATGACCTGGATACAGATCCAATGGAGTTGGGAGATGAGAATGAAGAAGAGGATCAGGATGCATTAGAAGCTGTAAATGAGGATGACACTGACACAGCGGACGACACCGACACTGCAGTTGTGAAACTTGATGCCGAGTCAGATGACCTGGATACAGATCCAATGGAGTCGGGAGATTCGAGTGAAGAAGAGGATCATCAGGATGCATTTCAGGGCTTACAGCTGGTCGTCCTATTGAGAGACGTACTGAAAGAACGTGCCGACTAGGACAAATAAGTGACTGAAGAAAAATAGTAGTTAAAAGAGAGGAGATTGTAAAATAAAGAGAAAGTTGTTTATGGAGCATAGTAGTTAATGTGGAGTTGTTGTCATTGTATGTGTATAATATATATTAAACAATAGGGTTGTATATGTATGTGTATATGAAGACTCGCTTAAAATGTGATTTTTGAGCTTGCCACTGACAAAATGCGGATAACCAAAAATATTGGCGGATGACCAAAATCCCAACCTAGGTTATCCGGTGGATAACCAATTAATTTTTCTTATTTCGAACGCTGGATGGGCCTATAGTTACCTACATCTGTTTTGTCACCTGATTTGAACATTGGTGTTACCTTAGCTTTCTTCCAACTATCTGGGAAAGTAAATTCATTCGGAACAGGTTGCAGATATGAGCAAAGCAATTTGAAATGAAGGGCCCAGCCAATTTCAACAATCTGACATTGAACTGACCTACCTTAGCTTTCTTCCAACTATCAGGGAAAGTGAATTCATTCGGAACAGGTTGCAGATATGAGCAAGGCAATTTGAAATGAAGGGCCCAGCCAATTTCAACAATCTGACATTGAACTGACCTAGTCCCATGGTGATTTACTATTTTGCATGTTATTTATATGTTTAAAGACAAATTCAGCTGAAATTTTACAAAACTTAAAATGATTGTCAATACCAATACAGTATTCAGTAAGGAATTGGGTCAGAGGGGTAAGGAACGAGGTCAGGGGTAAGGAATGGGGTCAAGTGGTAACGAATGGGTCAGGGGATAAGGAATTAGGTCAGAGGGTAAGGAATGGGGTCAGTAGGGTAAGGAATGGGGTCAGGGGGTAAGGAATGGGGTCAGGGGATAAGAAATGGGGTCAGGAGGGTAAGGAATGGGGTCATGGGGTAAGGAATGGGGTAAGCGGGGTAAGGAATGGGGTCCAGGGGTAAGGAATGAGTCAAGAGTAAGAAATGAGGTTAGGGATTAAGGAATGGGGTCAGGGGGTATGGAATAGGGTCAGGGGGCTAGGAATGGGGTCAGGGGATGCAATAATGACCTAATGTTGACCTCTGACTTAAATAACAATTCAATTTCTTACACACAGTTATCATGGTTATTAGGTAATTCATTTCCCACTACTACATCACATGGATATGCAAGTCTGTAATTTGGAAGATTTGCAGACATTGAAAAGTCATATGATATTGATATAATATGCCCAAAGATATGATGTAAAATTGCTACAACCATGTCGCTTCATTCAATGTTTAGTTCAGATTGTTAGGATCACTTTATTGATGATTGCTATACTTAGATATTCTTGGTTTTACTCTATGACAGTTTATCAGTACTGCTGGTCTAACTACCACTTACAAGAAGGAATTGTCAGTTACTCATTGGGATACAAACTGCACCTTTATATTTTGTTCGTTAACATCACAAACAAGCAATAGATGCGGAACATGGAATAGGATGTATACAGCAGAAGAAGCTGTATTACATTTCAAATTTGCAATGTGCGCTTTTGTTTAGATTGATTCTACCAAACTTATATGAACCATCTATGGACGACGTAATATGCAGGGTGTCCCAAAATAATAAGTACCCATCGATGCCCAAACTTCAATAATTTCTTTCATCATCAAAATCATTGAAATTAGATCCGTTGTTTTTTCCACCACATTTGATATACTCTGTTCAGTTCAGTTTATTTACCACAAGTGAGATACATACAATGACAATACAATTAATATACACCTAGCACATAAAGTCCCTGATCAGGTGCTTTGAGGTTGGCTAATTCAAAATATATAATCGGTACCAAAAATCTGAGATATACATTAAACGAGGAAGGAAATCTCTTTTCCGCAGTTTGATACCTCATTCAACAAAATCGAATGGATACTTTTAAAGTTATGGCGATTTCAATGACCACGCATAACAACAGCAAAGTTGCACTAGGTATTCATTGAATTGTGTGACAGTAATCACACACAATTCAATGAATACCTAGTGCAACTTTGTTGTTGTTATGCACGGTCATTGAAATCGCCATAACTTTAAAAGTATCCATTCGATTTTGTTGAATGAGAAGAAATTTCCTAATTTAAAGTATATCTCAGATTCTTTGTACCGATTATGTATTTTGAATTAGCCAACCTCAAAGCACCTGGTCAGGGACTTTATGTGCAAGGTGTACTATGGTAGGTTGACCAAATCAGAGCAGAGCTCTAAAGAGTACTTGGTCATGCCAATATAATCAACTGTACCCTGTCATTAAAATTTTAGATCATGAATATCAGACTTATTTAACTGTAATTACACACATATCTATTGTTCCTTTCTATTTTAAACTGTTGTTGTATTTATTATATGATTGTTCAAATCATTAATAATTCTTCTTTTTGATTCAATTTGAAGAGTAAAAATGCACTGAAAACTAAACTAGTCAGGCACAGGCTGGACTAACTTTAAAACTTGTCGAGCAGGCTAGTCAAGCAGCTGGACTAACTTTAACTAGTCAAGCAGGCTAGTCAAGCATGCTGGATAGGTTATGGCCGACTTGACTAGCTTAAGGTTAATCCGGCTCAGCCTGGCTAGCTTGATTAGTTCTGCTGGACTAGTCTGTGGCTGGACTAGCTTAATGTTAGTCAAGCTGGGGCATTGCTGGACTAGCTTTACGTTAGTCGCTCGACTTGCTTGATGTTAGTCCGTCCTAAGATGGACTAGTTTAGGCTAGTCGCTCGACTAGCTTTAAGGTAGTCCAGATGGTGCCCAACTTGACTAACTTTAGCCTAGTCCAGCATTGCTGGACTAGCTTTACGTTAGTCGCTCGACTAGCTTTTATTATTTGACCATTACCTATAGGCAATAGTTGTCTGTAATTGTTCGGGTCTTTAGATATAAAAAAGAGTAAATATGTGCCATTTGATCTTGGCGGCCATTTTGTTGATTTGCCCCCAAAATGAGATTTCTAAATTTCGGCATAACCGAACAAATATCAGAATTGTAATCAACACAAAAGTGTTGCTTTCAATTGCCTTTTTACCTTTCCAGATGGGGCAACTGGTCCGGTTAAGCATATTTCATGATATAAAAGATTAAAGCTCGTGTCAATATTTATGGAATTGCTATGAAATTATCACCCATGTAACTGTTAACATATAACATATACATTAATCAATGTTAAAAAATATGTAAAGAAAAGACCAATTACCATTAACTGAAAACTTTACTTGGCGTGGATCAGTTACTCCAACATTGGGGCAACCTTGAGTGACTTATTGAAAAATTCACAGATAGTATGGGCGATTTATGAAGATGGGTTAAGATCATGTTTAATGTAATTCATATGATTGATAGATATGCAACAGTAAATATATACATGCATTAGAGTCATCTTAAGATGCTAAGTGCATATTGCATTTGATGGGTGCTATGTCGTTGTGTGCTCAGCGACTTTTCGAAATATGATTAAAACCATAGGTTGTGGTTGTAACGACCGCAAAATGGCACATGTTGCTGGGACATAGATGGCTTGAATTTGCGATCAAAATTATCATTTAAAGAATGCTTAAATCATTATCTCGGGTATTTATTTGGTAGAGTTATTAGTTTATGAATTGCAAAAACAAAGTATACCATTTCTTATTTTGTCTAAAGACACTCTTCTATTGTAAAACCCGAACGCCGTCTGCGCCGTTATAATTGCGAATTCAAATGTGAACGAAATCCGTGTCTAGAAATGTTTCTAACAGTCACTCTATTTATGTCAATGAAACCAGAGTTACAATCTGAAGCAGCATCGAACCCTATGTTAAAAACATACAAAACTATAAATTAAAGCATTATTAACTTCCAATTTATGGGATAGTAATAGTGTTCACAAACGATATTTGAATCTATTTATGTTGTAACAACAGTACAGTGCGCCGTTGGCTCAATCGGTAGAGAATTGGGTTAATGATCGAAAGGCCGGTGGTTCGAATCCCACCCAGAATGCTCTTTGTCTTCGTTAGTATCATATTCAATTTGGTAATTTTATGTTGGATTTGTTTATCGTTCCCCATAATATTTGTGAATCCACGGACAAGATAATTTTAATTTGAGTTGGAATGATTGTCTAAATTCAATAATTTGAATGCAGTTCTAGTTTTACGGTCAGCGTTGCGTGAATTGAATTATTGAGACCCTAGCCCCATTGTTACACAAATAATCTGGGAATACCAATTGTGCCATTATGAAAAGAGTCAGTCGTTTCGTCATTGAATCGATATTCTGGTTTCCCATGTTTAGGGCTACATGAATGTACGGTCATGTGCATGAAGATTTCTTGATGCACCCCATAATCCTTAGCGCCCCTACAGTACCAGCAGGGCTTATCACCAAAACAAATAGTGCCAAACATGTGTTAAAGTAATTTACAGCTGGAGGTCGTCTGACCTCTACCATAGTAATGCATGGTGCAGATAGGGTAAACTGGCCACAAATATGAAAGAAGTTGAATCCCAACTAAAACTTGTATTTATGAAAATATATAGGGTCTTTAAGAAAATCAGGAAAGGACTGTATTAAAGACACATCAATCATATTACTTGCAAAAGGATTTTCTTAAAGACCCTCGTTCAACAACTTTATAAGCATTTCCTTGCACTGTAATGTCGATGGGAACCAGTAGACACTGGTGACAGAAATCAGTGGTCATGTGATGAATGTGAAGCATCATGGGGTGCATCAAGAAATCTTCTTTGGTTTGTAGCTTCGTTGAAATAGACCGGGCGTGGAATCATTTTGTATCTAAATTAATTTGTGTGGTTCGCGGGTTTCACGGTTGCAAGGCGAATCAATATCCAACACAAATGAGAACGAAATCTGGTAAGCGTTTCATCAGTTTAGACAATAATGTTTTGACATTGAAAACCAATGATCCTCTGCTATACTATATGAATGAAAGGCACATTACAGTATTTTGTTCTATGGTACTAATACTCCCCAACGTATGACATACATGTATGATACCAATAGGACATTTTAAAAAAATGGTCATGTTTGGTGTTTTAATTTAATATTTGTGAATTGTTGGGTAATTTGTTGAAGTTTAGCACACATTTTTAAGACTGCATCAGTCAACATTAATGATTTCTTGCCAGCCCCCATACGAAAACCATATGAAAACAAAACCCTGCCCTGACGTTTTAAAGGGGTGGCCCAGACCCCCCCCCCCCCCCCCCCCCCCCCTCATTGACAGTCATTGACAAAAGATGCAGAAAACCGATAGCTCCTAGGGGCACCTGGGCCCCTAAGCGGGCCCTGGGCCCCACACCGATGTCACCCCCACCCACATTTCAAGAGGGAATTGACGCCCCAGGGTGTCCCAGAGTGATCTATACGAGGTAGTACGATTTTTTTTCGGTATGAACTTTATTGATATTGTCCCATCCGTTCCAAAATACACATGTATTGCGAAATGAAAGGAAGGGGAGGGGAAAGGGTACAAAGGGACGAACATTATACAATTATTTGACAAATCAAAATCATCGGTTAAATGTAATTATAATTGTGATAAAAAAAATGAAAATATATTCACCAGACGCGGCCGTCTCCGTGCGTTATGCGTAATCTATACAGAAGTAGTACGCTTAACTCTCATGAAAACAGTGCAAAATGAACTTTTTGATGTCTTTGGTCCATTTCTGTGTTATGCAATGTTTTCTTGCTTGAAAAATTCTTTTCTAGATAGATATTGATGTTTTCTACTTGGATCTATATACTTTGATATACTTCTGAACGTGTTTTCACTCAAAAAAATGCCCTCATATACCCCAAATTAGCGAAATTTCCATGTCCGCAGCATAAATGTATATTTTGCCTTTATTAATTACAATACAAATAGGGCACCATTTTCTACAAGATATGTCATAATTTGTAGGGAACATATAGCGATATTCCATGGATAGAAAAAAAATGCACATCTTTTACGATGTTTACCTGTTTCAGTTTCATATATGTTGTCCGAGATGTTGATGTTTATTACGTTACCTGCGACATATTGAGGATCAACATTGTTCAAAATTAACATTTAAACATTTAAATGTACATATTCTGAATCTAAAAGAACATGGGTGTTGGAAAATAATATTATCAAAAATCTATAGCAGAATGTCTGACCTTGAGAAGAAATCAAAATGCTGCAAAGCATGCGACCTTGTTAAGGATGTTTATTACGTTGTTGAGATTTCTCCCGAACTATGTATCAAAACACACTTTTTGGTTAAAAACCAATTTGATACATATACATAGACTATGTGGTTACTTGGAACACTCGCTAGCTCTTTCCAGATCGTCTACATGGTACTTCGAGTACGAAAAACGTTTACTACGTTATCGTTTATTACGTTGTCGAATAAATCGACAGAAAGACAGCTGCTCTCTACGACTGTATTAAACAAAGATACGTGGCAGGCCCTTTTCGCAGGCATGCATGGGGGATACTCGATGAAAGTACAATGCAAAAAAACCACGACGAATGGTAAGAATTCCTCATTTTTTCTTTTCTAAGTAATATGAACATTAAGCTGAATGACAGTTGAAGTCATTATAGATCTCTTAAGCACATTGAAAATGGACCTATGATATCAGAATGGGGTTAATAATGTGAAGAAATGCAGTAGGTATCGTTAACATCTTCATTGATTGCTTTGTATATACGTTATAAGCCAGCATTAGGCACTGTTGCAGTTGCCAATAACGTAATAAACGGGATAACGTAACCAACCTCATTGTCTAGTCTCATGTCGATGTTGGCGTCAATTCAGTAACTTTCATGATTGATGTACTTGAGTATCATACATTGTATCCAATGTTATAATTGTAATATGTGGACTATTCTATGTGAGGACTGAAACCACCTTATAATGGACAACGTAATAAACTTTCCATCATTTGATAAATATAATTGTTCATAGTGATTCAACATTTATTATGTGTTTATGAATGTTAACTTAGTGTACATACATATTGTCTCACATACTGACACAATCTCATTTGTTTGCATGCTTCAATGATGCATAGTTCTATGGCTATTGGATAACGTAATAAACCAATTCGTATAATTGTGTGAATAAATACGGTATACCTAGCTGAAACAACTGCAATATATGTCATTAACTTTGTTTTGTTTTTGTTATCTTTATTATACAGAAATATATGCCACACAGTGCAAAAAACCAATGGCGATACCGGCAGAACCAAATGCAACAGTGGAGACAAAAAGGTCATCAGAGTACAATCTTATTAACAATTCTACTACCATCATTTTAAATAAAACAAATCAATATCTTACTAATTTTAAGAGATAAAAGGCTATTCAATATTTAGTGCTATTAAAATTTACATAAAGGTAATAATGTCATGGTCTAACAACATATCTGTAAAGTGCCATGTTACATCTGTCGATTTAGTGACCATGTTTATTACGTTATTCACCATATTTACCCTACATCAAAAGAGCAAGTCGACAATATATAGAACTGTCTTTTAGTGGACTTTAGGCAACCTAACTTTTACTAAAATACCATTTACAAGATATGTCTGTGTACAAAATAAACTGACTTGGTCGATGTTGAATATATTTGTTTACATGTGTTTGTATATGTTAATTACGTTACCCACCCCATAAAGTCCGAATACCAATGCCAGCGTTTTTGGTAAAGCATAATATTTATTGTTTCTGAGCTAACTTTTAAAAACACATTATAACGCTTGGAAAAAGATACGATTAAAGATATATTTTATACTTTGCACAAAGATATTCATTTTGGAAAACCGTGCATTTTTTTAGTTTTAAAGCTGAGGTTCAAACCCCTCAAACAGTGATGTGAAGACCAAAAACAATTCATAATACTTGCAATTTACAAAATTACATTGCATTTTGTTCGCTGTAATTGGTAGAAGTATGCTTTCGTAACTATAATTTTGTGTTTTTGGCATCACAGTTTGTAAACTCGTTCTGATTTAGAGCTGATAGGAAGTATATAACGTAATAAACATGGAGCAAAAGCTGCAAACAAGTGATATTATAATATAAATTCAACGTTATATTGTACAAAAATGCAATGAGTGTTGTTCACAAAATTTTAAATCTAGTATCCAGTACATGTCTACTATTAAAAAATAGTGTAATAAATAAAATTGGAGACAATTTTTTTCTTCAACTTCTGAAATCTCATTTGCACTATTTTCATGAGAGTTGACCGTACAATTTTTTTCGGTATGAACTTTATTGATTCTTGTCCCAACTACTAGAATCAGTCACGTAATAGGAGGAGGCTAGGGTAATAAATAAACATGAAGAACGTGTAAACGGTGGATCAAGGAAGTGAAATGGATTAAAAAGAGAGCAACGTGATGATGGCGAGTAGGAATCTCTACTATCCCCATACCATTATTAAATCTACAACTGATTGGCAACACTAACACTGGGTCCCGTTTCATAAAAGGAATCAAAAGTCTGTCTGACTGGCCAAGTCATGATATGAAACACGGGATACGATTCCCAAAAATAGATAATTAGTCAATCATGAACAAGGTACAATAGTTTTGACCACATTTTTGAAAAATGACTGACTTGTTCATACTTGTAAGATCAGATAAATAAAGCGGATCTGGACATTCCACCATATGCAATTGTACAACCAAATTGTATATTAAACCAATATTGATAACATCCATTATGTTATAATTTTTGTTGGAATCCAATTTCCAATTGTAGCTTTGGATGTCCGTCAAATTCACATTTAATTTCCCCCTCAAAGTCTTAAATCTTGCCAATTTAATTGATATTCGCCTAAGCAACCGCGAAAGCAACGTACCGCACAATTCAATTCATATAACAAATATTCCACGTCTCAAACGAACAGCTAATGTAGCTTCAAACAGATGGGAAATAAGAATCGATTTAACGACGATTGGCTTCTTTCAATAACAATTGGCCTTATAGCCTAGGATATGTAACCAAAAAAAGGGGTGTACCTAGACAAAATTGCAACATAAACCATTTTTGATGTAATTGTTTCAAAATGCTCTTCCGAACATTATATTAAAAATCGATAAAATCTGAAAATGGGGAAAAAATGCTAATTTGCATAACAATATATTTGTATATTTAGCCATATTAGTCGGGTATATACAGGGGTTACCGTGCAACCCCACCACCCAGGCCTCCCCCAAACCAACTTTCTTGACTCTTTTCATGGTCCTAAAACATATTCAGGATGTTAACAAAAACAATTTCGTGTTATTCAAGATGGCGTCCAAAATGGCCGCCATAACTGGTCAAATTTCATAAAATGACATATAACAATCAAAATGCGTGGTGAAAGAAAAGTTTTAACAGTGGGATGTATGTATTTAACCCCTAAGACAATAATACCCTGTATTTTTGCTTTGTTAACATACCTAAATCCAAGATGGCCACTAAAATGGCCGCCAAAATTATGGTCAAAATTCCATAAAATTGCACAATATCAACCAAAATGTATGATAAAAATATAGTTCTAACAAAGGGATATGAGTATTAGACCACTAGTAACTCATGTCAAGTATGTTTGCTTTGTATACATACTTAACATAAAAAATGGCTGCCAGAACGGGCCCCATAATGGGTCCCAAAATGGCTGCAAAAATGTCAAATTCCATAAAATGGAATAATATCAACCAAAACGTACAATGAAAGTATAGTTTTAACAGTGGGATGTACGTTTCAGACCACTAGTAACTCATATACAGTATTTTCGCTTTGTAATGACATACCTTTAAATCAAGATGGCTGCCAAATTGGCCGTTGTAAAAATACTCTATAAGAGTATTATAATAATAGTAATAATAATAATCAGTATTTGTATGTTATAAACTGCTAAGCTATTGCTTTTAGATAGGAGACCCACCTCTGTGACAATTTTGATTATGTATGACTTTTCAAAATGGCTGCCAGATGGTTAAGTTGATGTTAAATTTGGTTTTTAAATATTGTAAATGCCTATACTAATATGACTATGTAATACTAATACCACTTAATCTATGGGACAGCATTCGCTATATTTCTATGATAATGCCTAGGGGCTGTATATCTAGTTTAAGTATTTAAAAATATCCAATTGGTTGCAAAAGGTCAAAATAACTGAAAAGCAGTATTAGTTTATTATTAGTGTTACATTTGAAATGACCAAATTATTATATATATATATATATATATATATATATATCTTTTAATCCGTCAAGTAAACGTATTTGTACATGACACGATGTGATTGAATGAATTTTGACAATGTAATGTTATTAAGATGGCCATAATAATGACAATATAATTAAAATTACCACAAATGGACAATAAAACTACCTTCAAATGGTCAAAACAATTACCAAGGTGGCAACTACTGATCTTAATATGGTCAGAAATAGCTGATTCGACATCATCCAGTACTATAAACTAAATACCTGTATCTAACTTTCCCAGCAGATCGGTCAGTGATGTTATGGTGTTAATTATTGACTTGAAAAACCTACCTTAGTAATTGAAATATCCATCCAATAGGATCAACAAGCAGTTAAATTTGGCCAAACCAGTATTTATGGCCAACCATATATCGCGAGTTGTATGAATTTATCAATGAACATAATAATCAGAGATATATAGTATCCAATATCCTTTACTTACTGTTATAATATCTGCAATTAACCGGCTATTTCTGACCACATTTTGATCAATTGGTGGCCACCTTGGTAAATATTTTGACCATTTGAAGCGGGAATTTTATTGACCAATTGGAGGTAATTTTAATGGTCATTATGATGGCCATCTTAATAACATTACATTGTAAAAATGGAGTCTATACCATTCAATCATACCTTGTCATATACTTAAAGAGTATGCAAATATACGTTTACTGAGTAGATTAAAAGCTATAGATATAATAATTTATTAATAATGTAACACAATAAACTAATACTGCTCTTAAGTTATTTTTACCTCTTGCAGCATTCCGGATATTTTATAAATACTCAAACTAGATAAACAGCCCAAGACTTTATCATATATAATAGTGGATGTTGTCCCAATAGATTTGGGGTATTGGTGTTATACAGTATGGTCATTTACAATACAAAACAATTGATTTATATAGGTCATTTAGCATCAACTTCAACCATCTGGAAGCCATTTTGGAAAGTGATACCGAATTAAAATTGTCACAGAGGGGGGTCTTATACAACTAAAAGCAATAGCTTAGCAGTTAAGAACATAATACTAAATTGTATTTGGGGAATGCGATGTAATAGTATACACTCTTATAGACTATTTTTATATTGACAACGGCCATTATGGCAGCCATTTGGACTTAAAGTATGTGATTACAAAGCAACAAATCTGGATATGAATTACTAGTGGTCTAATACATACATTTTGGTTGATATTTGATTTGATTTGATTTGATATAATTTGAGTCCTACGACCCTGGATAACCCAATAAGCTTATTAGCTTATTTCCATTGGGGTCCGCTAGATGTGTGAACAGATACAGACCGGGATGATCCCCTACTCTTTACGAAAGAGTCTGTAACCTTTTTTTTAACGTGCTCGGGTATTGCTCGTCCGATGCACGGGACCACCATTTATACGTGACTTCCGAACCACTGTTTTTTGATGCCATTAGGAAATCGTCAGAATCATTTCGCTTCATTTACCAGGCTACCGACGGCGCACATAGTATCAGCACTTAGATTGTAATATTCCCTAACAGCTCCCCAATGTCGCTTGGGTCAACGAAGCAATTGAGACTAAGTACCTTGCCCACCTCGAACTCACAATCTTTGCATCGTGAGACCGGCATGCTATCCACTACACCACACGTGCTCTCGATATCATCCCATTATGGATTTTCACAATATTTAGAGCCATTTTAGGGCCATGTTGGCGGCCATTTTGGATTTCAAGTATGTTAACAAAGCCAACATATTGGATATTAGTTTCTAGTGGTCTAACATACATTCCATTGTTAAAACTATACTCTGATCATTCATGTTGGTTGATATATGCCATTTTATGTAATTTTACAATATTTTGGCGGCCATCTTGGATTTTGGTATGTTAACAAAGCAAAACTACTGGATATGAGTCTCTAGTTGTCTAATACATACATCCCACTATTACAACTATACTTTCACCACGCATTTTGATTGCTATATGTCATTTTATGAAATTTGACCAGTTTTGGCGGCCATTTTTGAACGCCATCTTGAATAACACGATTTTTTTTCCGGTAACATCCTGACTATGTGTTGGACCATGAAAAGAGTCTTGAAAGATGGTTTGGGGGAGTCCTGGGTGGTGGGGGTGCACGGTAACCCCTGTATATACCCGACTAATATATGGCTAAATGTACCCATATATTGTTATGCAAATTAGCATTTTTTTCCCCAACTTCAGATTTTATCGATTTTTAATATAATGCTTGAAAGGGCATTTTGAAACAATTACAACAAAAACCATTTATGTTGCAATTTTGTCTAGGTCAAACCGTACATGTCCTAGGCTATTACAGATTATTGCTTGAATAACATCTGGAAATCCCTGTGTTTAGGGTATAAGAATTTGGGATAGAGGAATAGTGATGTTGAACATTTGTTTTGAATTCCGGGAAATTTGTTTGGAATAGAGGATATCCATGTAGCCATGCGTAACGGACTACACAATAAGGAATCGCACCCGGTCTATCTACATCAATTGAATCGGTGCATGACGTCCAATTCAGTGCATGAACCGTATTATCAAATGGGCCTATGGAACACGTGACTCTTCTTTTTGAAAATTTTAAACACGGGATATTATTCCCGACAAAATCCGTTATTATGGATAACCTCAATTTCGTGAAAATTTATTAATTTCAGACTTGCTTTGAGAAAAAAAGCCTGGAATTGCGAGTTCCTCTATGGCCATGGGTGGCTGAATAATTCCGAGACGAAAATCCAGGCTTCGTCTCTTAATTCTAATCCAAAATGTAGGGGGGGTGTGATGCATATTTTGTTTTGGATAGCCCAATTATGCCGATCATATTTTGAAAAGCTCTTTGTATCAACTTATTCTTCACTTATTTTTTGCCGAGATGCCGAATCGTCGCGGCACATTAGAGACGAGATATTTCAGTATTCAGTGCGCTGAGCACCATTGTCGAATTTTTAGATTGGACGAAACCGCGTAAATATTAAAGCTGTGGGATTGTATCAGCATTTGTTTGGACAGTTTTATCAAAAACATTCATAGAATTTCTCATTGGATGAGTCAATAAGACATCGGGTTTATTTTAGCTATCAACCAATGCTTCCAGTAGAAACACGCTCATTGTTTATGTTTGTCACACATCCGTTGGAGGGTAGCAGTCAGCTATACGCAACTTTATGCTGTGCTGTACAGGTGCTTGACCCAACGAATTTCCAGACACCCCCTGTAAACGCGTATTTGATCTAAAGCCAAAATTCATCATAAAATGAGGTTTTTTGCGTGTTTCCTCCAAAATCCCCTGAAATAGTAAATTAACGTAACATCGCAAACAACATAGCAAATTCGCAAACAGAAGGTGTAAAATCATCACAAACACTTACTTGCCACCGACCACCCCCCCCCCCCCCCCACCTCCGGTAGAAATAATGAACGGTCCCTTGGCTATTTTCATTACAGTGTACAGAGATGACTTGGTGTGAGGTCCTAAGTGTTAAAGATAAGATGAGCTTGAACACAGCACTCTAAAGCTGTGATAAAAATAGCTGCGTGAAAGTGTCCTTGTATGAAACAGAATTTTACCATCTACTGTTTGTTAATGGAACTGTCCAAACATGTCCGTTTACGGGTGTCCGGTACATGCACAACTAATATTAGTTCACGTTCTATATATATACCATAAAATAAGGGGGCTGTCATTTTCTTCGGTAGGGGCGGGGTCCAAAATATCCTGGGGGAGGGGGTCATAGGTTTTTTTACACAGAAAATGGGGGGTCATGAAATTAATCCTATTGTAATGGGGGTCAAAGCAAAACTATATAATGATTTTTTGTTTGTGCGCGCTGCTCGCACATTTCTTCTACATGTTTCAACATTGTAAAACATGGTTATGTCCGATTTAGGATCACGGTTCAAATTCAGGTTACGTCATTTTTTATCTTTGTTCAATTTGGTATTAAACTGGAACATAACTCCAGATCCAGATATCAAACAAAAATGTTATGATATATGTTATGGTGAAAGAATAATTAAAGGATTAAGAAATCAGTAACCCCAAGAGCAACCTTAGGAAAATGATGATAATTTGTGTAATAGCCTACCTCTGTTTATTTCTGTGAATTTTCTTTGCTTAATGTAAAGGTTACGATTCATCGCTGTCAGTCTCACAAATCGAATTAAGGACAAACTATTTACAAATTACAAGTCTCTAAATTATGGAAACGTCTTTCCTTTGCCAAAATTGATGCTTTAGAAGTACGCTTATTAATGAGTCTGTAATTGATGAAATATTGCAGTATATACCCTAACTTGAAAAGTAACTGTGTTACTGCATTTACAACTATATATTTACCAACTTACCGGCGATATACGAACATGATTGACAAGCGGCCATCGAGCCAGCAATTTCAATTGACGATGATCCTAAATCATCCCGAACAGGCAGCAAAAACACACCGAAACTCTGGAGTGTCCCAACCTCTAATAAATTGATGATGAACCCAGATACAACCACAACCCATCCTAACGCTCCTCCCTCGGGGGTCGGGATGTAGTTTGTCATAATCGTGATAATGACGAAAGCCCGAGTCGTGATGATGGTCTTGAGTTCCTTTGCTAAATAGTGGTCAACGTTTTTGAGCTCCGTTAGATTAGCTAACATAACAACCACAGGTGGGTATTTATATGCTTTTAATGAGCGCAAAAGCATAAAAAGCTGGTTTAAATTTTAATATCATATTATGCCAGACTAGGGGGAGGTTTTCGAAGTTTTGCGCAAAGGATCATGGGTATCATGTGATGCATACTGACGATTTTTTTTTAGCGTCTTAAACGAAATACACTTCGGGAACGGTAAAGGGAAATAGAGTTGCCAAGCTTGTACACAATGTACTGAAATGGATCGAAATCTAGTTTCCAATACGCCATTTTGAAAGATCCCTACTGCAAAATAGTTGACGATCCAACTATTTGTTGTGTTATTGAACTGCTTGAAAACGGGTTTGGAGACTGAGCCAATATAAAACACAATACAGGGTGGTTCAAAAAGTTTTCGTTCATGAAATCCCAGGGGTTGGGGTACTCACATTATTTTTGACGGGGTGTGTCGCTCGAGTTCGAGGGTTGAAATCCTGACTTTTATTTACTATTGATTTAGGAAGGTGTTTCTACATCAAAATAGTCAAGCTGATCTGACCATTTTTAGTGTTTTTCAGAAAAATGGACCAATGTTATGTGATTTTCCAACACAACTAATTGACAGTGCACATTCCCAATGGCGACGAAAAAGCCCAACCTTATTCTACGGTCAAACAAAACTCTCAGGTAGGGTCGGTCGGTCAAGCGTTCTGGTGTTCGGGAAATGTTGGTGAATTTTCAACAAATACAAAAATCAAAAATTTTCAAAAAATGTCAAAAATATTTAACAACATCATATTTGAAATAAAAAATGTTCACATATTTTCCAAAAAAATTCACAACAAGTTTTTGTTTTTTTCGACAAATGGGTTGGTCGGGCCCGCAGAACAGGTTGGTTTTCTTGTTCGCCAGATTTTAAATGTTTATAAAACAATATGGGTTTTCTTTGGGTGAAGCTTTAAACATATGGTTTTGGGATCACGAGGATGAAAGGGGGGCAAAGAAGATTTTAACGTCCCACCCACCATGCATTGCGCCAACTCAAGATTTGTTTCACAAGATGCATTTGTTTTTTCTCTCTTGTCGATACTTGTATCAATACGATCGATATATCAGTGACTTTTGTACCCCGAGATCGTGGCTTTCTATCACCTGAGACCAACGAAATAGATTAAGGGTAGAGCGCCGACTGTAGCTAGGGTCATTGCCAGCCCATTTACAATGCAATCCTAAATTGATTAATTGATCGATCGACTGATATACTGACTGATTGATTCTTGAATGAATGACTAACTAATTGATTGATTGATTGGTTGATTGAATGATTTATTTATTGATTGATTGATTAATTGGTTGACTGATAGATTGACTGTTTGACTGACTAGATATTAACTAACTCATTGTTTGATTAGTGAATGATTGGCTAACTGATTGATTGATTGAATATTGACTTAGTGATTGATTGAATATTTGATTGTTTGTTAAATTAATTGTTTGATTGTCTGATTTATTGATCTGTTGATTGATTTATTGATTTATTTATTGATTGGTTGATTAATTAAAAATAAAAGCATTTCCAATACATCAAAAGACAAATCGATCAATCGATTAGCCAAATAATTGATTCTTCATTAACCCATCTATTCATTCATTCAGCTTTTCAATAACCAATCATCTAATCGATTAATTAATCAATCAATCAATCAATCAATCAATCAATCAACCACTCACTAAATCAATCAGTCACTAACTAACTCACTAACTCACTAACTCACTCACTCACTCACTCACTCACTCACTCACTCACTCACTTACTCAATCAATCAATCAATCACTCAATCAATCAATCAATCAATATGAGGGAGAATTAATTGATTACTATATAAATTACCCTTAATAAATGAATAAATAAATAAATTTAAAATATCATTAAAAAAATAAAGATAAATAATAATATAAATTAAAAAAATTATTAAAAAATCAAACAACATATCAATCGATCAATATTTGATCAACAAATTATTTATTAATCTGATATTTCGTTCAATAATTCTTGACGCAATAAGGCGAGGAGAAGAAAACCCTATTTTACGGGCCCGACCGACACACTTTTTTGCGTTATTCAATAATTGGGGGGGGGGGTTTAGATTTTTTTTTCTCAAATGTTTAAATAATTCCCGGTTTTTTGAGTTATTGGCGATATTTTAGATTTAAAAAAAAACGAGCGACCGACCTTACTTGAGGGGGGGCGTTCGTCGCCTAAATACTAAATAAAATAATACTTTATAAGCGGCAGGCGGGCCCGGTACGCGATAATATTTACCGTTAACAACATTTGATACCTTGACGGAATAAAGCGTATAGTATACATACTAGCCCTGCCTCATTTCTAAAGCATTGATATTGAACTGTTATTTGTCTTCGTCATTTTAATGTGGTTTTCGATGACGTTTGCCTAATGAGTATTCATAACTGTGTGGAATGGTTAATCTCTCTGGGTTAATCGTCGGCATTCATTGTTTTTATCGTAGTTAACATTTGTATAGGGCATCGAACTGACATCACGAAGGTGAGAAATATTGATTGGTAAATTAAAACTATCCAGGTTTTGGTCGGGATAGGGAGGCAAAAAGCCCCACTAGCGAGCGTCATCACGGACTATAGCTAAATTGTGTTGATGTAGGTACGTAGACTCACACACGACTATCTGCAGTCGTTATTTGGTTTTAAGTCTCCTCCTTGCCTCTCGAATTGGAAATCAATAAATCAAGTATAATATAAACACGCGTGATAACGGTGTACCCAGTGCCGTTCCATCCTGGTAGTTTGTAACCGTTGGTACAGTGTAACTATGCATCCTAGGGTACAGGTTACTAACTTGGCAACGGTTACACGGCGTACTTTTTCACCGTGGTGCACTGTTTATACCGATGCCTCTATAGTATACGGGTGGCAAGGTTAACCTTTTGAGCCTAAAATAGTGGTGAATCTGGCACAATTTGATTGTGACCTCCCCACATTCTCAAACAAGTGCCTCAGCACTGAGAGAAGTAGTTGCTACAAATGAGATATCATTGGAAAGACGAACACATCAGCTTTCTATTGATGTATGTAACACAAACTATCAAATTTGTACATTAAATGTGTGCATTAATTTGTGCTTATAATTTGTCCAGTACAACGAAGTTCCACGACATGTAACACAAACTAAATAATAACAAGAAATATCCGACACATGGCGATTGAAAATCAAATCCGAAATTTGTTCGTGGCTTGAGCAGTTTATAATAAATATTAAAGGAGGTGTCCAGCTAAGCACAACAATGTGCATTATATGTTAGAAAAAATATTATCGAGCCCAAATTGCGTATAGTTATATAGAACAAAATATCATACTTATTATAAAAACGAATACAAACTGCTATCTGTCAACATTGCGGCGAACGAAAGTCACGGTTTTTGTGATAATTAGGCCTATGATGGTTTTTGTGATAAGTAGGCCTATGATGTTTTGTTCTATATAACTACGCGATTTGGGCTCAAAATTACTTTTCTAAGATATAATACCCAATGCTGTGCTTGCTGGACACCTCCTTTATGCATTTTACGTCATAACTCACATGCGTGTGTTTATGTTTTGTTACTCAAGAAAAGAGAACAATCAGTGCACTTGCGCATATGTCGATATTATTTTGTTCGATTTCGTCGCCAAGGCGTATGGCGCACGTTGTCTCATTTTAACATTTTCACGCAACGTTTTAACGCACATACGGGCGTCCGATGCGTCTCTTTTTGATGGCGTGCATCTGTTGCGTTGCTGAATATTTGCAATTTCGGCGCAACCCCCATCCAAACGCAAAACGCATGCAAACGCAGCGCAGTTTAATACACAAGGACTTGCGTTGCATTTTGTGTGGAATGTTACAATAACAATTCGCGTCGGATTTTGGAATTGGGGGCCAGTGCAACTTCTAGAGTTTAGTTATCTGTGCTTGGATCACATCAGTCAGTCCGGACTATTCTAGTACAGTCCAGATTCTGGGACTTAAAGTACATTTTTTTCCTTTCATATTGGTGGGGGGCGAACAATTAAAGTGAACCTACAAGGACTTTACCAGAAAGTCAACATTTACCGAATTGCCGCCGAGTCATTTGAGAGGTGGGGGAGGGGAGGAATAAACTGTTTGGTAATGGAACTGTCCAAACATGTCCGGTACATGAACAAACCATATTATATATTACACGTTCTATGGCATAAAAATAAAATGTTTTCAGTTAGAATGGTAGTTTGTGTGTATGAACCATATATTCGTCATTAAATGTTAAATCGATCTCGCAAAACATTTTGAAGTGCGATTGGTGAGTATTGTATTGTATGGAAAACGTTTGGAAAATACTTTAAATACGTCTTCTGTTTTTGTTGTGTCAGTCTCTCAAATCGAATAAACACATTAAGGACAAACTCTTTCTAAATTATGGAAACGACTTTCTTTTTCCAAAATTGTGGTTTTAGATGAGTCTGTACGACGTAATATATAGATGGAATATTGCATTTTATACCCATAACTTGAAAAGTTGAACTGTGTTACTGCACTTACATCTATTTACCCACTTACAGGTGATATACGACCATGATTGACAAGCGGCCATCCAGCCACCAATTTCAATTGACGACGATCCTAAATCATCTCGAACAGGCAACAGAAACACACCGAAATACTGGAATGTCCCAACTTCTGATAAATTGATGATGAACCCAGATACAACCACAACCCATCCAAACACTCCTCCTTCGGGTGTCGGGATGTAGTTTGTCATAATCATGATAATGACGCAAGCCTGAGTCGTGATGATGGTATTGAGTTCCTTTGCTGAACAGTGGTCAACGTTTTTGAGCTACGTTAGATTAGTTAACAATCTTCAATCTACAATCTTCAATGTTTACATCCTAGTAGGCTTTACTCAGCTTGAATAAATGAATGAATGAAAACGTGATTTATAAAGCGCATTTCCAAAAACACGATCAATGCGCTGTACATGAATTATACAATATAAAAGATAAGCATAATAAAAAATACCAATCAAAATGTACATTAAAAATAGGTTAAAATATAATTAAATATAGAATGTAATATTATACAGATACAATTTAAGCATTAAAAAACCATGGATTAAAAACACACACATTTAAAAAAATGGGTGCATTGCATCCGAAATTGACCAACAAATTACACCTGCGAAATAGATGAGTTTTAAGCATCTTTTTAAAAGATTTGACACTGCATGCGGTGCGTATGGAGAGTGGGAGATCATTCCACAACCTTGGACCGATATATGAGAAAGCGGTTTCAGTCTTAGTATGTTTGTTGAAAGGTACAACAAGGCGGAGAGTGTCATTGGAAGATCTCAAACCAGCTCTAGGACAGACATACGGCATCAAAATCTGAGATGAATAGGTAGGCCCTAGATTATTCACACCATTATACACATGCAGCAAGATCTTGAAGTCAATTCTCTGCTGGACAGGCAACCAATGAAGCTTCCGCAAGAGTGGTTCAGCACTTGTGCGTCTATTTTTACAAAAGACTAGACGCGCAGCACGATTTTGAAGTTGTTGCAGGCGCTGAACATTAAACTTAGAAATGCCACCTAAAAGAGAGTTGCCATAATCCAGACGAGAGAGGACTAAAGATCTCACCGCATGTGCACAAGTATCGTGATCAATAAAACGACGGATACGACGAATGTTCCGCAGGTGAAAATTAACCGTACGACATATGGAACTGACCTGCAGATCCATTTTGAGAAAGGTGTCAAATGTAACTCCTAAATTTCTGATGGAGGGGGAAGGGTCAATCACAGATTCACCGATCTTCAAGTTAACCTCAGACAACAAATCTACCTGTCGAGGCGAGGAAATGAGGATAAACTTAGTGTTAGTGTCATTCAGCTTGAGCTTGTTTGCCAACATCCAGTTCCCCACCTCGGCAATGCACATCGTTAGTCTGCTCTGCGCATCGTCGAAGTCACCAGGCACTTTCGGGTTAAAACTAATGTACATTTGGGTGTCGTCACACGTGGTAAGGAACATTAAAGCGGCGCAGGTGGCAGTCACAGGTTCGAATACAGGGTAAAAATCGGTGGACCAGCAACTGATCCTTGAGGAACATCGTATTTCAGAGGATGAACAGATGAGTAACTATCTAAAACACAAACTCTACTAGTACGATTAGTAATATAAGAATTGAACCAGCTTAAAACAGCTTGTGTGCAGTCGTGTCGTGCCGATGTGCATAATGCATTAAACAAAGATACGAGTAAAAATTAGCAAGACCGACCACAAGTGATAACTTTATGTGTATGTAGTGAGCGCAAAAAATCATAAAAAAGTTTTATTTCAGTGTGATCATTAAGTTTAGTTTACACAATGCGCCCGATGATGTTATTGGATTATAATAGTCTATCGTCGTCGTCATCAAAATATGTGCATACAAATTAACATCTTAACAAATTGAGGGCAGCCTAGGTATCAGAAATCCTCGCGACAGCTAGTCCGATGATTCTTTTCTCACCTTTGACCCCAATGTCTTGCAATCAAACCGAAATTACGCCTTATATTCCACGATGAGACTAACATTTCTAATAAAATTTTAGAGTAAGTGTGATAATCTTTACGTTAAAATACAGGTCTTGTGGTGAATTTTTTAACATTATCTTAGAGATACGATTGCTGTGACGGGAGGCCGTTCCTTCGAAACTCAGTCCCGTTCCCAAGACCGGCCTCTATTGAAGTATCGAACTTGATCCGTTGCCGTGTAAACATTGACACTAGTGCGTCACTAAACAGCACGCCCTCAAGACGAACATGCTCCCGATCCTAAGCAGACTGTTTTATGCAATTCAGTCCAACGGATCTTTGGTCGGCCACGTTTACGTTTTTCTTCCAGAGTTCCTTGGATGATCACATTTTCTAGGTTGTCTCTATCTAGTCTGTAAATAATTGGTTTAAACATTATGTTTATCAAAACCAGTAATTGAGGTGAATAAATATAAATATTTACTCACCAACTAACGTTTCTTCTGACTAGTTCAGTCAGATTTCATCAGAGTTGTGATCCACTGTTGGAACCGTGGGAACTGGTGTTGCCAGATACGCGGGAATCAGAGTTGCCTGACTCTTTCTTCAACAGCGGATTGTAGAGATTGCTCAACATGTAGGTCCCCTCGTCCCGGTTCATCAAGTTGCGCTTGCCCCTCTTCTTGATCCAAATCGCTTCCTTGATCCACCGTTTTATACGTTCCTCCTCTTTGTCTACTATCCTAGCCTCCTCCCAGTCGATTATGTGATTGTTTCTCGCCGCATGATCCGCGATGGCCGACTTATTCTGTTCACTTTCCGACACTTTCCTTTCTGCTCTGGTGTATTTCTTTTTACATGCCTTGTCAACGTCCTTTTTGTGTTCCGACATTCTTGTGCCAAATAAACGGCCCGTTTCACCAATGTACGAAGAGTCACAAGATTTGCAGGGAATTTCATATACGCAATTGGCGTTATCCTCTAATTTGCGTTTGTCGTTAGGGTGCACCAATAAACGTCTTAGAGTGACGTGTGGCTTCATAGCTGTGGTGATGTTGTATTTCTTGTAGATCCTTTGTATTCTCTCCGACACACCCTATACATAAGGAATTACTGCCAATTTCTTTCACTTGGTCTCGTCCATTGTAGTGGTTTTCTTTTTCTTGGTTGTTATACTTTTCTTGCTTTTGTCTGCCATTTGTTGTTTCACCTTTTTGATGGTCCATGCCGGATAACCACATTTGGCCAATGCATCTTTTATTTTGGTTTCTTCCGCCTCTTTGTCTTTGTCCTCTGTAACAATTTTGTCCTTCCTATCGGGTAACGTGCGTATGACGCATAACTTTTGGTGTAGGGGGTGGTGTGAGGCGAAATTGAGATACTGGTCCGTGTGTGATTTTTTGCGGTAGACTAGTAGTTTGACCGAGCCATCACTCTTGCGTACTATTAGCGTGTCAAGGAACGGAATTTGTCCATCTGATTCTTGTTCATACGTGAACTTGATACTGTTAGATTCATCTACCTTGTTGAGATGGTCAGTTAAGTCTTCGACAGATTCTTTTTTGATGATCTCAAGTATGTCGTCGACGTACCTTCTCCAGTAACGTGGTTTACAGTATAATGGTGCTGATGCTAGCGCTTTCTGCTCGAGCCATTCCATGTAAAGATTAGCTGTAATTGGGCTGACTGGAGATCCCATCGCTGCACCAAACTTCTGTCGGTAGATGTCTCCTCTGAACATGAAGTAGGTAGTGGTGAGGACAAACTTCAATAATTCCATGATGTCTTTTACCTCCAGTTTAGTTCGGTCCTTTAGGGTTTTGTCTTGGAGTAGTCTTTCTTCAATGATTCCTATGGTCTGGTCAATTGGCGTATTAGTAAAAAGACTGATGACATCGTGGCTATTGAGTAACTCTTCGTCCTGGATCAATACACCCATCATATCTTCCGCGAGCTCTTTGGAATTCTTCACATGATGCTCAGTGGTTCCTACTAAAGGTGCTAAGATGTCAGCCAATTCTCTCGATGTTTCGTAGGCTATGGTGCCTGTATAGTCCACTATGGGTCGGACTGGAAAACCTTCCTTGTGTATTTTGTTGGTGCAGTATAATCTTGGCACATTTTCTGCTGTAGGGTAAAGCCTGGAGTAATGTTTATCTTCCAATTTTCCTTCCTTTTTGAGCCGTGATAAAATTTCAACAAGCTTCATCTTGTATCTGCTCGTCGGGTTGGCCTCCAGTTTTTCGTAGGTCTTTTCATCCTGTAACAGGTTGTTGACTTTACTCTCGTAGCTGTCCGTGTTGACAACAACAGTAGCCTTGCCCTTGTCCGCCGGCAATATAAGGATGGACTTTTCTTTTTGTAGCGATTTGAGTGCTTTTCTCTCACCCTTATCAAGATTTGATTTAGTAGGCTTCGCATTTCTGAGAGTACCGGCTATTTCCGCACGTAATAGATCAGACTTTTCCTGTGGTAAGCCCCAACACGCTTTCTCCGTGGCAACAATAAAATCATCATATGGGATTTCTTCCGGACTTACCGCGTAGTTCAGGCCTTTCGCGAGTACACGTTCCTGGTCCTTGGTCAGTTTGTACTTGGATATGTTGACCACCCATTTCTTGAGTTGACTGCCACTCAAATCTATCTCAGCGGTTCCATTTCGCTTCGCTACTTTCTCGTGTAATCGCTCGAATTTCTTTATCTGTCGCCATTTTGTTTTTGATGATTGAGCATCGGCTTTTCGTTCGATATGCGACACAAGATGGCGCTGTGTATCTTCTGGTAATAGCGATTTTAGATTGTTTACAATTTGCGATTTCTTACGATCTAGACCGCTGATTTTGTTGTGGGTTATTCGGATACGTTCTCGAAGTAATTCCTTCTCTGCTTTGGCTATGATGTTGCGAGCTTGAGCTATACGGATCGGGCATTTTAGTTTGAGGCTGGGAGGAGTAAGGCTAGAGTCTTTGCAACGGTGAGTGAACGTAAGGTGGTTACGGTGACGTGCGATCTCTACAATCCGCTGTTGAAGAAAGAGTCAGGCAACTCTGATTCCCGCGTATCTGGCAACACCAGTTCCCGCGGTTCCAACAGTGGATCACAACTCTGATGAAATCTGACTGAACTAGTCAGAAGAAACGTTAGTTGGTGAGTAAATATTTATATTTATTCACCTCAATTACTGGTTTTGATAAACATAATGTTTAATCCAATTATTTACCTCAACAAACCTGATGAACTTATACAATAATTTTAGTCTGTAAATGTTTCCAAAATACTGCAATTTCAAATACTGCGCTGCTAGTATGTTTACCATCTTCAAAAAGGCTAATTGTTAGTCCTGCAACAATATGATATCAAATAAAGTAATGCAAAAACCACTGATAAAATTCCAAAGAATACGAAACCGATGTCTGATGAACTTTCGAACATGAGTCCTGAAAATAACAAAACATTAGAGAGTATTTGTAATTCATTTTGATCGTCATTCGGTGGCGTAATTTTACCAAAAAGGCGTTGATATCAAAATAAAATGAAAAATGAATAGAAAATAACATTAGGTTGGTTGCAAGGTAAGAATCCATTATGATATATTCATAGAATTTGAAAAATCGAAAGCCCATACATTTTCGTACCAATTCCTACCCGTTCGGCCCTTCGTAGGGGGTGGTAGTATCTAGCAAGACAAGGCAAGGTGAATTAATAACATAATGGGCACAAATGCATTTGACAAAATAAGCTTTTGGACAAATGACAAAATAACACGTGGACAAAACAATGTTGGTAAAAAAAAGAAGTTAGGCAATAAAACGAGATGGACTACGTTTAAATTTAACAAAGTTCCTTTGGACAAAATAATTATGTTTGGACTATTTAAGGCGTGGACAAAATGATTTTTGGCAATTATAATATGTTGGCCAAATGTGGCCAAAATAAAATATGACGAAGTGTAAGTGTACAAAAGGTAATTAAGCCAATTATGTTTGGGACAATGTGACATTGAACAAAAATATTAGACGAAGTGTTGTATTCCCGCGTGGAACATGATATAACTAACATAGAACAGCTTACATTTAATTTAATCCGTATACCGTATATAACCAGCATTTGGCACGTTTTTATCTGGTTTTTATCTCTGATATACAGTGCGCCATCTCGCGATCAAAACGTCTTTTAAAAGTTTAATCTTAAAGGCACTTCCGAATCTCAACTGTTGGCAAAAGTCACATTACTCGCTACATACCCGAGATCCGCGTATACATCATATAAACCCCATGATGTAATGTTGGTAGCTTGCGTACCGAAAGATTGGCTACAAACACCAAATGTACGAACAAAATTCATGTCTAGAAATGTTTCGAAAAGTCATTCTATTCATTTGAATGAAACCACGATTATAATCTGAAACAACATGAAATCATTTATTGGGCGAGAACCCTATGTTAAATACATACAAAAATAGAAATATAAAGCATTTTAACTTCCTATTTATAGGATAGAACTATCATTTGAATTTATGTCTGTTCAACTATTACCATTCAGTGCTCCGATAATCCGTAATCGGTAGCGCATCAGACTTATAATCTGAAGACCGTGGGTTCGAATCCCACAGAGAATGTTTTGTTTTTCCCGTTACTATTATATTTAGTAAATGTAGAGATTATTTTAATATCGTTCAATCATAATATTATTTTGATTCCAGATACTTTTCATTTTATTTAATAGAATGATATTCTTACAGATTCAATGAGGTTTTAATTTGAATGTACTAATGTACTATCACTTCATGGGGGTGCATGTACATATACATGTATATGTTTAATACATGCTTAGCGTTGCGTTATTGAATTAGTGCAATACCCCGCCCATTGTTAATCTTACAGATTCAATGAGGTTTTAATTTGAATGTACTAATGTACTATCACTTCATGGGGGTGCATGTACATATACATGTATATGTTTAATACATGCTTAGCGTTGCGTTATTGAATTAGTGCAATACCCCGCCCATTGTTACACCATGGCTATTCACGCAATAATCTATCAGGCCAATTGTTATTGAAAGAAGTCAGCCGTCGTTGAATCGATTCTTATTTCCCATCTGATCTGTTTGTAGTCAGAAGTCAAGGCATGAAAATACCGTCTATTTTGTTCGCCCCGGCCCGCCAGTAAATCGAGATTTCAAGAAAACAAATATAAATTGGGTCATTTACAACTCGCGATTATGACGGATTGCCTCCATCAATTGTGATCATCTTAGGCTCATTTTGAAGGGGAATTCCTATTTATTTAGGACATTATTTCCGATTTCACAAAAAACATGATTTTTGTTTACTTTTTTTGGAGTCGATAAAGATGCATTTTCAATGCGATCGTAAATATCATAATTTTGATGATTTTTAGACGTCGTAGCAAAAACTTTGTGCACAAGAAATGTTCCTAACGTATTACACATTTTTGGACAGGGTCAGGGCCACGACTTTTATTCACCTACAGTAAAAATATACGCCATTTTCCAACCTACAGAGACTTAACCATTTTTCTAACAAAAGGTATTCATCAGGATTCGAACCGAGGAGGGGAGAATCCATTAGATTACTAGTCCATAGTCGTAACCGCTCGGCCATAACTACTCAATGACGTGTTTATGTGTTCTCTACATAATGAACTAGTGGTAAACTATTAAGTATTCGACGACATTTTAGCCAAATTGAACCCAGTTTCTAAATTGTATTTTAAATGTGAAAACGGTGTCGCTGCAAGCTAGTTTTGGATTCAATGTAAAGAGCAATACATCGATATGATCATAAAAGGTTATTAATTTAAAGCTTTTTAATGAGCCAGGGGTCAGGGCCACAGGAAATATACCTTATTTTTTCAGTAATGACAAAAACATCTTCTTCAGAAAATGGCATTTTCAAGAAGAAGCGTCCCTGCAAACATGACTTAAGCATATCAAAATAATGGATTAATATTTTATTGCTCCCCTTAGTAAAAATCCCCTAGTCACATGGCGTTGAACCACATTTAAATGCCTTGATGTTGGCATTGTATAAGGCTGACATTTTGGCATATTGAATTGCACAAGATCGACATCCTCTTTTCAAGGGAAAACAAAATTGCGTCGTATACAATAGACTCACTCAACCGTTAGCATCTGACTAGGGGGGGGGGGGGGGTGGGGAGGTGGGTACCGCGCCATTTTGTCCCGAAGCAATGGTCATGACGTCATATTTTGGTCCATTTTCTGAACCTTTGTATTGGATTTACGTGCAAAATATATGCCCTTGGCATCATACTTTCCCGGGTGTGGGTGCACTTTAAATTTCAGATGTTCTAAACATGGACGGATATCTAACCAATTTAATTTTTAAAAAACACGATCCACACACCTCAGAATTGCAAAAAAAGCATAAAACAAGTCCACTTTTTTGTGCTTTTGAACAGAGTGGCGGCCGGGAATGTAGAATTTAACACAGTGCATTAACCCATGACCCATGATATAAATACATATTATTTGCAAAGATTTTTCTCAATTAGCACGGTTAGTGTAGTGGATAGAACGTCGGCATTGGGAGCGAAAAGTTGTGGGTTCGAGCCCCATTAGGAGCACTTTTGTTTTATATGCTGGATTTGCTTAGCCTGCCGGCATCATCTGTATGCTTGCCCACACGGACACCATGCACCACTGCTGGCGTTGACCGTATAAATTACGCCATTTTTTTTTTCTCGAAAATGTCACAAAAATTTACCGTTCTTTTAAAAATAAGGAGTATAATCACATTACAAACACATTTTGTGCGAGAGAAACACACACATTTGGCAAAAATGGCACAAAAAAAAATCCGTTCGTTATAAATAAATGGATATGGTTAAATAATAAAACTATCACAATTATAGTCGTGGTCTCGTGGATCTCTGTGGCGTGCATAGGTTGGCCATGTCGTTGGCAATCGGAAATCACAGAGCATTTCGTTAAAACAGTGTAAATTATTTTTCAACGATACGTATCACGTGATAACCACGATCGTTTTCGCAAAATATCGCAAAATGGCGCGGTACCCCAACCCACCCTACATGTAGCATCTGACTGGGTCTATTTCAACGAAGCTACAAACATGACAAACAGATAATATGTTGGTACATGCACATGACCGTACAATCATATACGCCTAAACATGGGAAATTAGAATATCGATTCAATGACGAAACGATCGACTCTTTTCATAATGGCACAATTGTCCTTCCCAGATTATTTGTGTAACAATGGGGCTATAGGGTCTCAATAATTCAATTTACGCATCGCTGACCAAGAACAAGTAAAAGTTGAACTGCATTCAAATTAAAAGTATCTTGTCCGTGGATTCACAAATATTATGGGGAACGATAAACAAACCCAACATAAAATTACTAAATTTAATATGATACTAACGAAGACAAAAAAACATTCTGGGTGGGATTCGAACCACCGGCCTTTCGATCATTAACCCAATGCTCTACCGATTGACCCAACGGCGCACTGTACTGTTGTTACAACATAAATAGATTCAAATAGATTACTATCCCATAAATTGGAAGTTAATAATGCTTTTAAAATTTATAGTTTTGTATGTTTTTAACATAGGGTTCTCGCTTAAAAATTGATTTGATGTTGCTTCAGATTGTAACTCTGGTTTCATTGAAATAAGCGGAATGACTGTTAGAAATATTTCTAGACACGGATTTCGTTCACATTTGATGTTTGTAGCCACTCTTCAGTATTGCATCATGGGTTTTATCACACGTGTACGCGGATCTCAGGTATGTAGCGAGTCATGTGATTTTTGCCCGAGGGCAAACATTTGAGATTCGGAAGTGCCTTTAAGATTAAACTTTTAAAAGACGTTTTGATCGCGAGATGGCGCACTGTATATCAGAGATAAAAACCAGATAAAAACGTGCCAAATGCTGGTTATATACGGTATTGGTCTTTTACAACGAACGTATGGGTTCGCAAATGGATCGTTGCGAATAATGCAAATTCGATTTCGTTTGCAATGACTTTTACCCTTACATACCTAAAGGGCTGAGCAGACTCCACAACGCTCGAAATCTTTGCGCTCATACACATGTGTAGTAGCTCCACCACAACACAATGACGCAGCCTGATTGGTCAACGGTTGTCAACGCTTGCGCTCTGCGTTGGAGCGTTGTGGAGTCTGCTGGGGCCTTTAGTCTAACCGAGTTATTTCTTAATGCAGCACGTATGATCGTGGGGGGGGGGGGGGGGGGGGTTCCTACGACATTAAACCTCTTTAAAATAAATCATCAAATGTCCCTCAAGAAATCCCCTACAGGGGTGAAGGGAGAGGGGTAGAATGACCCGCCAAAGTTGGAACCCACAATGGTTGGTTCGTTTTTTAATCAAAAGCGATAACCAATAACCATTTATCATGTTTATTTTGGTAAGAAAAAAACCCACCCTGACTGGCCCAGATTTTCCACACACAAAATTACCTACCGACACTGTTTGAGTTTGTTTGTTTGCTTTCGTCGCCTTACATACAAATTGTGTTGTATTCTTCCTCTTCCACGGTTGTGAGTCATCGTTCTTACACGGAAATTAGGGGGGTCATGACACCACACATCCCTTGGAAATTTGAAATTTACTTGCAAGTAATTACCGTGTTGCCAACAAAGTATTAAGCCATCAGACCCCATTACTATTTCATTGTGTTCATTATTGACAACACAGTGATAACTTGTAAGCTTCCAGGGGGAATACTTTTGAGCGTCAGTTTATGCCTCATATAAGTATGATTTGTGTGTGTTGTGAGAGGGGTCATAATAATAATCAACATCTGAGTAGAGGGGGGCATACATACATTTCGTTTAGGGGGTCATCAACAAATGGCTACGATAAATGACATTTTTGGGACCGCGCCCCTACCAAAGAAAATGACCGCTCCCTTAGTAGTGTTTCAAATGTGACATCTAAATCTTACCTAATACAACTCCACCGACCGGTATGCCAATCGCATGACATAAGCAAGATATACCAAATCCATCGGCCATTTTTTCTTCACCCAATACCTCTTCACTAACAGCAGGCATAATTATTGGCATTGTGTTCACACAAGCACCGTTGATAAATGCAAAGATAGCTAGCGTTAATAAGTTTGATATATAGGGGTCGATCAGAAACGGGATTGCGTTTAAACAAGCGCAGACTATTTGTAACCGTACTGCATTTAATCCGTGTTTCATTAATGGACCGTGTAAAAGTCGTCCGATGACAGATCCAATGCCTCCAACTGTGACAAGTAGGGCTGCTTGGTAGGAGGTATATCCTTTTGCAATGATATGTGGCACTAAGAAGGTGATCCATCCCCCAGAGATGACGCCAATCAAAAAGCATCCAGCAAGGTATGGTATAAAATCGGGCCGTTCAATAACTACGTAAACAAATCCAAACATGTGCTTCATTGTAGTAATGCAACTATGCCATTTTCCATGGTATGGTGGCTCATGTAACTGCTGTTCCAGCAAGGGGCTCTTCTCCAGGTATTTATTCTGGCGCAATAGCGCCCCACATACTATCAGGTTTGTATTAATCGCCGCAACTATTAACATGGCACCTCTCCAACCGTACGTAACTATAAGATTTTCGACAAATGGTGGCATCAATATCATTCCTATTGAACCGCCACTCGTCATTACACCAAAGGCGAATGCTATAGCAAAGGGATACTTGAAATATTCCCTGAGAGCTAAATAGGCTGCTATAAAACAGCAACCATATCCAACTCCTGAAAAAAGAGGATATGGAGTTCGATTAGTATTGCTAACCACCAAAAGTTTTCATGGGAATTTTTTTCATTTAAATTTCGCATTTGGTCTGCTCTTATCATGCTTATACAATCACGACAAATTAAACCGAATTACATTTTGGCCAGATATGGCCAGATTAATTCGTTTTCACTTTAAGGTCAATATACATGATAGTTATAGCAATAGATATCCTATTCATTGCCTGGATCGATACCAAACCCGAAATGCTAAGAACATGAAGAAAGGCACATTCAAAACATTAAAGCCAAGTGTACACTCTAAAAAGTGTGTTTAGAAAGTGATAGCAAAGATGTGTTTAGAAAAGGTATGTTTATCGTATTGACTGTTAGTGTTAAAAAATTGACACTTGACGTTTAGCCACGTTTAGCCTCTGAACATGTTTACTAAGTGATATCAAGAACCCGGGGGGGGGGGTACTTTCGCCAAAATCGTACCTGCCGGACGAAATTTGACTTTCTCTATACCTATCTTCGGGCCAATTTCCCTCCCATCATTTTACCAATTTTGTTAGAAAAGCACCCAATTTTGCACAAATTGGGTGCTTTGGTCTGTGATGAAAACACCCCATCGCTATACCAATTTTACAAAAAAATCCTCAAAACACACCCAATTTATGCCAATTGGGCGCTTTGGTCTGTGATGAAAACACCCCATCGCTATACCAATTTTTGCGAAAAAGCACCCCCAAAAGGTAGGCACATATACGTACACCATATCAATGTGAGGGGTAGCGAGCGTCAAGGCAACTGCAACTGATGGCGACGGGCGTGAGGGGTTATTCCTCACTATTTCTGACACTGATCCCCAATAAACGGGCTCGGAATGATTACGAGATCGATTGTATTTATGTTTTCAACATCATCTTTATGGGATCGTGGGCTGATCAGGTAGTATGGATGGATTCAGGAGACTATCTGAGGCAGACGGAATATGTGTGGAAGCATTTACTTGTTTACTACACTGGCTCGATCTGGCACGAGCTACCTTTGGTGGCAGTTTAACAGGCAGTACTTGTTTTTATACACCAAAACCACGTGAATTTACTGTCTGTCACATGACCTCGCACTGAGCTGACGGCTAACGGGAACCACCAAGAGTCGGAGCCACCTAGTCCATACCGCAATCGCACTTATTTGATGTAAGCCCTCTAAGGGACGCACCATTAGACTTCAAGGGGGTAGGAAGTTGGGGTCTGGTGGATTTTTTCTTCTTTTTTGGCGGCCATTTAAAAAAATGTCTAAATATGTACCTTTATATTGAGTTGGGTGGTATTTTTTTGTACTCATCAGTGAAGTTGTTTTAATCCAAAAACTTCCTACACCCCCCCCCCCCCCTTGAAGTCAAATGGTGCGTCCCTAATAGTCCACTCGGATTTCCGCTACAATATGTTACACATACATACCTGTCAGAAACAAAGTTATCCCAAAAATCCATATATTTGGTGCAAGTGACGATAGAAGTAGACCGGTCCCACATAAAACTCCCCCAGCGATAACCATCTGCCTATGGCCACGTAATCCAATAATTCTTACAATGACGGGGGCTGAAACAATGCATAACACCATCATTAATACTTTACACGCGGCTATTGGTTTTACCAATACAAAACAGAATTTTAAGAAACCTCCCAACTGTCATGGTCTATCTCAGGGATTACAGAACCAATACTAAGCATGTTTGTACTTATTTCTCATGGCGATTCCAAATTTGGTAATAACATCCAATAATTTTGATATTTTTGAAACATTTTGTAAAGTTTTGGAATGTCGTCTGCAGACGCCTGCCGCGTGCTAGGTATCAACAACAAAAATAACAACAGAAAATAATGTTAACGATATTATAATATGGCTCAAGCTAATAATTATAGGTTTTCCCGGTCAATTTAGAAATTAAAGCATTCTATTTAGTATATGTCCGTAGTTTCAATTTGCGCTAAATTTATTGGACGTAAATATTCGTTTAGATAATAATTCAATTTAGCGCGTATTTGAATACAGGAAGGCTTATTTGATTGATAACATTTTTAATTGGGCGGGAAACCTTTACGTTAATAGCAAATATATAATCTGAATAATTATGTTTTGGGTAGGAAACCTTTGTACACTAGCTTCTGCTTTCATGCCGTTAAGCCAAACCAGATCCTGCAGAATTCGATTATTATAAGGAGGAAATACAATGTATTTGTTACGAAGCCTCATTGATAATATTATCACGATCTCGGATCTCGGCCTCTTCGGATCTCGCACCTCGTCTTCGGATCTCGCATCTCGTATTCGGATCTCGTATTTATGAAGCTCGGAATAAAGTAGTGGGCGATTTGCGTTATGGCCTTATCGCGTCATCATTTCCTGCGTAATGGGGCCTTCACATGTATCCGTGTGAGCTGGGCGGTCCCTTACCATGCTTACCGTCTAATAGAAATACAATAGAGTCCAACACGGTGAACAATCAGCAAAAAATGTCAACGGCCGCATTGACATCTTTTTGTTGTCACCGGGTTCATACCGTTCTATACCGGGTCCTCACCAGCCTGGTACCGGGCTCATACCACCTCCTCACCAGGTCCTTACCGGCCGGAACGCCTGGGTACCGGCCGAACCGCCTTGATGACGTCATCAAACTGCCCTTTATAAGCTAAGCGCTCAAGCTCGCCGCTTCACTCGCATTCCGGACTTCTCTGTATTTGTCACATGAAGCCGTTTCGGCCTCTAAATACCGTGTGCACGGCGGCATACGGTGAGGACACTTGGTGGGCCGTTTCCCGTCCGTTGAACGCGTTCAGAGGACTTTACCGCGCCCGACAGGAGTGTTTGTGCATGCTCAAAACTCCTGCCGTGTGAGTAAATGCGGCGGCAAACGGTGAGATCCCAGTATAAGGACCTTATAAGGACGGCGCACCCGTTTCGCGCCCGTTCGCAAAGCTGTGATGGACTAGTGTGGACATCTTAGCGACGGGCATGCTCATAACTCCTGCCGGGAGAGTAAAAGCGGCGGCGAACGGTGAGAGCCCGGTATAAGGATATTATAAGGACGGCGCACCCGTTTCGCGCCTGTTCGCAAAGCGGTGATGGACGGTTGTGGACATCTCAGCGACGAGCATGCTCATAACTCCTGCCGGGTGAGTAAAAGCGGCGCCTAACGGTGAGAGCCCGGTATAATGACCTTATAAGGACGGCGCACCCGTTTCGCGCCCGTTCGCAAAGCGGTGATTGACGGTTGTGGACATCTAAGCGACGGGCATGCTCAAAACTCTTGCCGGGTGAGTAAAAACGGCGGCGAACGGTGAGAGCCAGGTATGTGGACCTTATAAGGACGGCGCGCCCGTTCGAATAGCGGCGATGGACGGTGGTGGACGTCGACCATCTCAGCGACGGGCTGCTAAAATATGGAAATTTAGTTGTGGTTGCCAGACTATTGTATGATAATGGATGGGTTTGTCCATATTTTGAGTAGTGGATGTCGGCTGAAATGGGCGCATGCCCCCTGGATAACGCTCGAGGTGTGCTCGAAGTGTGACACCGTACGGGTTTGCTCGGTACCTGCCACATAACGCCTGGGTAACATGCTGTTAACGTGTTGACGGTTTCATGACGTCTCCGTAACATCGTAACCTCCTATTACCGTTGCCTCGCAATTGTACCGTCTCAAAACTCCTGCCGGGCGCGGATGGCCGGCAAGGTCCCCTGAACGTGTTCAACGGACGTGAAACGGCCCACCGTGTGTCCTAACCGTGTGGTGGGATAATCATCCAGGCAATTAACTACCTGGCAGAAAGCGAAGAGGAAAAATGTTCAGGCAAAGGGAAAGTTGTTTGTAAAATAAACCAAATTAGGATAGCGGACACAAAGGGAGTCATAAACGACGTCACAGTTTTGTGGAGGAACCACAAAACATAAAGTCTTATTTGAACAAACTTTTAGGATAATATACATTTAAGAGGCAATGCATCCTTGATGTATCTTGTTCGTCACATGTCGTTTGAAATTAGTCCCCAGAAAACCCAGTTTGTAACCCAGCCCACATTCTACCAAGGGAATGGGACGCTGTAGCTCCATGTTGAGAGTGTACGTGCTTGAAATCTCTCCTCTCCTGAGTCAAATAATTCGCTTTGTGCCGGTCGCATTCTGTCTTCACACATATTTTATCTCTTGTAGTTTTTAAGTGTGTAATATAATGAGTTTTTATCTCCTTGTTGCTTTGTATATGTACATTAATTATAGACTACCTATTTTATGTATTGGATTGGTTCTTAATACCTTTTCTTGTTTTTATGAAATGTTGTTTTGATGTAATATCAAAATGTTCTTTTATGTAGCCCACGTCTCTTTTTCTATCTGCGATCATGGTTCTTGACGTGTAGACATCTCTTTTCTGTCTGCATCTCTTGAATCATGGATTTGCAAGCATACAAGGAGAGACGTGGTGCACCAATTGTTGTGTTTTCCCTGCTTGTATAATGTGCAATTATTTATAATATTTTATGGTTTTTAGGTTGATTATGTTGTTTTCTTTTTGTAATATTGTTATGTGAAGCGCCCAGAGGCTCCTTGCATTGGGCGCTATAGTAAATCCATTTTTATTATTATTATTATTATAAAAGTGGGGGCCTAGCTGTATGGGCAGTCAAGAGTGCAAGCTCGATCGTTATCTAGAGTGTTAATGGTAATTGCACCAGTTTATGTTAGTACAGTACATGTAGTTTAAAACCGTCTGCAAATAAATGAATGATACCTCACGCAAATGTTGGTTGTATTGGTGTTTTAACTGCAGTGTCATTTGAATTGAAAAGAACGTCATTTTAAATTATCGAAAAATTCATTCATGATTCATTTAAGGGTTCAATAAGGTTTCGGAGTTGTTTATCTTGAATCGACAACGGTAAGACGGGTTTATTTTGCGAGAGCAAAATAAACCCGTCTTACCGTTGTCGATTCAATATAAACAACGACGAAGACCTTGTTGAACCCCGTTCAACAACGACCAAACATATTTACATCATTCATATGTGAATAGCGTTTTGGAAAATTGATGAAAACAAGTAAAAAACGTGGTTTAATAGGCTTAATTTGACATATAAAAAAATAGCTTCTCTTTAAAAAACGGAACAAAATGTTTACGTTTATTATAATTAGGCCCTTATTTGGACAACGTCCGTTCCTTGTAAATGGGCGAGGGAACCTCTGAATGGGATGGGTTGCAAAAGGTAAACATTAGAGAAGACAAATTATTGCGCAAGTAATTGTGGAATTTAAAATATTTTGTGAATAGCATTTTATTCACACAACACCTTCAACTTCAGAGAAAATTTAAATCAAGAATACGTTTAATCTATATAACACATTTTGATACATGTTTATAGAATATTTGTATCAAATCAAAACATACCCTTCATTTCGATAGTGGTACGGTCCATTAGGTGATGATAGGAAACTCATTTCACCGCGCGATGATACAAAATGGCGATTCTCTTGTGCTGGGTAGCGACCGTTCCGGCTAAAATTGTGGTTTTAGGAATGATCCGTGACATATGGCCCTCGCCAAAAATATTTTCCTCAGGGATATAGCTACATTTTGGTATATGAAGCTGTTTGCTAACTTTAAGGATCGCATGGCGAAATGCATTTGTACGCCGAAAAAAACGGGCGAAAAATGAACACATTTTGTGAACATTAGTTGTTTGTTTACAATTTTGCATCGATGCATGGTTTCCAAAAAAGGTTCGCCATACTATTAATTTGCATATGAAGAGTGGGTTTATCTTAAATCAACAACGCTTTGTTACTGTACTTAAGGTATGGGGAGTTGTTGAATAAAATTTAATTAAATATTAATATTTCATATAATTCATCTCAATGCCTACAGATGTCATGCAGGTGCTATCGATCTGAACAAAATAATAATATATAATTTGATAAAATAATAGTTCATAATGTACAATAAACATGTGACTGAATTTCAATAAACAGTATTCGAGTCATGTTGGTTGAGATTGGCACTGTTTGTTATCGAGATCGCGTTGTCACCCCCCCCCCCCCCCCCCCCCCCCCATCCCCCATCTCTCAAGTTTCTGAGTCGATGGCCAATAGCAAAAAATAAGATGTTTCCAGTTCTAAGTTCTAATGATATTGTGCGTGTGTGAATTTCATCAAATGTTGATGAAATATGTTTTAAAATGATCAGTTGCGCAAAACATTGTGAATTCTCGGGCTGGGGTTCTTAAATTGGTCATTAACTCACCGATATTTTGGTTAAATTGTGGTTTGACACAGGTCGTCGACATAAAGGGCGCATTGCTGACCATGATGTATAACACAATTTAAAATGTTCTGAATTGATAACTCATAAACCAATACCACCTAAGCTAAGTATGACCCATTTTAAATACAGACTGAGTGGAAAAATATATATATCCACTTAAAAATAGTATAAAATATACCAACATTATATTACTTTTTGTTGATTAAGGGGAATTCCTTTGTTTGATGTTTTGCCTTAACGTCCCTGGTTTTCGCCTTTTCGACATTTTATGGTTATTATGGACAAGTATGGCTATTAATCATGTTAATAATGAGTATCAAATATTGCAATGTAGGCCTTTACCCTAACATGAACAGTTGAGCTATGTAACTGCATTTACAGCTATTTACCAACTTACCGGCGATATACGACCATGATTGACAAGCAGCCATCCAGCCACCAATTTCAATTGACGACGATCCTAAATCATCCCGAACAGGCAGCAAAAACACGCCGAAACTCTGGAGTGTCCCAATTTCTAATAAATTGATGATGAACCCAGATACAACCACAACCCATCCTAACGCTCCTCCTTCGGGTGTCGGGATGCAGTTTGTCATAATTATGATAATGATGAGTTTTAGTCGCGATGATTGTATTTAGTACCTTTGCTGAACAGTGGTACACGATTTTGAGCTACGTTAGATTAGTTAACTACCACAGGTGAGGACTTTATGTAAAAAGCGTAAAAAATCATCTCAAAACCTGAAATTATTGGATTAGAATAGTCCATCGTCTTCGTCGTCGCCCTATGAATCATGGTTGATTCCTTGTGACCCTATTGATGATGCAGTGCAGTGAGCCTGCAGAGAAAGAGATTGCCTATTGCGTCTTTAACAGTCAGCTCTGGAGTGAAAGCCCGTTTCACTTGAGGGCGCTAAATATTGATGGGTGCGCGTCACTGGTAAAGTGCATTTTCTCGCTTTTCAACCGTAAATATTGACATAACAGTTATTTATATACCACATTAACATATTTAGGGTAGCCTAGGTACCAGAAATCCTCACATCAGCTAGTCCGATGATACTATATCACCTCTGACCCCAACATCTCGCAATCTAGAAATTACACCTTATTGAGCCTATATTCCGCGATGAGACTAACATTCTCTAGGCTACGTTACACCATTTTAATGAATTCTTAGGGTAAGTGCGATAATCTTTACATTAAATATAGGCCTTGTAGTATTATATTGTAGTGAATTTGTTAACCTTATCGGCAAAATAGGATTTAGTCAATCTTAAAAAATTGCTGTGACAGGAGGACGTTCCTTCAAAACTCCCGATCCCAATCCTAACCAAAGATCTGAAATATACGGGATAATTATCTCTATTGAAATATTAAACGGGTTTGAAGACTGAGCCAATATGAAACACAATACAGGGTGGTTCACAAAGTTTTCGTTCACGCTCCAAAAAACAAAGGTTGTGGTCTCGAGTCCCGTTGTGGCCAGCAAACATTACAAGGAGTCTGGTCCAAACGCCAAGAAACGAGAAATGGGTACTCCGCGCACGAGCTTAGCTCGGCACGACAATTTACGTTTTTACTTTTATCCCAGGGGTGGGGGTACGCACATTATTTTTGACAAGGTGTGTCGCTCGAGTTCGAGGGTTGAAATTCTGCTGACTTATTTTATTATTTATTCATGAAGGTGTTTCTACCTCAAAATGGCTGATTTGACAATATTTAGTGCTTTTCCCAAAATCATCCGAAAAATAATTGACAGTGCACAATCCCAATGGCGACGAAAAAGCCCAACCTTATTCTACGGGCAAACAAAACTCTCAGGTAGGGTCGGTCGGTCAAGCGTTTAGGGGATGTTTTTTTCTAGAAATTCGGGAAATGTTGGTGAAATTTCAACAACAAAAAATAAAAATAAATCAAAAATGTCCAACATATTTCACACAATAATTTTAAAGCAAGAAATGTTCACCAATGTTCCAAAAACATTGGGGGAGGGGGGGGGGGGGGGCGTCGCCTGTTTTTAGATATTTGAGCAAAAAAGGTTTTCTTTGGTTAATGCTTTAAACATGAGTTTTGGGGATGGCGAGGATGAAAAGGGGACAAAGAAGATTTTAACGTCACACCCACAATGCATTGCGCCAACTCAAGTTTTTTTTTCCCACGATGCATTTGTATTTCCCTTATCGTTACTTCAATTCAATACGATCGATATATTAGTGACATTTGTACCCCGATATATCGATATCGTGGCTTTCCGTCACGCATGACTGACACGTATTGGAAAATCGATGGTTCCCTGTCATTTTGGTTTTCCAATAGCTGTGCAGTGAGTAGGTTGTTTACTAGTCGAGATATTGAGTACGAAGTCTCTGATGCATAAGTGAACAGTCGATTTGTCTAAACGGCAACGCGGCACCTTTGAAGAAGAAAAAACCTACGAATGTGGTCTGTATAATAATCTTCCTCCCCATCCCATCACTTTCTCCCCCCCCCCCCTCACATCTCCCCTCAACCCCCCCCCCCCCCCCCCCCCCCTCCTCTCTCCCATCCTCTCTCCCCTCCACTCTCATCTTTTTCCCTCTGGGGACCACGGGGGGCTTGATCACCCAAAGCCCCAATTTCAATATTTTAAAGTTACATGACAAAGCATCTTCAGACTCTGCATTTGTTGCAATGACTTAGCATTTCTCTTTATGTTCATTGATTGTCAGATCATATTACACGGATCATGGAAGTAAACTTCCATGCACGGATCAAGGGTTTATATTCAAGGTATATTTCTGTACATGTATTTAGCATGTATAGGCTACGCTGCGCGGGTAAACACACAGCTGTGCAGTACGCAGCTGTGGTTCAGTTGGCCTCGGTGCGAGGCTTCCCAGGGCCCAGAAGTCTCAACCGTGGCTATGGTTCATTTTCCCATTAGACTGGTAAGATGAGAGCGACAGAAATGTCTGCTACTAAGCATCTTACGACAGGTAAGAATTTCTATATCATATTTTAAGAATAAAATTACCTATCTGTATCGTTTGGTAAGAGTTTAGTCAGCTGAGGAATTTTAATGTTTGAGTGTGTATGTTTTACACTCCGCCGGACGGAATAAAAGCTAATGATATTGTACTGTACACAGCGCACACTTTATAGTCCGTACACGTGTAGTACATTCTATCATTATAGCTTTAATATTGTCGGGAATATTGTGTAACGCAAAATTACTGTAAAATCACTTAACTTCGCGAAAGATTTAAGTTCGCGAAGTTCGCGAGGGATGTGTATTTGCGAAATGAAATACCCGCGAGGCAATTTTGCATTAAATATAACCATGGAAGTAACAGACAGTAAAATATTCAGTTTCGCGAAATTAAATGTACGCTAAAAAAGCAGTAAAATTTGAATTCGCAAAATAAAGTATCCGCGAAATTACTACCAGAAAATTGGCGATTGAAAAATAATCTGAATTCGTTTTGAGGAAACCATCACATCGTGTATCCCGGGCATGTATTTATGAGGCGCGAAATGACGAGCGACGAGCCGCCCAGCGTTAAGGACACATTCATATTTTAGACAAATCTCCTAGAGAAATGATTAACGTTTAAAATTGTATTTGATTAATATTATGTTATAGGCTCGACTTGTCCACCTCTTAAACCAGGTGTGTTGAGACTATACAGCATGAAGTTTTGCCCCTATGCCGACAGAACTAGACTCGTCCTGCATGCAAAGGGCATTCCGTAAGTATAGCTTCAATATTGTATCACCAAACTATAAAAGAGATTGGTATAGCCTACACACACCCCAAAATATACGGCGAGTCAAAAAATAAAGTGTACTCAACTTTGGGATTTTATTTCTAACAATATGTGCAAACAATTCTCAAATTATTTATTCACCATCTTTTCAACAACAAAATGGTTGAAATTGTTTAAGGAAAACACGTTTTATGCTCAACCTTCCTCCTCCTTCTCCTTTTCCTCCTTAATTTTCTTCCTTATTATTTTTACTCTTTTGTTCAGTTCAGTTCAGTTCAGTTCAGTTTTATTTTCACCATATTACATGATACATCAGACAAGCAAATTTTAAGAAAACATAGGTGGGGAAAACCAAAAGGAGCACAGCTCGAAATATATTGGTCACCCTGATAATTTCATAATAAATATGATAGTTTAGAAGTACTACAAAGAAGACGACTACAAACAAGAGACAGGACAGGAAATGTGTAAACAAGACCGGACAGGACATGTGCAACTAAACACTAAAGTGTAGGCAGTAATAATGGCATCAGCTATAACATGATAATAATTATCTCATGTGGTAAAATTTCTCATGTGGTAAACTTTACAAATGACTAATTGATTATTGGTAATATGAAAGAAGATATAACTTAAACTTCCTTTTAAAAACATATGGTGATTTGGCATTTTTAAACTTGCTATTCACTGAATTCCATAGCAGAGGGCCTTGTCTTCTTATCGTATGTCTGGCTAAATCATAGTTAAAATTAAAGGGACGATATAATGAAGAAATGCGTGTTGGGTAGCTATGGATTGATCTATTTTTAATGAAATAATCGGTAAAAGTATCGGGAAGATTGTTGAATGCGTGATTATACATAAATAAACAAAGAGTCAGCTTGTGAATATCATAAATTGTCAGGGTATTAAACTTCTTAAATAACGGCGGGGTATGCTCAAGCCAGTGAGAATTCGAGCATAGTCTCATAATTCGTTTTTGTTTAAGGTGGATTTTGTGGAGATTGGTGTTATTTGAATCTGCCCAAATCAAATTACAATAAGACAAATGGGGAAACACAAGAGTATTGTATAATGAAAATAATGTATTGGAGGGGAGAATATCTTTAAGGCGATACATAATGCCACAATACTTGGACAAAATATTAACAACATTTGAAGTATGCTTTGACCAGGTTAGAGAATCATCTAGAAGTACACCGAGAAACTTTGTATATGAAACCCTAGATATTTCAATTCCATCAATACAAATATTCAAATCATTGTACACACGATTACTGTGTCTGTTTTTAAAGATGATATAATTGGTTTTATCAATATTCAACGACAACTTATTGGCTTTAAACCATAATGACATATTATCTAATTCCCGGTTAACAGTAGTAATTAAATCAGGAAGGTTAGCATGTGATACAATAACATTGGTATCGTCTGCGTAAGTTACAAAAGTAAGTTCATCAGAGGAGAAAGCAATGTCATTTAAGAAAACAATAAAAAGTAAAGGACCTAAGCCTGAACCCTGTGGCACACCACAAGATATATTACGGTATGACGACTTATGATTATTGAAGCAAACATACTGAGACCTATGAGAGAGGTAACTCTTGAACCACTCGAAGGCACTTCCTCTGACACCATAATGGTGAAGTTTTGCAAGAAGAATGTCATGGTTAATGGTGTCGAAGGCTTTTGAGAGGTCCAAGAAGATTCCCATTGTATGTAACCCTTTATCGAGGTCTGCAGCGATCTTATCATATGTGTTAAGGAGTGCCATGTAAGAAGAGAGTTTTTTTCTGAATCCAAATTGACAGTTATGAAGCAAGTTATGGCGTTCAAGAAAATCATATAATCTTTTATGAATGATTTTTTCAAAAATTTTAGAAAACACGGGTAAAACTGAAATAGGACGATAATTATTACATAAAGTAGCATCACCAGATTTGTGAATGGGAACTACACGTGCAACTTTAAGTTCATCCGGAACAATACCTGAACTTATAGACAAATTGATAATATGAGATAATGGCTTTTTAATATGATTACAAATGGTCTTCACAATGTGTGGTTTAATGTCATCGAAACCACTGCTAGTACCAGTTTTGAATGAGGAATAAATATCAACGACTTCCTCACCATCAGTTGGAGATAAGAAGAGAGAATTCATTGGTGAGGGAACTGAAGTGAGAAAGTCGCTGACATTTTTAGGAGTAAAAGGAATTTTACTAGCTAAATTAGGACCAATATTAACAAAGAAATCATTTAGGCCATCGGCAATTTGTTGTGAGTCAGAGACAATAGAACCGTTAATAACAAAAGAATCGGACAAAGACTTCTTCCTTCTGTTTCCCAAAAGATCATTCAGGATACCCCAAGTCTTTTTAAGGTCGCGTTTATGCTCATCAAGCAAGTTACAGTAATACTGCTTTTTAGATGCACGTATAATGGTAGTCAGCTTGTTCTTATAGTCCGACAATGCACGCTTTTGGAAGCAGTTTGTGAAGATCTGTACTTCCGATATAGTTTGTCCTTTCTGTTGATAGACTTGAGGATTGCCTTGGTGATCCATGGTTTCTGAGGAAAGCCTTTAGCCTGAGATATACGCTTATACTTAACAGGAAAAGATCGATTATACATATCATTGAATTTTGTTGCAAAATTAGAATAAGCATTCGTGGGAGAAGAATCATTCATAATATGATCCCAATCAGTTAGTTGGAGTAAATTCTTAAAACATCTAATATTATCCTGGTTAAATGAACGACAATTGATATATTTGGGACTATGATTGATGTTTAAATCAATACAGTCTGTAACTTGAAAAACAGGATAGTGATCAGTTATGTCAATGGGGGGGTCCCTCTGATTTGTACTTTTCTGGTTTTTAAGAACCGAACAAGATTGTGATAGTCTATAGTCTAACAAGCTCTTTTGAATTTCACTATTGAATAATAATGGCGCAATCCAATCATCACAAACGCCTGATTTTGTCTTTGCTCTGCTGAACTCACGACATAATGACATTGCTTTGTCATTATTTTGCATTTAATGTATGACGATAATATTCTAAGGAAGTTTGTTTTGTCTTATTAATAAGCTATTGTGTCTCATGCATGTAGCCACATGCATCATTGAGTAGGGAAGAGCGGAGAGTGTTCGCCCCATTTTCATTTGAAATGACCAAGATACGTCAATTTTAAGGAATGGACATATTGACATTACATCAAAGATTGATATCTTGGCTACATACAACCACAATCTCAAAACCCTGTTCTATTATGAGCACCATGTGGACGTGTATGAAGACTGCCTTATGCACTCGTACAAAAATAACCCCTTTCCATGATACAGTTGAGTTGATTAGCCTATATTGGCGTGGCCAAGTACTCTTTAGAGCTCTGCTCTGATTTGGTCAACCTACCATAGTATATTAATTGTATTGTCATTGTATGTATCTCACTTGTGGTGGAAAAAACAACGGATCTAATTTCAATGATTTTGATGATGAAATAAATTATTGAAGTTTGGGCATCGATGGGTACTTATTATTTTGAAACAGCCTGCATATTACGTCGTCCATATTTCATTTAAATGGTAGATGGTTCATATAATTTTGGTAGAATCAATCTATTCAAAAGCGCACATTGCAAATTTGAAATGTAATACAGCTTCTGCTGCTGTATACATCCTATTCCATGTTCCGCATCCAATGCTTGTTTGTGATGTTTACGAACAAAATAATAAGGTGCAGTTTGTATCCCAATGAGCAACTGACAATTCCTTCTTGTAAGTGGTAGTTATTTGCACATAATATCGTGGCGTATCATTTTAAAAAAGATCACCGATTTACAATTATGTCATGCTACATCAGAAGAAAAAAATAATAATAAAGATAATTTTAAGAAATTATTAGAATACGTAGAAAACATGCTAACCATAATAACAGATTTTAAAATGGTTGAATTTTATATGTATTTTTTATAGACGATTCTTGACCACTTGTTTTATTAAAATGGTTTCCCTTTCTTTCACAATATAGCCACGAAACAGTCAATATCAATACATACAAACAACCGGAATGGTACGCGGAGAAAAATCCGAACCGGTTAGTTCCAACTTTGGAATTAGATGACAAGATAATCTACGAATCGTTGATAACATCAGAACATTTGGACGAGGCTTATCCGGACCAAAGACCACTGTTTCCAAAAGATGTGTATAGAAAGGCGAGGGACAGAATGGCCATTGGCCATTTCGATAACAAGGTAAGTCTGTGAAATGAGATTTCGAAGCTGAAGTTTCACTTTGATGATACGCTCAAAGCGAGTGGTGAGTAAGATATCATGCCTTGTGGATTCAAAATTACCCTTATCGGTTTTCGAATCATGTAACGTTTTTTATTCTGGTGAAAAACGCTTGCAAATCTATAAATAAGGCCAAACAAAATATGTTTGGTTGTCCTCCACAAAGCTGAGATATACGGTGCGGGCGTGCGATTTTTATTTATTTTTCAATTTCAAGGAAAAGTCCAGCAATTAATCATGAAGTCCGGGGTCAACAACAGAGACTTCATACACTTCATTTGACATTTGAAAAAATACCTAAATTCAATAAATTACCATTTAAAATGGCAAGATATGTGTTGCATGTTAAAATATATCAACAGAATAATAAAAATCAATTGACTTTTTTTCCTCGTTAATTAAAGTCAGAAAATTTACTATTTAAGTTCCCATTCATGTAATCTGGTAAGGAAAAATGGTAAACCGGTGCATTCAAGATATTGGGCCGGATTTACAGTTTTGGGCCCCTGGGCCAGACCAACATTTGGATGCCCGCAACTCACCGTGAGGAACCATGTTCTCCCAAATGGCAAAAGAGCGAGAACAGTTATGTAGGGGATACCAGTGGCGTACCGATGATTTTGAAGTAGCTAATGTGCTAACCAAAGCACGGTTACTAAACCTACCAAATGCTCGCGTATAGGGCGCAACCTATCGCTATCAGCATTGAATTAATCCATATTAAAACCACTGAACCATGACAAATTTGATTTCATTATCAAGTACAACTAATGAAGTCAAAATCCTGAAAAGGTGAGAACAATCCATCATCATTTACGGAAAGTGTGACCAACTAGGCAAGTCAACCTATGTTGTAGTATGTACAATGGTAATTCACACATTTTTAAATATGCTATAAGGGAAATTATTGGTTTTGCACTGACGGTAAATTGGTCATGGTCCAGTGGTTTTGAAAAAGTAAAAAAACTATCATTAAACAGTGTCCTTATTTTGTTGATACACTCTGTATGGATTAAGGTCATTGTATTCCGTAGCAGGTGTATGGATGTGAACTGGAAGAGCCAATTGTAGTTGTCTGCTTTTCGATTAGTTCTTGACAATACCGTATTGTTCTATTGATAAGGTGTTCCCAGCATTTTGGCTATCCGCCCGGGCGAACGCAGAAAATGAGGAACTACGGAATAACTATTTAAAGGAACTTGCCAAGACAGAGGCGGATTTGAAGGAAAGAGGCACCGACTATTTCGGAGGTATTTTTTATGAAAATCTTATTCAAAGATGCCTTATCTGATAACCAACATGATTAAGTCGTCGAATAATTTCATTCGGAATATTTTATTCTACTTGCAATCGATACGTGTCATTTTCTTCCACACAGGGAGTGTAGATTTCAAATGTAGTCACCTATACAGGTAACCCCATTTGAAATCCACACTTCCTGAGTAATGTCTTCCATAGGGGGGTGTAAGGATTTCAAATGTAAAAGAAAAACCCCAAAACATTATGACATTATGATTTTGCTCCTGTGAACAGAATCCAGGTGACAACGCATCAATTATTTAAAGTAATTCCCTGGCATAATTCACCCTTGAAAATTTACGTTTGGCTGTCCCTTCAATCAAAGGGAATCTAAGGGAGAGGTTTTAACCAATACTAGAGGGGGAGGGGTTGAGATAGTCAACCCAAATGATATTTCATAATATGTTTTAGCTTAAACCTGAGCGATTAAACATGTTAAACTGCAAAGGCATCCATCCTTCATTGTCCTTGGGACGTCCATGATGAGCTTTAAATCTCAAATTGGGGTTTTTTCAGGGGAAAGCCTACCCGGAATGATAGACTACATGATATGGCCAATGTTTGCCCGTCTCCGCTCTCCTGCTCACAACGCATCGAAGGACGAGGAACTACCGGATAATATGCCTTTATTGAAAGCGTGGTGTTTGCGGATGCGCGAAGACACGGCAGTGAAAAGAATCATGGTCCCGGACGCAGCGTATGCGGAATTCCGACTACATTACCGCACGCCGACTACCAAGTTTGACGAAATTGAATGCTAAGTTCACTTCATGGTATTACATTAAAGCAATATATTATTATAATCGATTCCTACCTTTATTAAAAATGTGCGGAAAACTGGAATTATTTAGATGCCAGAAGTAATATCAAATAAGCCTATTATAGGCTAGTCCATCTATTTGGAAATTTGTATTGTGTCTACAGTATTTTAGTTTACACCCGTTTGTAAATTGCGATTTAAATGACGTCGCCTCTTTTCGAAGCGCATCCGCTGGTTAAAAATGTTAATATCGTGTCTGCTACAGTGCAACAGGCCATAAAATTCCCGAACAGACAAGTCAAGTGATTAGGCCATAGTTTAAATTAGTCATATAGCACAAATCTCATAATTTTAATATATGAAGTAAAGGTTTGGCAATATAAAAACTTGAAAATTAGACAAAAATATCAATATGTATAGGAAATACATGAAAATTAGTGAAAAAACATGATTTTACCTATATTTTTGCAACCATAAAAGATACAAGTACACTGATTTCAAATAAGGTCTACATTATATTTGGCAGATAATTCTGATTAAGCACTTTTTAAAAAAAGTATCTCGTTTTAGAAAAATAAGCAAAAGGGTAATTGTTAGTTAATTTGCTGAATTTATACGTTTCTTTTATCTGTAACTGGAAAAGGTAACTAGGCAATAACAATTGAAAACTTCTGAGGAAAGTTTTGTACTGGTTAGAATTCAAATAATTGTTCGGTTATGCCGAAGTTTAGAAATCTCATTTTTGGGGCAAAATCAATAAAATGGCCGCCAAGGTCAAATGTCACATATTACTCTTTTTTTATATCCAAAGAACCGAACAAGGTATTAACCTTCTGATCAATATAAAGTTTTCCTTGATGTATCAGCTTTCAAATGCAATTGCCTATTTACCTTTTCAAGTACAGATAAAAGAAACAGGCATTTACGCAAAGTAACTTAAAATGAGATTTTGGCTTATTAGTCCAAACGAGATAACTTTTCAAAAAAGGGCTCACTCAGAATTATCGGCCAAATCCATCATAGACATTATTAGAAATCAGTGTACTTTTATCTTCCATGGTTACAAAAGTATGGGTTTTTTGGGTTTTTTTAAGTGTTTTCACTAATTTTCATGTATTTCCTATAAGTATATATATTATTTTGTGTTCGTTTTTCAAGTTTACACATTGCAAGACACTGACTTATACATCTTAAAAGTATGAAACTTGTGCTATGTAACAAATTTAGTGCTTTTCAGAAAAATGGACCAATGTTATGTGATTTTCCAACACAACTAATTGACAGTGCACATTCCCAAATGGCGACGAAAAAGCCCAACTTTATTCTACGGGCAAACAAAACTCTCAGGTAGGGTCGGTCGGTCAAGCGTTCTGGTGTTCGGGAAATATTGGTGAATTTTCAACAAATACAAAAATCAAAAATTTGCAAAAAATGTCAAAAATATTTAACAACATCATTTTTGAAATAAAAAATGTTCACATATTTTCACAAAAAAAGTCACAACAAGTTTTTTTTCTTCTTTCAACAAATGGGTTGGTCGGGCCCGCAGAACAGGTTGGTTTTCTTGTTCGCCAGTTTTTAAATGTTTATAAAACAATATGGGTTTTCTTTGGGTGAAGCTTTAAACATATGGTTTTGGGATCACGAGGATGAAAAGGGTACAAAGAAAATTTTAACGTCCCACCCACGATGCATTGCGCCAACTCAAGATTTATTTCCCAAGATGCGTTTGATTTTTCCCTTGTCGATACTTATTTTTCCCTCGTCAATACTTGTATCAATACGATCGATGTATCAGTGACTAAATCTCGCGCTCCAAATCGTGTAAAATTACAGATGTAGCGCCAAATCTTTCAAAACTTAGTAAATTCGATCAGTTATACATTAGAAATATAGAAATAGTTATCAACTTTTTTTTTGGATATCAATTAACTTAGTTTAAGCTACATAAGTGTTAAATAAAAGACAGCAAAATAATTCTTTAAAATCAGTAATATTATTTCATGGCCTGTTGCCGCAAGTGGTCGCGTGAGGCCAGTTTTGCGACCAATTGCAGCAACGAATGAATGAATCGACTGAATTTAGTGGATTTGCAAATAGAACGGCAACTTTTAAAAATACAATTTCGCGGTGTATTTTAATTTTGCTGGGAGTTATGCGAGCTGACGGTACTCAAACAACTGGAAATCAGCCCTTTTCGGTCAATGTTCACAATATTTGACAGGATCGTAACTCCCGCGCAATGAATATTCAAAAAAACCCACTCACTGATGACGTCATGGCTAATCGAACGACTTTATTTTCTTGACGAGCAGAGCACTCTACCTTTATCTATCTCGTTGCATGAGACGATATTCGTCTCAGCTATCACGCATGACACGTATCGGAAAATCGATGGTTCCCCTGTCTTAGGTTTTAAAAATAAAGAAAAGGAACACTGATAACTATTTTATTTAAACGGGCCCGCCTGCCACTTATAAAGTATTATTTTATTTAGTATTTAGGCGACGAACGCCCCCCCCCCCCCCCCCCCCTGTTTTACGGGTGGGCGGTAATGTCAAGTAGGGTCGGTCAGTTGGTTTTGGGGCTTTTTTTTACCTAAATTGACGCCAATATCTGCAAAAATCGGGATTTTTTTAACATTTGTGAGAAAAAAAGATTCGACAGATTTTCGACCGAAAAACGGCTGATTTTACAGATTCTACATGATTTAAGAATAACGCAAAAAGTGGGTCGGTCGGGCTTGTAAAAAAAGGGCTTTCTTCTCCTCGCCTTATTGAGTAAAGAATTATTGAACGAAATATCAGATTAATAAATAATTTGTTGATCAAATAGTGATCGATTGATATGTTGTTTGATTTTTTAATTAATTCAATTTTTTTTATTATTATTATTTATCTTTATTTTGTAATGATATTTTTAATTTATTTGTTTATTCATTTATTGAATGAATAGATGGGTTAAATATTGGTGAGAAATATTGGTAAATTAAAACTATCCAGGGTTTGGCCGGGATAGGGAGGCAAAAAGCCCCACTAGCGAGCGTCATCACGGACTATAGCTAAATTGTGTTGATGTATGTGGATACGTAGACTCACACATGACTATATAGCAGTCGTTATAGTTTTAAGTCTCCTCCTTGTCTCTCGAATTGAAAATCAATAAATCAAGTATAATATAAACACGCGTGGTAACGGTGTACCCAGTGCCGTTCAATCCTGGTAGTTTGTAACTGTTTGGTATAGTGTAACTATGCATCCTAGGGAACAGGTTACTAACTTGGCAACGGTTACACGGCGTACTTTGTCACCGTGGTGGTGCACTGTTTAAACCGATGCCTCTATAGTATACGGGTGGCAGAGTTAACTTTTTGAGCCTAAAATAGTGGTGAATCTGGCACAATTTGATTGTGACCTCCCCACATTCTCAAACAAGTGCCTCAGCACTGAGAGAAGTAGTTGCTACAAATGAGATATCATTGGAAAGACGAACACATCAGCTTTCTATTGATGTATATGTAACACAAACTATCAAATTTGTACATTAAATGTGTGCATTAATGTGTGCTTATAATTTGTCCAGTGCAACGAAGTTCCACGACATGTAACACAAACTAAATAATATCAAGAAATATCCGACGCATGGCGATTGAAAATCCGAAATTTGTTCGTGGCTTGAGCAGTTTATAATAAATATTAAAGGATGTGTCCAGCTAAGCACAACAATGTGCATTATATGTTAGAAAAATAATTATCGAGCCCAAATTGCGTATAGTTATATAGAACAAAATATCATACTTATTATAAAAACGAATACAAACTGCTATCTGTCAACATTGCGGCGAACGAAAGTCACGGTTTTTGTGATAATTAGGCCTATGATGGTTTTTGTGATAAGTAGGCCTATGATGTTTTGTTCTATATAACTACGCGATTTGGGCTCAAAATTACTTTTCTAATATATAATACCCAATGCTGTGCTTGCTGGACACCTCCTTTATGCATTTTACGTCATAACTCACATGCGTGTGTTTATGTTTTGTTACTCAAGAAAAGAGAACAATCAGTGCACTTGCGCAAATGTTGATATGCTTGAATCTACAGGCCGAACACCCACGGACTTTAACTGTGGTCACCGTAGTGGTCTGGGGTATTTGGCATTATTTTGTTCGATTTCGTCGTCAAGGCGTATGGCGCACGTTGTCTCATTTTAACATTTTCACGCAACGTTTTAACGCACATACGGGCGTCCGATATGTCTCTTTTTGATAGCGTGCATCTAGCGTTGCTGAATATTTGCAATTTCGGCGCAACCCCCATCCAAACGCAAAACGCATGGCAACGCAGCGCAGTTGAATACACAAGGACTTGCGTTGCATTTTGTGTGGAATGTCACAATAACAATTTGAGTCGGATTGGGGGCCAGTGCAACTTCTAGAGTTCAGTTATCTTTGCTTGGATCACATCAGTCAGTCCGGACTATACTAGTACAGTCCAGATTCTGGGACTCAAAGTACACTTTTTCCTTTCATATTGGTGGGGGCGAACAATTAAAGTGAACCTACAAGGACTTTACCAGGAAGTCAACATTTACCGAATTGCCGCCGAGTCATTTGAGAGCTGGGGGAGGGGAGGAATAAACTGTTTGTTAATGGAACTGTCCAAACATGTCCGGTACATGAACAAACCATATTATATATTACACGTTCTATATGTATATATATGAACAGTGGTCAACGTTTTTGAGCTACGTTAGATTAGTTAACAATCTTCAATCTACAATCTTCAATGTTTACATCCTAGTAGGCTTTACTCAGCTTGAATAAATGAATGAATGAATGAAAACGTGATTTATTAAGCGCATTTCCAAAAACACGATAAATGCGCTGTACATGAATTATACAATATAAAAGATAAGAATAATAAAAAATACCAATCAAAATGTACATTTAAAATAGGTTAAAATATAATTAAATATACAATGTAATATTATACAGATACAATTTAAAAGCATTAAAATGCCATGGATTAAAAACACACACATTTTTTTTTAAAGGGTGCATTGCATCCGAAATTGACCAACAAATTACACCTGCGGAAATAGATGAGTTTTAAGCATCTTTTTAAAAGATTTGACACTGCATGCGGTGCGTATGGAGAGTGGGAGATCATTGCACAACCTTGGACCGATATATGAGAAAGCGGTTTCAGTCTTAGTATGTTTGTTGAAAGGTACAACAAGGCGGAGAGTGTCGTTGGAAGATCTCAAACCAGCTCTAGGACAGACATACGGCATCAAAATCTGAGATAAATAGGTAGGCCCTAGATTCTTCACACCATTATACACATGCAGCAAGATCTTGAAGTCAATTCTCTGCTGGAAAGGCAACGAATGAAGCTTCCGCAAGAGTGGTTCAGCACTTGTGCGTCTATTTTTACAAAAGACTAGACGCGCTGCACGATTTTGAAGTTTTTGCAGGCGCTGAACATTAAAATTAAAAATGCCACTTAAAAGAGAGTTGCCTAATCCGCCGAGAGAGGACTAAAGATCTCACCGCCTGTGCACAAGTATCGTGATCAATAAAACGACGGATACGACGAATGTTCCGCAGTTGAAAATTAACCGTACGACATATGGAACTGACCTGCAGATCCATTTTGAGAAAGGTGTCAAATTTAACTCCTAAATTTCTGATAGAGGGGGAAGGGTCAATCACAGATTCACCGATCTTCAAGTTAACCTCAGACAACAAATCTACCTGTCGAGGCGAGGAAATGAGGATAAACTCAGTGTTAGTGTCATTCAGCTTGAGCTTGTTTGCCAACATCCAGTTCCCCACCTCGGCAATGCACATCGTTAGTCTGCTCTGCGCATCGTCGAAGTCACCAGGCACTTTCGGGTCAAAACTAACGTACATGTACATTTGGGTGTCGTCAGCATACACGTGGTAAGGAACATTAAAGCGGCGCAGGATGGCAGTCACAGGTTTGGAATACAGGGTAGAAATCGGTGGACCAGCAACTGATCCTTGAGGAAACACCGTATTTCAGTGGATGAACAGATGAGTAACTATCTAAAACACAAACTCTACTAGTACGATTAGTAATATAAGAATTGAACCAGCTTAAAACAGCTTGTGTGCAGTCGTGTCGTGCCGATGTGCATAATGCATTAAACAAAGATACGAGTAAAAATTAGCAAGACCGACCACAAGTGATAACTTTATGTGTATGTAGTGAGCGCAAAAAATCATAAAAAAGTTTTATTTCAGTGTGATCATTAAGTTTAGTTTACACAATGCGCCAGATGATGTTATTGGATTATAATAGTCTATCGTCGTCGTCATCAAAATATGTGCATACAAATTAACATCTTAACAAATTGAGGGCAGCCTAGGTATCAGAAATCCTCGCGACAGCTAGTCCGATGATTTTTTTTCTCACCTTTGACCCCAATGTCTTGCAATCAAACCGAAATTACGCCTTATATTCCGCGATGAGACTAACATTCCTAATGAAATTTTAGAGTAAGTGTGATAATCTTTACGTTAAAATACAGGCCTTGTAGTATTATATTGTGGTGAATTTTTTAACATTATCTTAGAGATACCATTGCTGTGACGGGAGGCCGTTCTTTCGAAGCTCAGTCCCGTTCCCAAGACCGGCCTCTATTGAAATATCGAACTTGATCCGTTGCCGTGTAAACATTGACAATAGTGCGTCACTAAACAGCACGCCCTCAAGACGAACATGCTCCCGATCCTGAGCAGACTGTTTTATGCAATTCAGTCCAACGGATCTTTGGTCGGCCACGTTTACGTTTTTCTTCCAGAGTTCCTTGGATGATCACATTTTCTAGGTTGTCTCTATCTAGTCTGTAAATGTTTCTAAAATACTGCAATTTCAAATACTGCGCTGCTAGTATGTTTACCATCTTCAAAAAGGCTAATTTTTAGTCCTGCAACAATATGATATCAAATAAAGTAATGCAAAAACCACTGATAAAATTCCAAAGAATACGAAACCGATGTCTGATGAACTTTCGAACATGAGTCCTGAAAATAACAAAACATTAGAGAGTATTTGTAATTCATTTTGATCGTCATTCGGTGGCGTAATTTTACCAAAAAGGCGTTGATATTAAAATAAAATGAAAAATGAATAGAAAATAACATTAGGTAAGTTGGTTGCAAGGTAAGAATACATTATGATATATTTATAGAATTTGAAAAATCGAAAACCCATACATTTTCGTACCAATTCCTACCCGTTCGGCCCTTCGTATGGGGTGGTAGTATCTAGCAAGACAAGGCAAGGTGAATTAATATCATAATGGGCACAAATGCATTTTACGAAATAAGCTTTTGGACAAATGACAAAATAACACGTGGACAAAACAATGTTGGTAAAAAAAAAATTAGGCAATAGAACGTGATGGACTACGTTTAAATTTAACAAAGTTCCTTTGGACAAAATAATTATTTTTGGACCATTTAAGGTGTGGAAAGGTGTGGAAAATGATTTTTGGCTATTATAATTATGTTGGCCAAATGTGGCCAAAATAAAATATGACGAAGTGTAAGTGTACAAAAGGTAATTAAGCCAATTATGTTTGGGACAATGTGACATTGAACACAAAAAATATTAGACGAAGTGTTGTATTCCCGCGTGGAACATGATATAACTAACATAGAACAGCTTACATTTAATTTAATCCGTATATTGGTCTTTCACAACGAACGTATGGGTTCGCAAATGGATCATTGCGAATAATGCAAATTCGATTTCGTTTGCAATGACTTTTACCCTTACATGCCTAAAGGGCTGAGCAGACTCCACAACGCTCGAAATCTTTGCGCTCATACACATGTGTAGTAGCTCCACCACAACAAAATGACGCAGCCTGATTGTCACCTACAGGGGTGAAGGGAGAGGGGTAGAATGACCCGCCAAAGTTGGAACCTACAATGTTCGTTCGTTTTTGAATCCAAAGCGATAACCAATAACCATTTATCATGTTTATTTTGGTAAGAAAAAAACCCACCCTGACTGACCCAGATTTTCCACACATAAATTGTGTTGTAATCGTCCCCTTCCACGGTTGTGAGTCATCGTTGTTACACGGAAATTAGGGGGGTCATGACACCACACATCCCTTGGAAATTTGAAATTTGGGACATAAAATTAACCGCCCTCTGTTGGGTTTTTTTATCACCTAAAAGTTCAGTGTGTTGAGTGGTGGCGTAATTCATGAATGATAATATATCCGACCACAGGCCTACATGTTATACACATAGGTCGCATCAGGTGTTGAAACAATGAAGGGGTGACATTAAATTAGAGAATTCACCAATCGTATAATCTTAGATCATTGACGCATTGGATGAAGAAAATACTGAACTTTAACGCTAAACATTTTCGTGGAGAATTGCTCAGAAGAAGAAAAAGGAGCTGTTTATTAAACTTTTCTAGTAATTTTGTTAACTGTCTTCATCAGATTTAATTTTCATGTTTTACCAAGCGTTGAGCTTCGTCCATTTCTGAACAATTTGGTGTATAGATCGTTAACATCGGCTAACTAAAACGTCTTTTATAGTGACACCTGTAATCGATTTTGAGAATGTAATTGTTATAGATTATAATCTTACGCTCCTCTGGCAGTTCCCTCCGTAGCTCAATCGATAAGAGCGCTGTCAATGAATGCAAAGATGCTGGTTCGAATCCGCTTCGAATCACATATTTGTTAATAAACCAACACACTTGTCACACGAGGACGTCTTGAAAATAATTCCATTTGTTGATGCGATTATTTGTATGACCCCCTCTATTCAGATGTTGATTATTATTATGACCCCCCCCCCCCCCTCACAACACACACAAATCATACTTATATGAGGCATATACTGACGCTCAAAAGTATTCTCCCCTGCAAGTAATTACCGTGTTGCCAACAAAGTATTAAGCCATCAGACCCCATTACTGTTTCATTGTGTTGATTGTTGACAACACAGTGATAACTTGTAAGCTTCCAGGGGGAATACTTTTGAGCGTCAGTATATGCCTCATATAAGTATGATTTGTGTGTGTTGTGAGGGGGGTCATAATAATAATCAACATCTGAGTAGAGGGGGTCATACAAATAATCGCATTGATCGTTTAGGGGGTCATTAACAAATGGCTACGATAAATGACATTTTTGGTACCCCGCCCCTACCGAAGAAAATGACCGCTCCTTTAGTAGTGTTTCAAATGTGACATCTAAATCTTACCTAATACAACTCCACCGACCGGTATGCCAATCGCATGACATAAGCAAGATATACCATATCCATCGGCCATTTTTTCTTCACCCAATACCTCTTCACTAACAGCAGGCATAATTATTGGCATTGTGTTCACACAAGCACCGTTGATAAATGCAAAGATAGCTAGCGTTAATAAGTTTGATATATAGGGGTCGATCAGAAATGGGATTGCGTTTAAACAAGCGCAGACTATTTGTAACCGTACTGCATTTAATCCGTGTTTCATTAATGGACCGTGTAAAAGTCGTCCGATGACAGATCCAATGCCTCCAACTGTGACAAGTAGGGCTGCTTGGAAGGAGGTATATCCTTTTGCAATGATATGTGGCACTAAGAAGGTGACCCATCCCCCGGTGTTGACGCCAATCAGAAAGCATCCAGCAAGGTATGGTATAAAATCAGGGCGTTTAATGACTACGTAAACAAATCCAAACATGTGTTTCATTGTAGTAATGCAACTATGCCATTTTCCATAATTTGGTGGCTCATGTAACTGCTGCTCCAGCAAGGGGCTCTTCTCCAGGTATTTATTCTGGCGCAATAGCGCCCCACATACTATCAGGTTTGTATTAATCGCCGCAACTATTAACATGGCACCTCTCCAACCGTACGTAACTATAAGATTTTCGACAAATGGTGGCATCAATATCATTCCTATTGAACCGCCACTCGTCATAACACCAAAGGCGAATGCTATAGCAAAGGGGTACTTGAAATATTCCCTGACAGCTAAATAGGCTGCTATAAAACAGCAACCATATCCAACTCCTGAAAAAAGAGGATATGGAGTTCGATTAGTATTGCTAACCACCAAAAGTGTTCATGATGATTTCTTTTAAAAAGTACGCAAAATATACACAGCGATAACCAAAATGACTGGCAACACTTTTTTTAACAAATACACATTTTTAAATAGAACAGATAAATAATATAAACATTCATTTAAATTTCGCATTGGGTCTGCTCTTACAATCACGACAAATTAAACCGAATATCAATTTGGCCAGATATGGCCAGATTAATTCGTTTTCACTTAACGGTCAATATACACCTAGCACATAAAGTCCCTGACCTTTGAGGTTAGCTAATTCAAAATAGATAATCGGTACCAAAAATCTGAGATATGCATTGAATGAGCAAATTTCTTCTCCGTAGTTTGGTACCTCATTCATCAAAATCGAATAAATACTTTTAAAGTTATGGCGATTTCAATGACCGCGCATGCAACAGAAAAGTTGCACTAGGTATAGGAAATCATTGATTTGTGTGTGATTACGCACTGAAAAAACTCACAGCTAATCAGCTAAGACTTGTATTCTTCACAGCCAGATACACCCTTTTGCGGTTATCACTCCAGACCCATTCATCTGTCTCGTTCAGATAGCACACAGTTATGACAGTAATCACACACAAATCAATGATTCCTATACCTAGTGCAACTTTTCTGTTGCATGCGCGATCATTGAAATCGCCATAACTTTAAAAGTATCCATTCGATTTTGTTGAATGAGGTATCAAACTGCGAAAAAGAAATTTGCTTATTTAATGTATATCTCAGATTTTTTTTTTTGTACCGATTATATATTTTGAATTAGCGAACCTCAAAGCACCTGGTCAGGGACTTTATGTGCTAGGTGTACATGATAGATAGATATCCTATTCATTGCCTGGATCGATACCAAACCCGAAATGCTAAGAACATGAAGGAAGGCACATTCAAAATATTAAAGCCAAGTGTTCACTCTAAAAAGTGTGTTTAGAAAGTGATAGCAAAGATGTGTTTAGAAAAGGTATGTTTAGCTTATTGACGGTTAGAGTTTAAAAATTGACACTTGACGTTTAGCCACGTTTATCCTCTGAACATGTTTACTAAGTGATAGCAAGAACCCGGTGGGGGGGGGGGGGGGGGGGGGTGTGGGGGGGTACTTTCGTCAAGCATAGCTTTGCCAATTATAAATTATCGATGTCAAAAAAAATCGGAATGATTACGAGCTCGATTGTATTTATGTTTTCAACATCATCTTTATGGGATCGTGGGCTGATCAGGTAGTATGGATGGATTCCGGAGACTATCTGAGGCAGACGGAATATGTGTGGAAGCATTTACTACACTGGCTCGATCTGGCACGAGCTACCTTTGGTGGCAGATTAACAGGCAGTACTTGTTTTTATACACCAAAACCACGTGCATTTACTGTCTGTCACATGACCTCGCACTGAGCTGACGGCTAACGGGAACCACCAAGAGTCGGAGCCACCTAGTCCATACCGCAATCGCACTTAATTTATGTAAGCCCTCTAAGGGACGCACCATTAGACTTCAAGGGGGTAGGAAGTTGGGGTCTGGTGGATTTTTTTCCTTATTTGCCACCAAAGACGGCCATTTTAAAAAATCTAAATAATTACCTTTATATTGAGTTGGGTGGGCAAAGGTGGTATTTTTGTTGTACTCATCAGTGAAGTTTTTTTAATCCAAAAACTTCCTTCACCCCCCCCCCCCCCCCCCCCCCTTGAAGTCAAATGGTGCGTCCCTAATAGTCCACTCGGATTTCCGCTACAATATGTTACACATGTACATACCTGTCAGAATCAAAGTTATCCCAAAAATCCATATATTTGGTGCAAGTGTCGATAGAAGTAGACCGGTGCCACATAAAACTCCCCCAGCGATAACCATCTGCCTATGGCCAAGTAATCCAATAATTCTTACAATGACGGGTGCTGAAACAATGCATAACACTATCATTAATATTGTACACGCGGCTATTGGTTTTACCAATACAAAACAGAATTTTAAGAAACCTCCCAACTGTCATGGTCTATCTCAAGGATTACAGAACCAATACTAAGCATGTTTGTACTTATTTCTCATGGCGATTCCAAATTTAGTAATAACATCCAATAATTTTGATATTTTTAGTGAAACAATTTGTGAAGTTTTGGAATGTCGTCTGCAGACGCCTGCCGCGTGGTAAGTGTTGACAACAAAAATAACAACAACAAAAATAACAACAGAAATGTTAACGATATTGTAATATGGCTCAAGCTAATAATAATAGGTTTTCCCGGTCAATCTAGAAATTAAAGCATTCTATTTAGTATGTCCGTAGTTTCAATTCGCGCTAAATTTATTGAACGTAAATATTCGTTTACTAGATAATAATTCAATTTAGCGCGTATTTGAATACTGGAAGGCTTATTTGATTGAAAACATTTTTAAATTGGGCGGGAAACCTTTATGTAAATAGCAAATATATAATCTGAATGATTATGTTTTGGGTAGGAAACCTTTGTACACTAGTGTCTGCTTTCATGCCGTTAAGCCAAACCAGATCCTGCAGAACTCGATTATTATAAGGGGGAAATAAAATTTATTTGTTACGAAGCCTCATTGGTATCATCTCGATCTCGGATCTCGCCCTCTTCGGATCTCGCACCTCGTCTTCGGATCTCGCACCTCGTCTTCGGATCTCGCATCTCGTATTCGGATATCGTATTTATGAAGCTCGGAATAAAGTAGTGGGCGATTTGCGATGGCGTTATCGGGTCATCATTTCCTGCGTAATGGGGCCTTCACGTGTATCCGTGTGAGCTGGTCGGCGCCTTACCATGCTTACCGTCTAATAGAAATACAATAGAGTCCAACACGGTGAACAATCAGCAAAAAATGTCAACGGCCGCTTTGATCTTTTTTGTTGTCACCGGGTTCATACCGTTTAACACCGGGTCCTCACCAGCCTGGTAACGGGCTCATACCATCTCCTCACCAGGTCCTCACCGGCCAGAACGCCTGGGTACCGGCCGAAACGCCTATGACGTCATCAAACTGCCCTTTATAAGCTGAGCGCTCAAGCTCGCCGCTTCACTCGCATTCCGGACTTCTCTGTATTTGTCACATGTAGCCGTGTGAGCTGGGAGGCCCTTAAATACCGCGTGCACGGCGGCACACGGTGAGGACACACGGTGGGCCATTTACCGTCCGTTGAACGCGTTCCGGGGACTTTGCCGCGCCCGACAGGAGTGTTTGTGCATGCTCAAAACTCCTGCCGTGTGAGTAAAAGCGGCGGCGAACGGTGAGAGCCCGGTATAAGGACCTTATAAGGACGGCGTACCCGTTTCGCGCCTATTCGCAAAGTGGTGATGGACTGGTGTGGACATCTCAGCGACGGGCATGCTCATAACTCCTGCCGGGTGAGTAAAAGCGGCGGCGAACGGTGAGAGCCCAGTATAAGGACCTTATTTATAAGGACGGCGCACCCGTTTCGCGCCCGTTCGCAAAGCGGTGATGTACGGTTGTGGACATCTCAGCGACGGGCATGCTCATAGCTCATAGCTCCTTTGCAGTCTTTTAATTGGACCACATAGTGGAAAATAGACACATTCTTAGATGATGTATAACCTCTAGTACTTCATGTTCTACTACATAGTTTGCGTGGATCCATTGCACAGGCACAAATCAAATGTGCCAAAATTACCGTTATCTGTGCTAAACAGTCAATAGGGAATGATCAATAATCAAACCGGTCATGCTTGAGAACCATGAATGGTTACACAACGATTTGCACCAGTGAGCACAACACACACAAGTTAACCCCCATCTCTTTAGAAAACCATTGTTTGGGTATTTGCAAGACTGGGTTAACAATGACTCGGAAGATCATGAAAGTAAGTGATGAAAGGTTTAGGCATACAACTTGTAAATTTTTCTGAGACACGGTAAACGTTTTGCAGTTTCAATATGCCGCGTTTAACAGATTTGGAGAGAGCCCGTGCCATTACCTATTGACTCTTTAGCACAGATAACGGTAATTTTGGCACATTTGATTTGTGACATTGCCTCATTCTCATTCATGTGGCCAAATCCAGCAACATGTTATCATTGCACATTTGGTATCATTTGAAAGAAGAACACTTTTGCTTTCCATTGATATACAACATAATACAAGAGGGTAATAAATAATAAGAATATACTTGATTAAAAAAAGTTTCCTAACTTTTTGTGAGCAGTTTATATGAGTAGCATTTGAAAAGCGCGGTAGTTAATTTGGGTATTGATAGTCGTTTGCATATCTAATACAAGTTTGGGGATGCATAAAACCGTTTGATAAAAAATAACAATGAAAGTTTAAAATACTGCTAATATGTTATACTTATTAAACTAGTACACATAGGGGAATATGGGGCAACTGGACCGTGGGGCAAGTGGTCCGAAATTAAGGATTTTGTAATTGTATAGGCATACTGCTTTCTTTTGAACAGTACGACTTTTGTTGATACTTGACATATACCCTTACCTTCTACAATCCAAAACATTTGGAACTTTAGGATATTTACACATGTGATTTTCTCCAGATCTTTGAAGCCAACTCCTTGAGTGACTGATTGAAAATTCACAGATAGTATGGGCGATATATGAAGATGGGTTTAGATCATGTTTAATGTACTTTATATGATTGACAGATATGCAACAGTAAATATATACATGCAGTACAGTCGTCTTAAGATGCTAGTTGCATATTGCATTTGATGGGTGCTATATTGTAGTGTGCTTAGGGACTTTCTGAAATAGGATTAAAACCATAGGTTGTGGTTGAAATGACCGTAAAATGGCGCATATTGCTAACTTGGGACATTGGTGGTTTGGAATTCCGATCAATATTATCATTTAAAGAATGCTTCAACTTAAATCATTATCACGGGTATTCATTTTGTAGAGTTATTAGTTTATGAATTTGCCAATAACAAAGTACACCATTTCTTATTTTATCTAAAGACACTCGTCTACTTGTAGGACCCGAACGCCGTAATATTTGCGAATTCAAAGATACTCGCTGGCTACAGAAATCTGTGTAATGGCTAAAAACAAAAATGCAGTTTTGCCTTTTTTCTGAAATGTATTGGAGTTATTGATTATTATGACAAATGGTGGTATGTTTTAAAACATTTTGGCGTAAAATTTATTACGTCACAGGCGTGTTTGAATAATGTTTCATCTCGACAAAGTGCTACGTCATTTGTTGGGGCAAGTGGTCCGAAGGGGTATGGGGCAACTGGTCCGCCTGCAAAAACTTAATCAAAATAGTAAAATTCATTTTGAAAATTAGTTGTTAGTGTCAATAAAACATGACTCGGTATTGAAATGTGAATAGAATATGAAATAATTCACATTCTTTCTAGTTCTTAGACATTTTGGGGCATTTGGGGTCTAATACCACTATTTCTGATATTGAATGATTACAATATGACATGAAATTGCTTTAGAATGGTTTAAAACCTCGGTATTATGAATTACATCTTTATTATATTTTGAATGGTGTCTGTAAAGGTATTTCCTATGACGAAATATCATGATTTATGTATTTTATCCACTGCTTTTGTGTATATTAACCGTTGGGTCATCATTTTCATATTGACTAACTTCCCCTGTAACATGAAAAGCTGGCTAAATATCAAGATGGTTTATTATAAGTACTTAATGATGATTATATGAAGTAAATAAAATCATTAAAGAAAGGGGTATATATAGACAAATGTATGGGGCGTCTGAATATCACAACCATGTAACCATTTAACTAGGTTCATACCGTTTTATCTAATAAACGTGCAGTCGAAAATTGCGCTTGCTTTGTACACCATTAGTATTACTGCTTTTTACACGTTAACCACGAAAACTGTATAAAACATGGGTTAATTGAGACCTGTATCCTTTTTACACATTAAATAATATGGAAATGAGTTTGTAAAGAAAATACTGCCTAGTTACCGTGTTGTCAATCAATGATTTCTGTGTATTCTAACCGTTGGAACATATAGGACCAGTTGCCCCAATGATGGGGTAACTGGTCCGTGCCAAGTAAAGTTTTTAGTTAGTGGTAATTGGCCTTTTGTTTGGATATTTGTTAACATTGATTATATGTTATATGTAAACAATTACATGGGTGATATTTTCATAGCAATTCCATAAATATTTACACAAGCTTTAAGCTTTATATCATGAAATATGCTTAACCGGACCAGTTGCCCCATCCTCCCCTAGTCACCGATGCGATTGATGTAACACTATTTGTTAAGTTTTAAACAAACTGTTTCACTCAGTGTGTTTAAAGTAATTGAATTCAATAATTCCCTAGAAATTGCATAAATAACCTTAAAACAGGTCAAGATGTTCAGCCAAGTTTGACAATGCGCACTTTTGGCCACTATTTTATTTATAAATTAGCAAAATTCAACAACTTATTTATCCAAACATGAAGGTTAGAACACGCGGTTTGTAGCGGATTTCTCAACAAAATGAGTTTTGTACACCATTTTTTGAAAACAAACTTACCCAAAGTCGTATTTGATTTGGAAGAAAAATGTCACTGGCAACCATGCGTCCACGAGAGTAGTAATAGTCAGTGTGGCAACCTAACCATGACCCACCAGCAAATATGATGCTTGGGCAAAGAGGTAGTCCGATGTGCGTACACAATGGGAGAGTCATTTAAGGTAATGGTCTACCATACAGTGGCTAAAAAGAGGCTATTAAGATATTATGCCCATAAAAATCAGCTAATGTTTTACTTTTTATTACTTTTTATTTCACAAAAATCGGAGCAGTGGTTCCAAAGTTACGTCAAATCAAAGTCGAAAATCCAACGCATTTCTCGTAAAATTTGTTTTAATATCTTAGGTATTTCATTGTTTTTCAACTAGTGATATTTAACGTTCTATTCCTTATAAATTCCATAACTTTAAAAATAAAGGAGATTTTTCCATGAAAATACCACCAAAAATTGTAATATTTCAAATAGTATCTTTAAATATGGTTTTAAAAATGTAAATGATGTACCTAATTTGCATAATAATTAAAAACAGTGTTTCTAGACTTCCAACGCTGTTTTCTCGAAATAGTCGTTTCGATCAATCCCTGTGTTATTTTTCAAAAACGGAAGCATGTATGAAGTTGAAATTTCGAATGGAACTAGAATGAATAGTTCAACAAGGGATAACATAGCCATTTTTGCATATTTGATCTTATTTGAAAAATCATAGCCATTTTTATTTTCAAAAATGCTCATTTATTTTTTGGTTAAAAATATGACTTATTCATATTTTTCGTCATAAAAATTGCAAATATGTATAAGCATATTTTTAGTTTAAAAAAATCAACGACAAATGTTTGCGTACTCCCAGGAGTACCCCAGGATAAAATAGCCGATAAAATCCAAGATGGAGGCCATTTTGGATTTTATCGGCTATTTTATCCCGGGGTACTCCGGTATCCAGGGGACTGTTGCAGCCATTCTGATGCTATCATTCAATGCAGAAGGAAGTGTGGTAAGATTAATTTCCCACCCATCCCACCCACAAGTATGGATGGTGTTGGTCTGACCAGGTTTCTGGGGTAGGTTGAACAAATTTCACGATAACAATGCTATGAGCAATAAAGTCACATTTTGTTAACGCAGGTGGAGGTTTTGTTTTGTTTTTGTTTTGGTAAGGTGCATGTTCCCTGCGGTACTTTTGCGGTAAATGCGTACTTTTTGTGTGGGCAATGGCACCTATTGCTTTATGGGTGTCAATTGTATAGCGATGTGCGGAAAAGGGATATTTCTTGCTTGCCCACAGTGTCAGGTTGGTGGCTCGTGACACTAGTAATCATGCCGACTGGCTAAACTAAAAAGACTACTACACGACAAAGATATGAGCGACGCGAGTCAGAGAGTCTATAATTATGGGAGAGGACACTCCTCCGACAAAATTTCGCCTACTAAAACCAAATTCACGGGTGAAGCTTTTGTAGGAGGCGCACTACCATTGTCGTAGCTAACCAGACGACCTAAGACGTGGTTGATTTTATCGACTGAAAACATGATTTGTGGCACAATAATAGTACACCAATGGTAAAAAAAAGCTGATTGTGATTTAGAGTAGAACTGATTTGCTTTAATGATGGCAGAATTTAGTTTTTATATGACACGAAACATTCAGAATTGGTTATTTGAAATTAATTTACGTAGAACAAAATACGAATTTTAAATTGTGGATGGCTTCGTCTGACAGTGACACAGTAGGGGCGTGGCGATATTTGCATTTTATGAATATTGAATCAGATCAGTTGGGATTGACGCCGGATCGCGACGATCACATCGTGTGAGATCATGAATAGTCATGACTGAATATCATTCACAACGAATGATTGACAGTTTACGCTGTAACTTCCGGGTGAAGGTTTTATAGAGTGCGCTATACTGAACCAAATCTCAACAATGGACAGATATGAGTGACATAGGGCTGCGCGAGTTCGAATTAAGAGTTCGTTCTTTTTGAACAAAAGACACAACACGGGGCTGATGGTATTGTATTGCGCGTCAGTATTGCTGAGTCGCATTACGCTTTTATGACTTTATTCCACAATGTGTGGCAAAATGATGCAACTCTATATGCTATGGAAACACAATATTACTTTATCACTGCTATTCTGATTTCACCTGCAGATAGCTAACATTTACATGTACACATAGCAATTACCATGTGTCTACGGATTCCAGCATGTAAATTGAACCGGCAAGTGATGCATAATGTCAAAACTCGTTTTACCGCGAATAAATTATGCAAATTAGGTATTAATACATGTGTCAAATAATATTCGAAATTTGAATTATTTCAATAGAGCTGTTTGTTGACTTTGATATTAGGAAAAGCGATAACACCCGACCAGTTCCGTTGCTGTTTTATACTCAAAATGGGAAAAATACAATTTTTAAGAAAAATCGGTTAAATTCACTATAAATTGGACCCAAAGTACATTTTGACACATGCTCAATATTGCAGACTTCGCTCAAGTAATCTACAAACGGTCTACTTTAATTTCATATCAAAAACTCCTGGTACATGTAGTACTCTTAAAAAATTATCTCGTTAACTCAGGCCCGTAAGCAGGATTTTTTAGGGGGGGCGTATTTTTTGGAAAAGGTACATTGGTACCCAAAAAATCGTAAAAGGTTGCCCCCAATTTTTTTTTAGTCATCTCAGACAATTTTGAGAGCGGGGGTCGGGGGGGGGGGGGGGGGGGGGGGGGGGGGGGGGGGGGGGGGGGGGGGTTAGGACATGTTTTAGTCCAAAACGAAAAAACGCTTTACACAATGGGAAATGGGGCGTTTTTCGGAAAATTGGGGTGGATGGGGGCGTTTTCACAAAAAAAGGTACATTAGTAACAAAAAAAGGTACATATTGGTACATAAAAAAGGTACATTGGTACAAAAAATGGTACATTGGTACAAAAAAAAGGTACATTGGTACAAAAAAAAAGATTTTTTTTTTAGATTTGGGGGGGGGGGTCCGCCCCCCCCCCCGCCCCCCCCCTAGCTACGGGATGTTGCTAGGCCCCCCCCCCCCCTAGTTACGGGCCTGCGTTAACTAAACGACACTAAACATGTCGTTTGAAATTAGTCCCCGGAAAAGTGGGGGACTAGCTGTATGGGCAGTCAAGAGTGCAAACTCGATCGTTATCTAGATTGTTAATGGTAATTGCACCTTATTTTATTCGTCAGTTTTGGTTAGTACAGTACAATGTAGTTTAAAACCTTCTGCAAATAAATGAATGATACCTCACGCAAATGTTGGTTGTATTGGTGTTTTAACAGCAGTGTCAATTTAATTGAAAAGAACGACATTTTAAATTATCGAAAAATTCATTAATAATTTATTCAATATTTGGTTCAATTCATCTCAATGCCTACAGATGTCATGCAGGTGCTATCGATCTGAACAAAATAATAATATAAAAAAACCAAAAATATATCCAAAATGTCAAATATACATTTATATGATTTCAATAAACAATATTCGAGTCACGTTGGTTCTAGTTCATGCGTGCATGAATATCATTAAATGTTGATAAAATATATTTTAAAATCACCAATTTCGCAAAACATTGTGAATTCTCGGGGTGGGGTTCTTAAATTGGTTTATTTATTTTATTTATAACAATAGGCTGAAGAGCCAAGACAAAGTGACAAGCACTAAATTAAAGGGATGCCCGAACATCTAAAATAAATAAAAAGGGACATACAAAAAAAATAACCAAAAGAGGACAAAGACAAATGAAAGGGAAAAACAAAAAGGGACCAGACGTGTGAAACAAATGGAACTGGCTACAGGAGATGGTGGGAAACAGCAGTCTTGAAGGATGTAAGGTAGTACACTTGACAACAACATCAGGGAGATAGTTCCACAAAGTGGGAGCAAAAGGATAAAAAGACATTTTGGAGAGAGAAAGTCTGCAGAAAGGGGGATAAAGAGCACAGCTGTTGAGGTTACGAATATTGGGTCTTGGATGGGGCTTGTACGGATTAGGAGACGAACAAAGATGGTTGAAGATCTTGAAAAGGTGGTAAAGAACATAAATATCACGACGCCTCGACAGGGGAGGGAGTTTAGAGTCCAGAAGGAGATCTTTGTGGGAAAGATTCCAGGATTAGAGGATAACCCTAGAAGCAAACCGCTGCGTTGACTCAAGCCTGTTGGTCAAGGTAATGTTCAAAGGATGCCAAGTGATGCTGCCGTACTCAAGAATTGGACGAGCCAAGGTCAAGTAAAGAATCCGGCGGGTAGTAGGAGACGAACTTTTGAAAGCCCTATGGATCTGAACAAAATAACAATATATATATTTGTTTGATGTTTCGCCTTAACGTTACTGGTTTTCGCATTTACGACATTTTAAACAAAAGACGGAAAAACACTTTTGTTCTCTTTCTCCTTAATAACACTAACAAGTTATAATGCTATTTTTGTAAAATATAATACCCACTTAAATAAAGTATGAAATATACCAGCATTATATTAATACTTTTTTGACGATTAAAGGGAATTCCTTTGTTTGATATTTCGCCTTAACGTCACTGGTTTTCGCGTTTACGACATTTTAAACAAAAGACGGATAAACACTTTTGTTCTCTTTCTCCTCAATAACACTAACAAGTTTATAATACTATTTTTGTAAAATATAATACCCACTTCGCCAAAAAGTATAAATATACCAACATTATATTACTTTTTTGATGATTAAAGGGAAATCCTTTGTTTGATGTTTCGCCTTAACGTCACTGGTTTTCGCCTTTACGACATTTTAAACAAAAGACGGAATAAACAATTTTGTTCTCTTCCTCCTTAATAACACTAATAAGCTTATAATGCTATTTTTGTGTATGATAAATTGGACTTATACATTCTCTACAATACACGCCTTTTCCAAATGCATAAACATTGGTTGAGTCGATCCATAGTTATGTCCGATTTTGTATCAGGTTGGGCCATTTTTGAGCTTTGTTCAATTTGGTATTAAGCCGGAACATAACTCCAGATACAAATATAAAACCAAAAGATTATGTTATATGTTATGGTGAAAGAATGATTAAAGGATTAAAAACACAAGACTTAGAACAACATTAGGAAAATGATGATGACTTGTGTAATAGCCTACCTCTGTTAATTTCCTTAAAGTTGTTTTGTGAATTGTCTTTGCTTATAATATGTAAAAGTTATGATTCATCGGTTTAAGTTTTAAGTATCTCAAATTGAATTAAGGACAAACTATAAATTATGGAAACATCTTTCCTTTGCCAAAATTGTTGCTTTCGAAGTATGCTTATTAATCATGTTTTTGAGTCTGTAATTTATCAAATATTGCAATGTAGGCCTATAACATGAACAGTTGAGCTATGTTACTGCATTTACAGCTATTTACCAACTTACCGGCGATATACGACCATGATTGACAAGCTGCCATCCAGCCACCAATTTCAATTGACGACGATCCTAAATCATCCCGAACAGGCAACAAAAACACACCGAAACTCTGGAGTGTCCCAACTTCTAATAAATTGATGATGAACCCAGATACAACCACAACCCATCCTAACGCTCCTCCTTCAGGTGTCGGGATGTAGTTTGTCATAATTATGATAATGACGAGTCTTAGTTGCGATGATTGTTTTTAGTACCTTTGCTGAACAGTGGTAAACGATTTGAGCTACGTTAGAATAGTTAACTACCATAGGTGAGGACTTTATGTAATAAGCGCAAACAATCTTGAAAAACCCCTGAAATTATTGGATTATAATAGTCCATCGTCGTCGTCGTCGTCCTGTGAATCATGGCTGATTCCTTGTGACCCTATTGATGATATTGCCGCCATCGTTGTGTATTTTGCGGCCTGCGGTGAGCAACAGAGAAAGAGATTGCCTATTGCGTCTTTCACAGTCAGCTCCGGAACGAGAGCCCGTTTCACTTGAGGGTGCTAAATATTGATGGGTGTGCGTCACTGGTAAAGTGTACTCGTCAATTTGTACAATCATTGCATTTTCTCGCTTTTCAACCATAAATATTGGCATTATAACAGTTATATACTACATTAACAAATTTAGGGTAGCCTAGGTACCAGAAATCCTCACAGCAGCTAGTCCGATGATACTATTATCACCTCTGACCCCAACATCTCGCAATCTAGAAATTACACCTTTTGAGCCTATATTCCGCGATGAGACTAACATTCTCTAGGCGAGGCTACACCATTTTAATGAATTCTTAGGGTAAGTGTGATAATCTTTACATTAAATATAGGCCTTGTCGTATTATATTGTGGTGAATTTGTGATGAAATCTCAGCGATAGGAGAATTATTAAATGGTTGAAAATCGGCAAAATAGGATTTTGTCAATCTTGAAAAATTGCTGTGACAGGCCGTTCCTTCGAAACTCGGTCCCGATCCCAATCCTAACCAAAGATCTGTAATATACGGGATGATTATCTCTATTGAAATATTAACAGGTTAGAAGACTGAGCCAATATGAAACACAATACAGGGTGGTTCAAAAAGTTTTCGTTCACGCTCCACAAAACAAAGGTTGTGGGCTCGAGTCCCGTTGTGGCCAGCGTGTTGTGTCCTTATGCAATGCACTTTACCGCGCTCGCCTCTCTTCACCCAGGTGTTAGTTAATGTTGGGAAGGTAAACAGACTCGGCGTACTGGGTACTCAGCGCACGAGCTTAGCTCGGCACGACACTTTACGTTTTTACTTTTATCCCAGGGGTGGGGGTACATTATTTTTGACGGGGTGTGTCGCTCGATTTTGAGGGTATTTTATTATTTATTCATGAAGGTGTTTCTACCTCAAAATGGCTGATCTGACAATATTTAGTGCTTTTCCCAAAATCATCCGAATACTAATTGACAGTGCACATTCCCAATGGCGACGAAAAAGCCCAACCTTATTCTACGGGCAAAGAAAACTCTCAGGTAGGGTCGGTCGGTCAAGCGTTTAGGGGATGTTTTTTTCTAGAAATTCGGGAAATGTTGGTGAAATTTCAACAACAAAAAATCAAAAAAAATCAAAAATGTCCAACATATTTCACACAATAATTTTAAAGCAAGAAATGTTCACCAATGTTCCAAAAACATTGGGGGAGGGGGGGGGGGGGTCGCCTGTTTTTAGATATTTGAGCAAAAAAGGTTTTCTTTGGTTGATGCTTTAAACATGAGGTTTGGGGATGGCGAGGATGAAAAGGGGACAAAGAAGATTTTAACGTCACACCCACAATGCATTGCGCCAACTCAAGTTTTTTTTCCCACGATGCATTTGTATTTCCCTTATCGTTACTTCAATTCAATACGATCGATATATTAGTGACATTTGTACCCCGATATATCGATATCGTGGTTTTCCGTCACGCATGACTGACACGTATTGGAAAATCGATGGTTCCCTGTCATTTTGGTTTTCCAATAGCTGTGCAGTGAGTAGGTTGTTTACTAGTCGAGATATGGAGTACGAAGTCTCTGATGCATAAGTGAACAGTCGATTTGTCTAAACGGCAACGCGGCACCTTTGAAGAAGAAAAAAACCTACGAATGTAGCCCCCCTCCCGGCCCCCCTCCTCTCTCCCATCCTCTCTCCCCTCCACTCTCATCTTATCCCTCTGGGGACCACGGGGGGGCTTGATCACCCAAAGCCCCAATTTCAATATTTTAAAGTTACATGACAAAGCATCTTCAGACTCTGCATTTGTTGCAATGACTTAGCATTTCTCTTTATGTTCATTGATTGTCAGATCATATTACACGGATCATGGAAGTAAACTTCCATGCACGGATCAAGGGTTTATATTCAAGGTATATTTCTGTACATGTATTTAGCATGTATAGGCTACGCTGCGCGGGTAAACACACAGCTGTGCAGTACGCAGCTGTGGTTCAGTTAGCCTCGGTGCGAGGCTTCCCAGGGCCCAGAAGTCTCAATCGTGGCTATGGTTCATTTTCCCATTAGACTGGTAAGATGAGAGCGACAGAAATGTCTGCTACTAAGCATCTTACGACAGGTAAGAATTTCTATATCATATTTTAAGAATAAAATTACCTTTCTGTATCGTTTGGTAAGAGTTTAGTCAGCTGAGGAATTTTAATGTTTGAGTGTGTATGTTTTACACTCCGCCGGACGGAATAAAAGCTAATGATATTGTACTGTACACAGCGCACACTTTATATTCCGTACACGTGTAGTACATTCTATCATTATAGCTTTAATATTGTCGGGAATATTGTGTAACGCAAAATTACTGTAAAATCACTTAACTTCGCAAAAGATTTAAGTTCGCGAAGTTCGCGAGGGATGTGGATTTGCGAAATGAAATACCCGCGAGGCAATTTTGCATTAAATGTAACCATGGAAGTAACAGACAATAAAATATTCAGATTCGCGAAATTAAATGTACGCTAAAAAAGCAGTAAAATTTGAATTCGCAAAATAAAGTATCCGCGAAATTACTACCAGAAAATTGGCGATTGAAAAATAATCTGAATTCGTTTTGAGGGAACCATTACATCGTGTATCCCGGGCATGTATTCATGAGGCGCGAAATGACGAGCGACGAGCCGCCCAGCGTTAAGGACACATAAATATTTTAGACAAATCTCCTAGAGAAATGATTAACGTTTAAAATTGTATTTTATTAATATTATGTTATAGGCTCGACTTGTCCACCTCTTAAACCAGGTGTGTTGAGACTATACAGCATGAAGTTTTGCCCCTATGCCGACAGAACTAGACTCGTCCTGCATGCAAAGGGCATTCCGTAAGTATAGCTTCAATATTGTATCACCAAACTATAAAAGAGATTGGTATAGCCTACACACACCACAATATATACGGTGAGTCAAAAATAAAGTGTACTCAACTTTGGGATTTTATTTCTAACAATATGTGCAAACAATTCTTAAATTATCTATTCGCCATCTTTTCAACAAAATTGTTGAAATTGTTTAAAGGGGCATTAAGAGATGTGGTGGAGGCAGCGCCCTGAATTACAAAAATATATGATAAAAACTGGGATTTGTATATTTTTACAATTGTATTACATGTATGAACTTACACCTATAAGGATTAAGACAAATCAGCCCTCTTTGTACAACAAAACGTCGATTCAAAAATGCTGATCTCCGCTAGATCAGTAAATAAAAAAATAATAAAAAAGTCAACACCACATGTCCCTTTAAGGAAAACACGTTTTATGCTCACCCTTCTCCTTTTCCTCCTTAATGTTCTTCCTTTTTTATTTTTACTCTTTTGTCAATGGGGGGGGGGGGGATTCCCTCTGATTTTTTACACGTTTTTAAGAACCGAACAAGATTGTGATAGTCTATCTAACAAGCTCTTTTGAATTTCACTATTGAATAATAATGGCGCAATCAATTCATCGCAAACGCCTGATTTTGTCTTTGCTCTGCTGAACTCACGAAATAACGACATTGCTTTGTCATTATTTCGCATTTAATGTATGAAAATAATATCTAAGGAAGTTTGTTTTCTCTTATTAATAAGCTATAGTGTCTCGTGCATGTAGCCACATGCCTCATTGAGTAGAGAAGAGCGGAGAGTGTTCGCCCCATTTTCATTTGAAATGACCAAGATACGTCAATTTTAAGGAATGGACATATTGACATTACATGAAAGATTGATATCTTGGCTACATACGACCATAATTTCAGAACCCTGGTTCTATTATGTGCACCATGTGGACGTGTATGAAGGCTGCCTGATGCACTCGTACAAAAATAACCCCTTTCCATGATAGCCAACTATACACCAACTACAATTTAAATAAAGTTAAATTTCTTGTTTTTAGGCCAAACAAAGAAGATAGTCTGTCTCAGAAACATTTTGCAAATAAGGCAAAGTAATGATTTTTTTAGAAAATAGGCTATTTATTTTGCTTAATTAAAGCTAATTAGCACACGATGTTAATTTACCAACAGCGATATTCTTATCGAGGAGACAATACCCCACATATCTATACCAATCGCATGCTCCAACACGATAGGGGTTACGGAATGTCTTACGGGAAGCACTTTTCTCGGATTTTCCATTGTTCCACCAACACAAGGCGCACTTTATAAGCCACACGGGAAATGGTTATAGGCCTGTAAGGGGGGTGTGGTGGTGTCACGTCGAGTGGGTGTAAAACCACGGGAATGATTTAGGATAGGGTTGATGTGGTACGAGGGTTAACCTAATGAAGTAATGCGATTTTTAGAGGGTTAATAGCCACGGGAAATGGTTTAGGAGTTTCATGATTATAAATCGACCTGGTTTGTGTGGGGGAGGGGTTGTAGGGGGTTTATGTGGTTTCAGAGGTAGGTAGTGTGGCATAACCATCTAGCGAAAAACTCTTATTCACAGCTTGCTAGGCTCAAAAAGCTGAATATCCTAATATGTGCCCCCCGATTTGCTTTTTGGGATATTATAATACATTTTGAGTTACGTATAATTTTTTTTATCGAACTGGTCAATCTGCGAAATATTTGACGGAATAAATTACGTTCGCGTTGAAACCGCAACGAAAAAACTCTTATTCACAGCGTGCTAGGCTCAAAAAGCTGAATATCCTAATATGTGCCCCCCGATTTGCTTTTTGGGATATTATATCACATTTTGAGTTACGTATAATGTTTTTTTATCGAACTGGTCAATCTGCGACATATTTGACGGAATAAATTACGTTCGCGTTGAAACCGCAACGAAAAAACTCTTTTTCACAGCTTTCTAGGCTAAAAAGGCTGAATATCTGGATTTGGCCTAGGCCGGACTTGGATTATCGGTTAGCCCTACCATTTCAATGCTAGAGAAGTTTTAGTCGTCAAATATGTTTGCGTTTCACTGATTCGTCATAATAATGTTATACGTAACTAAAAATCTGATATCGCATCCAAATAAAAATAATATGAGCACAATTCTGGATTTGGCCTAGGCCGGAGCTGGAATATCGGTTATCCCTACCATTTCAACGCGAGAGAAATTTTAGACGTCAAATATGTTTCCGTTTCACCGATTCGTCATAATAATTGCATCCAAATAAAAGTAATATGATAACAATTATTGATTTTAGCAAGTTTTTAAACCTAAACAATTAATTAGAACCATGTTATAGTAAAATCGGGCTTGTATGAATGGCCACCGTCACAGATAAATAGCTGAACACAGTAAATGAACAAAGAACGTGATTAAAATGGATCTAGCAGTGATAAAATGTATTTAAAAGCTCCCCGTCCTAACTGGTGCATATCCCTTTGTTCTATAATCCTTGGTTACGGAGCGGCACGGTTAGATTTAACTTTAGTTTTACCCGATAATCGATAATTGATAATCAATCTGTGCTGCCCTCTGTTGTTGAAGATGCGATTATAAATCGGACAATTTACACGCGATCAAACAGCCGTGGGGCAACTTGCAAAAACGTTATCAAAATTATGAAATTCGTTTTGAAAATTAATTGTTAGTGTCAAAAACCATGACTCGGTATTGAAGAAATGCGAAGAGAATATGAAATAATTCACATTCTTTCTAGTTCACAATTTGCAGGTGGACCAGTTGCCCCATACCCTTTCGGACCACTTGACCCAACAAATGACTCAGCACTTTGTCGAGAAGAAACATTATTCAAACTCGTCTGTGACGTAATACATTTTACGCCAAAATGTTTTAAAACATACCACCATTTGTCATAATATTCAATAACTCCAATATATTTTTTAAAAAAATTAAAAAATGCATTTTTGTTTTTTGCCTTTACGCAGTTTTCTGTAGCCAGCGAGTATCTTTGAATTCGCAATTATAACGGCGTTCGGGTTTTACAATAGACGAGTGTCTTTAGACAAAATAAGAAATCGTATACTTTGTTATTTGCAATTCATAAACTAATAACTCTACTAAATAAATACCCGAGATAATGATTTAAGTTGAAGCATTCTTTAAATGATAATTTTGATCGCAAATCCAAGCCACCTATGTCCCAGCAACATGCGCCATTTTACGGTCGTTACAACCACAATCTATGGTTTTAATCATATTTCGAAAAGTCGCTGAGCACACAACGACATAGCACCCATCAAATGCAATATGCACTTAGCATCTTTTAAGATGTATTACTGTTGCATATCTATCAATCATATAAATTACATTAAACATGATCTTAACCCATCTTTATAAATCGCCCATACTATCTGTGAATTTTTCAATAAGTCACTACAGGAGGTGTCTTCAAAGATCTGTAGAATATAACATGTGTAAATACCCTAAAGTTGCAAATGTTTTGGAATGTAGAAGATAAGGATGTCAAGTTTCAACATAAGTCGTACTGATCAAAAGAAATACAATTACAGAATCCCTTCATTTCGGACCAGTTGTCCCACATTCCTCTATGTATAGACAAATGTATGGGGATTATGAATATTACAACCATGTAACCATTTAACTAGGTTCATACCGTTTTGTCTCACAAATGAGCAGTCGAAAATGTCGCTTGTTGTATACACCATTAGTATTATTGCTATTTACACGTTGATCACGAAAACTGTATAAAACATGGATTTCATGAGACATGTATCCTTTTTACAAGTTAAATAATATGGAAATGTGTTTGTAAAGAAAATACTGCCAAGTTTCCGTGTTAGCATTCACCGATTTCTGTGAACGCCAAGTAAAGTTTTCAGTTAATGGTAATTGGTCTTTTCTTTAGATATTTTTTAACATTGATTAATGTATATGTTATATGTTAACAGTTACATGGGTGAGATTTTCATAGCAATTCCATAACTATTGACACGAGCTTTAATCTTTTATATCATGAAATATGCTTAATCGGACCAGTTGCCCCATCCTCCCCTAACTGGAAAGGTAAAAAGGCAATTGAAAGCTAAATCTTTTGTGTTGATTAGAATTCTGATAATTGTTTGGTTATGCCGAAATTTAGAAATCTCATTTTGGGGGCAAATCAACAAAATGGCCGCCAAGGTCAAATGGCACACATTTACTCCTTTTTTATATCTAAAGACCCGAACAATTGCAGACAACCATTGCCTATAATAGGTAATGGTCAAATAATAAAGCTAGTCCAGCAATACTGGACTAGGCTAAAGTTAGTCAAGCTGGGCACCATCTGGACTAACTTTAAGTTAGTCGAGCGACTAGCCTAAACTAGTCTAACTTAGGACAGACTAACATCAAGCTAGTCGAGCGACTAACGTAAAGCTATTATCACTAGATGAATCGTACCGCCTTAATAATAGCCAATTGAGCACACAATGCATTTTTTTCTAGACTAGCAAATGGCAAGTCACATGCACATAACTTGCACTACTGTACAGATCCATATTACATGCATGGTATAGATTACTAGAGCATCATTTAGTGTAGTTTTGGCCTTCACACACTAAAGACGTCCGAACAGATCGCTAGCTGTCTAATATCAATTAGACGAACTTAAGTGTTGATTTTTAATTTCTTAGGCCCTTCACCTAAAACTGTTAGACAGTATTGATAATACTGCCTGTTTAGGTTTTTCATTTCCGCTTGCTTGATCTGTCAAACAACGACTTTGCTTAACCTACACAAATGTTCTTTGCCCGATATCTGACCAAATGGTCGCGACTGACGAGCGTATGCATTATCAGCAACGCGAAACTATAGTATCGCCTTTTGCTATAAGATTTTATCTGTAAAACGTGAATAACATTTCATGCTCATTTGATCATATATTACTCTGGTTTTATTGGTTTAACTATCAAGTTGAAACACCGATTTCTACCAATTAATTAGAGTTTAGGCCTACATGTTTACGGAATAAATCTATTTTACTATAGCACTCCATCTTATCAACCAAAAGTATCACCACTATACTTTTACCGTAACATTTCATTATTTCAATCGGGCTCGCCTAATCATGATTTACAATGTGTATTACGTCTGCATGTTGCAGTGTTTACAGTTATTTGGCTGACTTTGGTCGTCTTGTAGCTGTATTCCTGAACAGTCCCTTTTATTATTATATAACGTAAAGCTAGTCCAGCCACAGACTAGTCCGGCAGAACTAATCAAGCTAGTCAGGCTGAGCCGGACTAACCTTAAGCTAGTCAAGTCGGCCATAACATATCCAGCAGGCTTGACTAGCCTGCTTGACTAGTTAAAGCTAGTCCAGCAGGCTTGACTAGCCTGCTCGACTAGTTTAAAGTTAGTCCAGCCTGTGCCTGACTAGTTGAGTTTTCAGTGCATTTTTACTTTTCAAATTGAATCAAAAAGAAGAATTATTAATGATTTGAACTATCATATAATAAATACAACAACAGTTTAAAATAGAAAGGAACAAAAGATATGTGTGTCAGTTAAATAACTTCGGCCCTCTTCGACCCATCGTGTCATCCATAGGATCGGTAACATACCAAACGGCACGTTACATTGCGGACATCATATCCCCTCTTGTAGGTCTATCACCGCATCATCTCAAAAACTCTGCAGATTTTGTCGATAAACTGACTAATGTGATCATAGGACCACAACAAATCATGTTGTCTTACGACGTCACGGGCCTCTTCACTAACACACCGATCGCCAAAGCTCTCAGTGTGATTAGGACCTTGTTAGAAGAAGACGTCACTTTCAAGGACCGTACCACACTAACGGTGGACGACATCTTGGAACTCTTGTCCTTTTGCTTGAACACCACTTTAGCTTACTTCATGTTCAACGGTCAGATTTATCGTCAGGAGGCTATGGGGTCACCAGTTTCACCCATTGTAGCGAATCTGTTCATGGAATGGTTCGAATGTTTGGCTCTTTCTTCCTTCACAAATCCGCCTTCATTCTGGGCTAGGTATGTGGACGACACTTTTGTCGTTATTGATCGAGACCAGGTGACAGCCTTCACGGATCATATTAACAACATCACTCCTTCCATCAAGTTCACCATGGAACAGGAAGACAATAAACAATTACCGATGTTGGACACTATGATTCACAAAAAGGACGATGGCTCCCTTAAAGTCACCATCTATCGCAAACCTACGCATACCGACCAATATTTGGCTATGAAATCTCACCACCCTCTCCAACATAAATTGGGAGTGATAAGAACACTGGAACACAGAGCCAAGACTTTGGTCACTGAGGAAGCCGACAAAGTAGCCGAACTGGAAACCATCCGTACAGCATTGGGCCATTGCGGCTATAAACGGTCACATTTCTCGCTCGCTAATTCCAACAAACGTCGTAACCATTCTGCTTCATCTGTCCCCATAAAGGGCTCCGTGGTTATTCCTTATGCTAGAGGAGTATCAGAGGGTCTTCGCAGTGTTTTCAGAAAACGAGGCATTCAAGTTCATTTCAGACCTCGTAACACGTTACGTGAACTCCTTGTATCTCCAAAGGACAAAGTTGAAAAAGGAGAACGATGCCACACGGTATATCACATATCCTGTAAGACATGTGATGCCTCTTACATTGGCGAAACTAAGCGTCCCTTAAGTGTCAGGTCATCGGAACACAAACGCGAACAATCCCCGGTGGCCATACATGCTAGTGACACTGGACACAATAACCCTACTGACCAGGCAAAGATCATCGACCAGGATGAGTCCTGGTTCAGTAGAGGGGTACGCGAAGCCGCCCACATTAGGATTCACCGGAGCACCTTGAACAGAGACGCGGGCAGGTATTATCTTCCGGCCGTGTACAACCCCCTTCTGAGTCGTCTGACACCGTCTGGTGTTGATGAACCAGAAGACATCACTCAATAGCGCCCCATTGTGTGAAATTGGGACTGATGACTTCGGAGAGAATTCCCGAGGAAAGCTTCCAAAGGTGAGCTTAAAATCTCAGTTGTGAGACAACAGAAATGTTAAATATACAGATAAATAAGTATGATATTCATAATTCTAAAATGTTAATGACAGGGTACAGTTGATTATATTGGCGTGGCCAAGTACTCTTTAGAGCTCTGCTCTGATTTGGTCAACCTACCATAGTATATTAAATGTATTGTCATTGTATATATTTTATTTGTGGTAAATAAACTGAGTATATCAAATGTGGTGGAAAAAACAACGGATCTAATTTAAATGATTTTGATGATGAAAGAAATTATTGAAGTTTGGGCATCGATGGGTACTTATTATTTTGGGACAGCCTGCATATTACGGCGTCCATATTTCATTTCAATGGTAGATGGTTTATATAAGTCTGGTAGAATCAATCTATACAAAAGCGCACATTGCAAATTTGAAATGTAATACAGCTTCTGCTGCTGTATACAGCATCGTATTCCATGTTCCGCATCTAATGATTGTTCAGTCAAAGTTAGGTCACCCAAGCCCTATATGAAAGTTATGAAGATTGTTAAACAGGGTCAGTCGTCACAAACATGCACAAACATAATAGTCAAACGACCTTGGTATTGTCAACACTCCCTACACAGAGGACTGCAGTGCAAATCTGTACGATTTTCGCCATGTAATGCCTATGGCGGAGTTTCCGTGGTCTTCGCTATCTCCAAGCAGATAGAGCAATACGTACATGGACGTTTTTGTAGACGAGGGTTCATTTCATGATTTGGTGAGGTTTAGAATGAGTTAGGATTTCGAAGACCACAAATTTTCCAACATTTTAATACATACATTTGGTCATAAAACGTGTTTAATACTATATATTTTACCGTTTTGTAGATGTTATTGACCCTCCACTAAAATTCTACATGATTTTTAACACGTTTCTCAGTGTTTGAGATGCCCAAATAGACCATTTTCCGAAGCTATTTCTGGCAAATATTGCAGTCACTGAGACTCCATTGTTTTCTTGCATACAACAAAATCTGACATGCAGCGTGACCTCTCTGCTGTCTGTGTTTGTGATGTTTACGAACAAGATATAAAGGTGCAGTTTGTATTTCAATGAGTAACTGACAATTCCTTCTTGTAAGTGGTAATTATTTGCACATAATATCGTGGCGTATCATTTAAAATACATTGAAATTTTAAAAAGAATCACTGATTTACAATTATGTCATGCTACATCAGAAAAAAAAAATTAAAATAAAGATATTTTTAAGAAATTATTAGAATACGTAGAAAACATGCTAACCATAATAACAGATTTTAAAATGGTTGAATTTTATATGTATTTTTTATATGGAGCAGACGACTCTTGACCACTTGTTTTATTAAAATGGTTTCCCTTTCTTCCATAATGTAGCCACGAAACAGTCAATATCAATACATACGAGCAACCGGAATGGTACGCGGAGAAAAATCCGAACCGGTTAGTTCCAACTTTAGAATTAGATGACAAGATAATCTACGAATCGTTGATAACATCGGAACATTTGGACGAGGCTTATCCGGACCAAAGACCACTGTTTCCAAAAGATGTGTATAGAAAGGCGAGGGACAGAATGGCCATTGGCCATTTCGATAACAAGGTAGGTCTGTGAAATGAGATTTCGAAGCTTAAATTTCACTTTGATGATACGCTCAAAGCGAGTGGGGAGTAAGACACCATGCCTTGTGGATTCAAAATTACCCTTATCGGTTTTCGAATCATGTAACGTTTTTATTCTGGTGAAAACGCTTGCAAATATATAAATAAGGCCAAACAAAATATGTTTGGTTGTACTCCACAAAGCTGAGAGATACAGTGCGGGCGTGCGTTTTTTTCTTTCAATTTCAAGGAAAAGTCAAGCAATTAATCATATGTAGGCCGGGGTCAAACAACAGAGACTTCATATACATTTATCATTTGAAAAAACAACAACAATTATTTGACTTTTTTCCTCGGGAATTAAAGTCAGAAAATTTACTATTTAAGTTCACATTCATGTAATCTGGTAAGGAAAATAGTAAACCGGTGCATTCAAGATATTGAGATGGATTCAAAACATATGTGTTATATATCCATTAGGGCGGGGCGTAAACAGGGAAGGTAATTTGTTCAAATCGGCCATGGTCAAAATGTATTCCACTTGACCCCATATGATTAAATATGCACTTTAAACAAATTTCGGATGGGGTCTTCAGACCCCACCACTACCTTTAATACCCCTATAGGGAATACATGGTAGAATTGCCAAATTGGTGTAGCAAAATTATGTTCCGACCTAAAACAAATGGAAACATAATTTTTTCAGCACAATGCATTTCTATAAGGTCCCCATAATGACATACTAAAAGTCCGAAAATATCAGGTAGGTAGAAATATGCCTAATTTGCATTAACTTAAAATGGCCGCTAATTTGAGAATTTTTTATTTATGCAATTTAAGATACACATATTAGGGCAGATATGTCTCTGTATGTCCATTGAATCGGTATACATTCATAAAATATATGCTGAAGCTATTTAAAGTGCCATAACAACTATCTAAGTTAAGAAATAAGTCCAAAACAATGAAAATGCTCAAATTAGCGGCCATTTTAAGTTGATGCAAATTATCATATTTCTAACACTCTGATATTTTCAGACTTTTAGTATGTCATTATGGGTACCTTATAGAAATGCATTAAGCTGAAAAAAATATGTATCAATTTGTTCTAGGTCGAAACCTAATTTCGCTACACCAATTTGGCAACTTTACCATGTATTCCCCTATAGGGGTATAAAGGGTAGTGGTGGGGTCTGAAGACCTCCTCCGAAAAAATGTTAAAGTGCATATTTTATCATGTGGGGTCAAGTGGAATACATTTTGACCATGGCCGATTTGATCAAAATACCTTCCCTATTTACGCCCCGCCCTAATATCCATCATGCTTACATCAATCCTCTTTCATTACCAAGTCACATGAATAAGAACTGAAGCAGTAATTTTATGTACTTGAATTTCAAATATTTCATAAATATTTCTATTATTATTTCATGCGACAGGCTACACTTTTATTGCCATATTTAGTTAATATTAACAAAATTGTGTACATTAAATTTAGATGTTGTTGCTCTAGAAAAAATTGTATTTTTTACACAGAAAACGGTTCTCAGAAATCATAAGTTTAATCAGAATAAATGAAAATACTATAGCAATAGGATCTGAAGTTATAAGTTACCAGTGCTACGAAAATGTATGCAATGTGTCATGGGGTATGATGTCGGTTATTTGGGTCAAATATTAATAATCCAAAGTCATGTTTTGGACTTTAAAAAATGTTTTGAAAAATAAAAAATGAAAATAATAAAAATGAGGCGGCTCTAAAGTGACGTGCGGGCGGTTGAGGACAACCAAATATTGTTTCCGTAAACATTGAATAAATGTATAGGTCATATTACACTAATACGAACAGCAGGGCCGGATTTACAGTTTTGGGCCCCTGGGCCAGGCCAACATTTTGAGGCACCATGTTCTCTCAAGTGGCAAAAGAGTGAGAACAATTATGTAGGGGAAACCAGTGGTGTACCGATGATTTTGAAGTAGGTAATGTGCTAACCAAAGCACGGTTACTAAACTTACCAAATGCTGGACTACAGCCAAACGAAGAAATATAATACATGTAGTCGGGGATCATTCAATAAGTTCTACCTCCTACCTCATAACTTTGCTATCATATATGCCATCATCATCATCATCCTTCGGCTGCCGAACAGGCGACCACAAGTTTCTTCCATGCACGACGGTCTTGAGCAAGAGTGACAATCTGTCGATCTTCAATCATGCCTTCATTGTCCCCTAGTAAGCGTTGTATATATGTCAGATATGTTGTGCATTAGCAAGGACGACCAGGTCTCGTTCATGGAGAAAGAACGAACATTATATGCCAGTCGTATGAAATATTCCACAATTCCATAAGCTTTGAATCTCAGCTACAAATAAATAGTAAATTGGTCTGAGTACTGGATGTAGAAATGCAGTGAAATTCAAATGTCCATTTGGTCTGACGGAAACGGATGAATGAAATAACAGCAAAATATTTCGAAAGTGCTTATCATTTTACCAATTCTAAGACACAAAACGCACCTATCAGATAACTCTATAACAGACTATATAAACGCAAAAAGTGACTAGTTTGATATGAAAAGTATGATGTCTGTTTAGCCAGAACCATACCAGGGCAACCATCAAGCCTACCCACCGGTTTCAGAGGATTCAGTTAGAGATATTATTATGAAATCTTCTTCGACTTCCTGTAGTCTTGATCCAATTCCTACATGGTTGCTTAAGAAATGTTTGGATGAGCTATTACCAGTCATCACTAAAATTATTAACATGTCTTTTCAAAGTGGTCAATTTCCTGATGTTTTGAAATCTGCTCAGATCACTCCTCTTTTGAAGAAACAAAATTTGGATTGTGAAATTTTGAAAAATTATCGGCCTGTTGCCAACCTTAAGTTTCTTGCAAAAACCATTGAGCGTGCTTGTGCATCTCAAATCCACGACTACTTATCATTGAACCAACTTTGTGGTAAAACGCAATCTGCATATAGATCTTGTCATAGTATAGAAACTGCTCTTTTACGTGTATATGATTTATTGTTAGCCGTTGATCAAGGCAATGAAGCTGTCTTAATACTTTTAGATTATTCCGCAGCTTTCGATACTATTAGTCACACTGTTTTTCTAGATCGATTATTTCATAGATATGGTGTTAACGGTACTACCTTGAATTGGTTTAAAACTTATTTTATGAATCGTACACAATCTGTTATCATAAATGACTCTCTATCTAAACCTCATGTACCACTTGAAGGTGTTCCTCAGGGATCGGTCATCGGCCCTTTATCTTTTACTTTGTATACCGCGCCACTTGAAGATCTTATTGAAGCTCATGGTTGCGGGAAAATGATATATGCCGATGATACGCAAGTTTATGTTAATTTGAAAAACTCTGACCATTCAATGATCACCAAACTTGAAAGATGTATTAATGATATCAAGGCCTGGTCTAATGCTAATGATTTAAAACTAAATGAGGACAAAACTGAAGTTATTCATATTACTTCTCGTTTCAGAAACTCTTCTCATTTAGCACCTGTTGAAATTGCCAATGTTCCCATACACCCTGTAAAAAGTGCACGTAACCTCGGAGTAATTTTCGAGAGCGATCTTAAAATGAATGCCTATGTAAATAATATTTGTCGTTCAGCTTCGTTTGCTTTATACAAGATAGGTCGTATTCGGAATTTTCTCAATCAAAAATCTACGGAAATACTTATTCATGCTTTTATCACGAGTCGCCTTGATCAATGTAACAGCCTCCTTTATGGTCTTCCGAACTCACACATTGCAAAATTACAGAGAATACAAAACTCTGCTGCGAGGCTTGTTACATGCACTCGTTATTATGATCACCTTGGTATTCATCACATTACACCAGTACTTCAGAAGCTTCATTGGTTGCCGATATCATACCGTATTATGTACAAAATCATTGTTTTAACATACAAATGCATCCATAATTTGGCACCGGTTTATCTTCAAGAACTCATACATGAATACGAACCATCTCGAAATTTACGATCGGCTTCAAAACAACAACTTATCAGTGCCTCTGTGTCAACTTTAACCTATGGTCATCGTTCATTTCGTTATGCTTCAGCTGAACTTTGGAATCAACTTCCGCTTCACATCAAGAACTGTAAAACTCTTAGCCATTTCAAATCGTCTCTTAAGACACACTTATTCACAATTGCTTTTGATGATTGATTACCCTGTTTACAATGTTTTTTGCATGTTCATCCACATACTGTATTATTCTTATATTGTAATGTAATTTCAGTGTTGTTATGTTATCTGTTAAGCGCTTTGAGACTTCGGTGGGAGGCGCTGTAGAAGCACCGTTTTATTATTATTATTATTATTACCCCTCCCTATAGGGAACACTGCAAAAGTCGAATTTACTTTTCATAATAACCGAGAGATATTCAATATACAGGACTAAATAGAGGGATTCCAAGTCTCTCCAACATGATTTTCTACCAATCATGACCATTCTGAAGATTGCACATAAAAAAAACCCAAAAAAGTGACTATCATGCTAAAGATTTAACCAGGGGTTTAACATACGAGGCATAACTGTGGCATGAATCGTAACAACGAATTTGACTGATTAGCTGTATTCCAGTATGCTACATATACAGACATAGCAATACATTCGAGTTGATATTATACTATTTGAAAGTCTACAAGAATTCATATTGCATACAATCTCATACAATAGTCATGCTAATATCATATTATATCTTGATATCATCCAACGTTTTCCATTTTCAATATTCAAATCATGCCCCTATATCTATAACCATACAACATGGAGAAAGAACGAACAAAATGTATTAATATTGAGAGAAATTTTTAATTTCTGTTGTCCAAAATATCTCTCTGGCTTCGACCACATCAGAACAAAAGGGAAACAGATATCAATTTTAATTTACTATAATTATATTTGCGTAGCTAAGATTCGGAGCTAGATTATAATCAAGACAATATCATGAGGCTGTGGCTGACATTCATATTAGCGATATTATGTGGGAGGAGGTAAACGTATTGAATGACTCTCATATATACTAAAATTCTAAAAGATTACATTAAACTTGAGCCAATTCATGGTGCTACCAATGACATATTGTGATCAGTTTAACGCCCAGATCTCTAGCTACATCTAACGGTAAACGCTTACATGTATACTTGTTAGTATGGTAAAAGCGACAGCTTGAATGATACTTTTGAACACGAATCTTAATGTCCGATGGAAATAACCATGGGCTTGCAGATGTCGACCTTCACTATCAGTAACATGGTCACTTCACTAAATATTTGATTATGATATAAGGCAATAAATGCGGAAGCGTTGTTTTAAGAGAGAGTATAGGCATATCAATGCACGTGAGCTGATGTTGATGTGCTTAAAATGGCACGATCTCGTATGGGGTGCTATTAAAACTACGAGCGCCAAAACATCCACACAACAAGTCGACTGTCTTCAGTTACTAAAGTCTGAAATTAGCTAAAAGATGAAGGCCATGAATCATCTCTATTTCTCAAGAAACAGAACCGTCATACGCATGAATTGACCTAAATCTAATACCATAATGCTATTTAAAAACACATTTTTGTTCGCACATTTTTCTCTCTGATATATTATTTCAAACGGATGAAATTGTATTAAATAAGTTTGATAATACCTGCATACAAATATTACCAAACATAATGTGCTGCATGAACAAGGAATCAATACAAAGTGCGCAGGGCAATTCATTCTGATGGCTTCTCCGCGTAATCAGCTATTCCATATGAAATCCATATACCCCCTATGGAAGACATTACCTTAATCTTCCCCACACGAAGTGTAGATCAAATGAGGTTACCCGTACAGGGTGTATCAAATAAAATAGGACTTTCTTTTACTAGCATGAAATTAATCCTTATTAAAACCACTGAACCATGACAAATTTGATTTCATTATCAAGTACAACTAATAAAGTTAAAATCCTGAAAAGGTGAGAACATTGCATCATAATTTACGCAAAGTGTGACCAACTTGGCAAGTCAACCTATGGTGTACTATGTACAATGGTAATTCACACAGTAAAGGTAGAGTAACATTACAGTAGAAGATTACATTTTTAAATAGGCTAAAAGGGAAATTATTCTTATTCTTATCATGTTAAATTATTCTTATTCTTATCATGCTTATGGAAGAAATTGAAGTTGACTTAAAGGTCCAATTTATAATTCTAGATGTCCTTCTCCGCCAATGATAGGTATTTATAAGCACACAATTGACATGATTGGTGCTTTCCTAACACAACTCTCCTACATGCTGAGGCTTTCTCATGAGAACACTGAGCGACTTTGAACATTGCATCGAAATATTCATGCATCAAATTTGTGGAATATAGCTATTAATGATTTGTGCCAGAATTAAGAGGAACACCAAACTAATCTTTGATATTGTTATTGATAGATTATTAACAACATTTATGAATGCAAAGTATTGAAATGTAAACCATGACATTTTCTGGTTTGTATGTGTAAATTCCATTGTACAGACTAGTAAATGACATGGTTTATGCAAATTATGCTAGCGGTCTTATTTTTCATTGGATTCATCTCAGATTTTCAGAATAGTATCATTTTTAATTGGGTTTTTGCACTGACGGTAAATTGGTTATGGTCCAGTGGTTTTGAAAAAGTAAAAAAACTATCATTAAACAGTGTCCTTATTTTGTTGATACACTCTGTATGGATTAAGGCCATTGTATTCCGTAGCAGGTGTATGGATGTGAACTGGAAGAGCCAATTGTAGTTGTCTGCTTTTCGATTAGTTCTTGACAATACTGTATTATTCTATTGATAAGGTGTTCCCAGCATTTTGGCTATCAGCCCGGGCGAACGCAGAAAATGTGGAACTACGGAATAACTATTTAAAGGAACTTGCCAAGACAGAGGCGGATTTGAAGGAAAGAGGCACCGACTATTTCGGAGGTATTTTTTATGAAAATCTTATTCAAAGATGCCTTATCTGATAACCAACATGATTAAGGGAGCAGTTCCATTTATACGCGATAAATTTATCGCGACTGTATCGGGGCCTGATATGTTTTGGACCCGATGTTTTTCAAGTTGATACGCGATAAAATAGTCATCAGGCCCCGATAAAATAGACATCGGGGCCCGATACGAGGCCTCTGCCATACCCTGGGGTATGTTTAGCAAATAGAGCGGGACATTGTTTAGCAAATACACGAGGATAATACAATTTACGTTAAACATCCATAATCAATAACATTATCTCTAAAAACATGAAATGCTGAATTTGTACCTTACAACTAGAATAAATAACCCGAAGCTCTATTTACATACCGACCACTTATCTTTCGTTATATTTAAACAAGCGGTAATACGCTACTCGATAAATAATCCTTTGCTACTCGCAACTGTACGCGATAAAAATCTCATCGGGGCCTGATAAAAAACTCATCGGGGCCCGGAACATTCTCGCAATTTTTATCGCGTACAAATGGAACAGCTCCCTAAGTCGTCGAATAATTTCATTCGGAATATTTTATTCTACTTGCAATCGATACGTGTCATTTTCTTCCACACAGGGAGTGTAGATTTCAAATGTAGTCACCTATACAGGTAACCCCATTTGAAATCCACACTTCCTGAGTAATGTCTTCCATAGGGGGGGGGGGGTGTAAGGATTTCAAATGTAAAAGAAAAACCCCAAAACATTATGACATTATGATTTTGCTCCTTCAATCAAAGGGAATCTAAGGGAGAGGTTTTAACCAATACTAGAGGGGGAGGGGTTGAGATAGTCAACCCAAATGATATTTCATAATATGTTTTAGCTTAAACCTGAGCGATTAAACATGTTAAACTGCAAAGGCATCCATCCTTCATTGTCCTTGGGACGTCCATGATGAGCTTTAAATCTCAAATTTTTTTTTTTTTCTTCAGGGGAAAGCCTACCCGGAATGATAGACTACATGATATGGCCAATGTTTGCCCGTCTCCGCTCTCCTGCTCACAACGCATCGAAGGACGAGGAACTACCGGATAATATGCCTTTATTGAAAGCGTGGTGTTTGCGGATGCGCGAAGACACGGCAGTGAAAAGAATCATGGTCCCGGACGCAGCGTATGCGGAATTCCGACTACATTACCGCACGCCGACTACCAAGTTTGACGAAATTGAATGCTAAGTTCACTTCATGGTAACATTAAAGCAATATATTATTATTATCGATTCCTACCTTTATTAAAAATGTGCGGAAAACTGGAATTATTTAGATGCCAGAAGTAATATCAAATAGGCCTGTTATAGGCTAGTCCATCTATTTGGAAATTTGTATTGTGTCTACAGTATTTTAGTTTACACCCGTTTGTAAATTGCGATTTAAATGACGTCGCCTCTTTTCGAAACGCATCCGCTGGTTAAAAATGTTAATATCGTGTCTGCTACAGTGCAACAGGCCATAACATTCCCAAACAGACAAGTCAAGTGATTAGGCCATAGTTTAAATTAGTCATATAGCACAAATCTCATAATTTTAATATACGAAGTAAAGGTTTGGCAATATAAAAACTTGAAAATTAGACAAAAATATCAATATGTATAGGAAATACATGAAAATTAGTGAAAAAACATGATTTTATCTATATTTTTGCAACCATAAAAGATACAAGTACACTGATTTCAAATAAGGTGTACATTATATTTGGCAGATAATTCTGATTGAGCACTTTTTCTGATTGAGCACTTTTTAAAAAAAGTTTCTCGTTTTAGAAAAATAAGCAAAAGGGTAATTGTTAGTTAATTTGCTGAATTTATACGTTTCTTTTATCTGTAACTGGAAAAGGTAACTAGGCAATAACAATTGAAAACTTCTGAGGACAGTTTTGTACTGATTAGAATTCAAATAATTGTTCGGTTATGCCGAAGTTTAGAAATCTCATTTTTGGGGCAAAATCAATAAAATGGCCGCCAAGGTCAAATGTCACATATTACTCTTTTTTTATATCCAAAGAACCGAACAAGGTATTAACCTTCTGATCAATATAAAGTTGTCCTTGATGTATCAGCTTTCAAATGCAATTGCCTATTTACTTTTTCAAGTACAGATAAAAGAAACAGGCATTTACGCAAAGTAACTTAAAATGAGATTTTGGCTTATTATTCCAAACGAGACAACTTTTCAAAAAAGGGCTCACTCAGAATTATCGGCCAAATCCATCATAGACATTATTAGAAATCAGTGTACTTTTATCTTCCATGGTTACAAAAGTATGTGTTTTGGGGTTTTTTTAAAGTGTTTTCACTCATTTTCATGTATTTCCTATAAATATATATATTATTTTGTGTTCGTTTTTCAAGTTTACACATTGCAAGACACTGACTTAAAGGTAGATGACCAGATCACATTTTCGTAACACAGAATTATTTCAAACATACGGAGATTTTCATATCATATGAAAGCTCGTATTTTTCTCATCATCATACTGAAATTTGACGGCCTAATTCGGTATAATGACAGAGAAATCGACGAAATAGCGTTGAATTACCGCGAATGGTGGTAACCACCGATATAGTTTGTGTACTACTCAATGGGTACAGTTCACAGCATCTTGTGCGTCTAAAATAAGAACCATAATAGCTATGCATCTCAAATTTTGGGACACGACGTTTTTAAGGATGACCTTTCATGTAGAATAGAAAACTTCAAGTTGAAAATCGGAACATCTACCTTTAATACATCTTAAAAGTATGAAACTTGTGCTATGTAACAAATTTAGTGCTTTTCAGAAAAATGGACCAATGTTATGTGATTTTCCAACACAACTAATTGACAGTGAACATTCCCAAATGGCGACGAAAAAGCCCAACCTTAATCTACGGGCAAACAAAACTCTCAGGGTCGGTCGGTCAAGCGTTCTGGTGTTCGGGAAATGTTGGTGAATTTTCAACAAATACAAAAATCAAAAATTTTCAAAAAATGTCAAAAATATTTAACAACATCATATTTGAAATAAAAAATGTTCACATATTTTCCAAAAAAATTCACAACAAGTTTTTGTTTTTTTTCGACAAATGGGTTGGTCGGGCCCGCAGAACAGGTTGGTTTTCTTGTTCGCCAGTTTTTAAATGTTTATAAAACAATTTAGGTTTTCTTTGGGTGAAGCTTTAAACATATGGTTTTGGGATCACGAGGATGAAAGGGGGGCAAAGAAGATTTTAACGTCCCACCCACCATGCATTGCGCCAACTCAAGATTTATTTCCCAAGATGCGTTTGATTTTTCCCTTGTCGATACTTGTTTTTCCCTCGTCAATACTTGTATCAATACGATCGATGTATCAGTGACTTTTGTACCCCGAGATACCGATATCGTGGCTTTCTATCACCTGAGACCAACGAGATAGATAAAGGTAGAGCGCCGACTTTAGCTAGGGTCATTGCCAGCCCATTTACAATGCAATCCAAAATCTCGCGCTCGAAATCGTGTAAAATTACAGATGTAACGCCAAATCTTTCAAAACTTAGTAAATTCAATCAGTTATACATTAGAAATATAGAAATAGTTATCAACTTTTGTTTTGGATGTCAATTTACTTAGTTTAAGCTACATAAGATATCAGTGTTAAATAAAAGACAGCAAAATAATTCTCTAAAATCAGTAATATTATTTCAGGGCCTGTTGCCGCAAGTGGTCGCGTGAAGCCAGTTTTGCGACCAATTGCAGCAACGGTTCATGAATGAATCGACTGAATTTAGTGGATTTGCAAATAACACGGCAACTTAAATACAATTTTGCGGTGTCTTTTAATTTTGCTGGGAGTTATGCGAGCTGACGGTACTCAAACAACTGGAAATCAGCCCTTTTCGGTCAATGTTTACAATTTTTGACAGGATCGGAACTCCCGCGCAATAAATATTTTTAAAAAACCCACTCAGTGATGACGTCATGGCTAATCGAACGACTTTATTTTCTTGACGAGCAGGGCGCTCTACCTTTATCTATCTCGTTGCCTGAGACGAATATATTCGTCTCAGCTATCACGCATGACACGTATCGGAAAATCGATGGTTCCCCTGTCTATTTGGTTTTCCAATAACTGTGAGTGAGTGGTTCACTAGTCGAGCTCTTAGGTTTTAAAAAATAAAGAAAAGGAACATTGATAACTAATTTATTTAAACGGGCCCGCCTGCCGCTTATACTATTTTATTTAGTATTTAGGCGACGAACGCCCCCCCCCCCCCCCCTGTTTTACGGGCGGACGGTAATGTCAAGTAGGGTCGGTCAGTTGGTTTTGGGGTTTTTAAACCTAAAATATCGCCAATATCTGCAAAAAACGGGAATTTTTTTAACATTTGTGAAAAAAAAGATTCGACGGATTTTCGACCGAAAAACGGCTGATTTTACAGATTCTACAACGCAAAAAGTGGGTCGGTCGGGCCCGTAAAAAAGGGCTTTCTTCTCCTCGCCTTATTGAGTAAAGAATTATTGAACGAAATATCAGATTATTAAATAATTTGTTGATCAAATAGTGATCGATTGATATGTTTTTTAATTAATTCAATTTTTTTTATTATTATTATTTATCTTTATTTTTGTAATGATATTTTTAATTTATTTGTTTATTCATTTATTGAATGAATAGATGGGTTAAATATTGGTGAGAAATATTGGTAAATTAAAACTATCCAGGGTTTGGCCGGGATAGGGAGGCAAAAAGCCCCACTAGCGAGCGTCATCACGGACTATAGCTAAATTGTGTTGATGTATGTGGATACGTAGACTCACACATGACTATATAGCAGTCGTTATAGTTTTAAGTCTCCTCCTTGTCTCTCGAATTGAAAATCAATAAATCAAGTATAATATAAACACGCGTGGTAACGGTGTACCCAGTGCCGTTCAATCCTGGTAGTTTGTAACTGTTTGGTATAGTGTAACTATGCATCCTAGGGAACAGGTTACTAACTTGGCAACGTTACACGGCGTACTTTTTCACCGTGGTGGTGCACTGTTTAAACCGATGCCTCTATAGTATACGGGAGGCAGAGTTAATCTTTTGAGCCTAAAATAGTGGTGAATCTGGCACAATTTGATTGTGACCTCCCCACATTCTCAAACAAGTGCCTCAGCACTGAGAGAAGTAGTTGCTACAAATAAGATATCATTGGCAGGAAGAACACACCAGCTTTCTATTGATGTATATGTAACACAAACTATCAAATTTGTACATTAAATGTGTGCATTAATTTGTGCTTATAATTTGTCCAGTGCAACGCAGTTCCACGACATGTAACACAAACTAAATATATCACAAAATATCCGACACATGTGTTCGAGGCTTAAGCAGTTTATAATAAATATTAAAGGAGGTGTCCAGCTAGCAAAACAATGTGCATTATATGTTAGAAAAATAATTATCGAGCCCAAATTACGTATAGCTATATAGAAACAAATATCATAATTATTATAAAAACTAATACAAACTCCCATCTGTCAACATGCGATTTTTTAAATTTACGGCGAACGAAAGTCACGGTTTTTGTGATAAGTAGACCTATGATGGTTTTTGTGATAAGTAGGCCTATGATGTTTTGTTCTTTATAACTACGCGATTTGGGCTCAAAATTACTTTTCTATAATATAATACACAATGATGTGCTTGCTTTTTGGACACCTCCTTTAAGCATTTTACGTCATAACCCACATGCGTATGTTTATGTTTTGTTACTCAAGAAAAGAGAACAATCAGTGCACTTGCGCAAATGTTGATATGCTTGAATCTACAGGCCGAACACCCACGGACATTAACTGTGGTCACCGTAGTGGTCTGGGGTATTTGGTATTATTTTGTTCGATTTCGTCGTCAAGGCGTATGGCGCACGGTGTCTCATTTTAACATTTTCAAGCAACGTTTTAACGCACATACGGGCGTCCGATGCGTCTCGTTTGATGGCGTCCGGTACATGAACAAACCATATTATATATTACACGTTCTATGGCATAAAAATAAGATGTTTTCAGTTAGAATGATAGTTTGTGTGTATGAACCATATATTCGTCATTAAATGTTGATGCAATTTATTTTAAAAATCGATGTCGCAAAACATTTTGAAGTGCGATTGGTGAGTATTGTATTGTATGGAAAAGGTTTGGAAAATACATTAAATACGTCTTCTGTTTTGTTGTGTCAGTCTCTCAAATCGAATAAAGGACAAACTCTTTCTAAATTATGGAAACGTCTTTCTTTTTCCAAAATTGTGGTTTTAGATGAGTCTGTACGACGTAATAGATGGAATATTGCATTTTATACCCATAACTTGACAGGTTGAACTGTGTTACTGCATTTACATCTATTTACCCACTTACAGGTGATATACGAACATGATTGACAAGCGGCCATCCAGCCACCAATTTCAATTGACGACGATCCTAAATCATCTCGAACAGGCAACAGAAACACACCGAAACACTGGAATGTCCCAACTTCTGATTGATGATGTTGATGATGAACCAGATACAACCACAAACCCATCCAAACACTCCTCCTTCGGGTGTCGGGATATAGTTTGTCATAATCTGTGATAATGACGCAAGCCTGATTCGTGATGATGGTCTTGAGTTCCTTGGCTGAACAGTGGTCAACGTTTTTGAGCTTCGTTAGATTAGTTAACAATCTTCAATCTATAATCTTCAATGTTTACATCCTAGTAGGCTTCACTCAGCTTGTCCAAGGATAGGTGCAGTCGTGTCGTGCCGATGTGCATAATGCATTAAACAAAGATGTACGAGTAAAAATTAGGAAGACCGACCACAGGTGATAACTTTATGTGTATGTAGTGAGCGCAAAAAATCATAAAAAATAGAGTTTTATTTCAGTGTGATCATTAAGTTTAGTTTACACAATGCGCCTGATGATATTATCGGATTAAAATAGTCTATCGTCGTCGTCATCAAAATATGTGCATACTAATTAACATCTTAACAAATTGAGGGCAGCCTAGGTATCAGAAATCCTCGCGACAGCTTGTCCGATGATTTTTGTCTCACCTTTGACCCCAATGTCTTGCAATCAAACCGAAATTACGCCTTATATTCCGCGATGAGACTAACATTTTTAAGGCGATTCTAATGAATTTTTAGAGTAAGTGTGATAATATCGATGTTAAAATACAGGCCTTGCAGTATTATATTGTCACAGTGGTGAAATTTTTAACATTATTTCAGAGATACGATTGCTGTGACGGGAGGCCGTTCCTTCGAAACTCAGTCCCGTTTCCAAGACCGGCCTCTATTGAAATATCGAACTTGATCCGTTGCCGTGTAAACATTGACAATAGTGCGTCACTAAACAGCACGCCCTCAAGACGAACATGCTCCCGATCCTGAGCAGACTGTTTTATGCAATTCAGTCCAACGGATCTTAGCTTAGGTCGGCCACGTTTACGTTTTCCTTTCAGAGTTCCTTGGATGATCACATTTTCTAGGTTGTCTCTATCTAGTCTGGAAATGTTTCCAAAGTACTGCAATTTTAAATACTGCGCTGCTAGTATGTTTACAATCTTCAAAAAGGCTAATTGCTAGTCCCGCAACAATATGATACCATATAAAGTAATGCAAAAACCACTGAAAAAATTCCAAATAATACGAAACCGATGTCTGATGAACCTTCGAACATGAGTCCTGAAAATAATAAAACATTAGAGAGTATTTGTAATTCATTTTGATCGTCATTCGGTGGCGTAATTTTACCAAAAAGCGTTGATATCAAAATAAAATGAATATGAATAGAAAATAACATTAGGTTGGTTGCAAGGTAAGAATACGCTAGGATATATTTGAAGAATTTGAATACCGAAAACCCATACCTTTTCGTACCAATTCCTACCCGTTCGATCCTTCGTAGGGTGATAGCATCCAGCAAGACAAGACAAGGTGAATTAATATCATAATGGGCACAAATGCATTTGACCAATAAGCTTTTGGACAAATGACAAACTAACGCGTGGACGAAACAATGTTCGGCAAAAACAGATTAGGCAATAATACGTCATGGACTGCATTTAAATTTAAGTTCCTTTGGACAAAATAATTATGTTTGGTCCATTTAAGGCGTGGACAAAAAGGTTTAGGGCTATTATAATAATGTTGGCCAAATTTAAAAAAAAATGAATATGTGGACAAAATAAAATATGCAAAGTGTAAGTGTACAAAACGTAATAAGAACAATATATTTTGGACAATGTGACATTGGACATTACAATATTATACGAAGTGTTGTATTCCCGCGGGGAACATGGAATAACTAACATAGATCAGCTTACATTTAATTGAATCCGTATCTTTGTCTTTTACAACGAACGTATGGCGTCATTGCGAATAATGCAAATTCGATTTCGTTTGCCATGACTTTACCCTTACATGCCTTAGTCTAACCGAGTTAGTTATTGATGCAGCATGTACGAACAGGGGGGGGGGTGGCCTACGACATTAAACCACTATTATATAAATCATCAAACATCTCTCATGAAATTACCTACCGGGGTGAAGGGAGAGGGGTAGAATGACCCGCCAAAGTTGGAATTTATAGTGCAACCCACAATTTTGGTTCGTTTTGGTATCAAAAGCGATAACCAATAACCATTCATCATGTTTATTTTGGCCAAAAAACCCACCACCCTGACTGACCCAGATTTTCCACACAAAGTTACCTACCGACACTGTTTGAGTCTGTTTGTTTGCTTTCGTCGCCTTACATACAAATTGTGTTTTAACATTCCCCTTCCACGTTTATGAGTCATCGTTTTTATACAGAAATCAGGGGGGTCGTGACTTTACCGCATTAAAACCAGTGAAATAGGGAGGGTTCAAAACAATATTTGAGTTAAAGCTGAATTGTTTTTGCTAGCTACATGTATGCGCGTATTTGTCCGACATTTGTTCACCCTCATTAATCCCATTCCGCGTAAACTGTTTTCCTAATATTCAATAAACATAACTAGATATGCCTTATATAAGTATAAGATTTGTGTGTATTGTGGTGGGGGGGTGGGGGTCATAATGATAATCAACATCTGAATAGGGGGGGGGGCCATACATTTAATCGCATTTGTTTACTGGGTCATCAACAAATGGCTACGATAAATGACATTTTTTGGGACCCCCGCCCCTACCGAAAAAAATGACCGTCCCCTTAGTAGTGTTTCAAATGTGACATCTAAAACTTACCTAATACAACTCCACCGACCGGTATGCCAATCGCATATACCAAAAGAGATATACCAAATCCATCGGCCATTTTTTCTTCACCCAATACCTCTTCACTAACAGCAGGCAAAATGATTGGCATTGTGTTCACACAAGCACCGTTGATAAATGCAAAGATAGCTAGCGTTAATAAGTTTGATATATAGGGGTCGATCAGAAATGTGATTGCGTTTAAACAAGCGCAGACTATTTGTAACCGTACTGCATTTAATCCGTGTTTTATTAATGGACCGTGAAAAAGTCGTCCGATTAAAGAGCCAATGCCTCCAACTGTGACAAGTAGGACTGCTTGGTAGGAGGTATATCCTTTTGCAATGATATGTGGCACTAAGAAGGTGACCCATCCCCCGGTGTTGACCCCAATAAGAAAGCATCCAGCAAGGTATGGTATAAAATCAGGGCGTTCAATAACTACGTAAACAAATCCAAACATGTGCTTCATTGTAGTAATGAAACTATGCCATTTTCCATGGTATGGGGGCTTATGTAACTGCTGCTCCAGCAAGGGGCCCTTCTCCAGGTAGCTTTTCTGGCGCAATAGCGCCCCACATACTATCAGGTTTGTGTTAATCGCTGCAACTATTAACATGGCACCCCTCCAACCGTACGTAACTATAAGATATTCGACAAATGGTGGCATTAACATCATTCCTATGGAACCGCCACTCGTCATTACACCAAAGGCGAATGCTATAGCATATGGGTTTTTGAAATATTCCCTGATAGCTAAATAGGCTGCTATATAACAGCAACCATATCCAACTCCTGAAAAAAAGAGAATAGGGAGTTCGTTTAGTGTTGCTAACCACCAAAAGTTTTCATAGGGATTTTTTTATTTTAAAGTACGCAAAATATACACAGCAAATAATCAAAATGACTGGCAAACCTTTTTTTTTAAATACACATTTTTAAATAGATAACAGAAAAATAATACAAACATTCATTTAAATTTCGCATAGGGTCTGCTCTTACAATACTTATCAATCACGACAAATGGAACCGAGTTACATTTTGGCCAGATGGCCAGATTGAATCGTTTTCACTGAAAGGTATACATGATAGCAATAGATAGCCTGATAAGATAATGTTCTTACACTGATCCAAATAATAGTATACTCACAACTGTGGACGTTTCGGCAGTGTTGCCTTTCTCAACACTTGGTAGATTGTGATAAGTTATTAACTGTCACCGACGCCAGAGGGAGTTTTCTCAGCGGCAGTTTTGGAGTTGCCAGATCGTTTCTTGACTCCAGACAGTAAAAGTTCGTCAAAAACGTGTAAAAGGTGATACTGCCCCTCGTCTCAGTTCATGGTGGTTCCCCCTTTCTTTCTTATATCCACTGCTTCTTTTATCAATCTCTTGTACCGATCTTGTTCCGTGCCTATGACCTTATCTGCCGAAACGTCCACAGTTGTGAGTATACTATTTGGATCAGTATAAGAACATCATTTATGTCTACCGATCCTGATGAATCTATTCAATAATAGATATCCTATTCATTGCCTGGATTGATACCAAACCCGAAATGCTAAGAACATGAAGAAAGGCTCATTCAAAATATTAAAGCCAAACACTGTACAAGTGTAACGGAGCCGGCCAAGCATAAATTTGCCAATTATACATTAGGCTACAAGGCCCGCTTTGCAGCGCTATACATTCATGTAAATTGGTGCCCTAAAAACCCGCACCAAATTTAAATATTCGCCTTCTATCAAAGCTGGTTGCTATATGACATAATTCTCGTGTGCAACCAACCGGCTGCAACATAATGGAAACTCACCCATGCAGTTAGCAAGTAGTACCGCTCGTAAACGCCCCGAATTTAAATTGGATTGCCTGGTTCTACACTGTAAATTGGGTGTTTAGATCCTAAACACAAAGCTAAACACTATCTTGAAGACACTTTCTAAACATGTTTAATTACTAAACATGTTTAGATGATTATCATCTAAACATGTTTACAACCTAAACACTAATGCTAAACACTAGTTTGACTACACTTTCTAAATATGTTTAAATGCTAAACATGTTTAGTGTCATCATAAATGTTTAGCACTGAAACATGTCCATCACTTCAATGTTTAGAAAGCAAACATTTTAAGATGATCAAATGTTTAGATTCTAAACATGTTCCGTGGCAGTGCATGCAATCAGGCTTTGTCAGTGGTTGCTATGGCCGTCAACATGTTAGGTTGTGGTCAAAAGTTATAAGAAGTTGATGTGATATTGTTGGTAAGATGGTTAGATCCTATACTTAAATTCATCAAACTATTCGCTCATCATAAATGTAGATCACGGCATATGCTGTATTGAAGTTAAGTAAGCTTAAACTATTACACACACACGATGAGCATAACAATTGATACTACATGTATAGGCTCTCACCACCTTACCTCGTAACGTCTCACCAACTCACTGAACAACATTTGTGACCATAACATATTTGACGGCCTCCCACGTGACATCACAGTTCTATTTGGTTCAATTTGAGATAAAATCTGATTTTCCATCCCAATTTACTAAATACGATGCCCACTTAGTGAAATCCAAAATGGCGACAGTCGCTAACATGACCCAATACGTTCAACCAATAACATTCAATATTGTTCGTCACGTGTTCAACAGATGTTTAAATGCTAAACGCCTGATAACCTAAACATGTTTAGGTAGTATTTACTTCATATAACGTGTGTTTAATTACTAAACGTATATGGCCTAATGTGTTTAGCAAGTGTTTCGACTAGCAAACGTTTAGACTTTAAATATGTAATGCTAAAGAATTAAACATGTTTTGTTAAGTCGAGTATGTTTAATTGCTAAGCACCTATCAAGTGCTTAGCAATTGGACACAAGCGCTCAGAAAGTAAACATGTTTAGATGTTTAATTTCAAAACACTCAATTTGCAGTGTACACGCGCACTGGGCAATCCTCTCGTAGTAATTGATAACAATAGGTTTACCAGACCGAATTAATAGCGCTCCTAAGCGGGCAATTTATGTCATGAATTATCGATGTCAGTTGGTCGACAAAGGAATAGCGTCAAAAGTCTTTACTACCATCATGACCATCTGGACGTCTTGAATCTTCGGTACGTGAAATTTTAATTTAGGGTTAAAATAGGATTGGAAACATAGGAAAGCGTGTAAACCGGAGCAACGGAGACGCTGAAACCAAAAAAGCTCGAAAGTTTTAGGTCCGGACTTTTGCCATTAGTTTTTCACATAATATCTTTGGTAAAGCCCATGTACGGAACTAAGTTATCTGTATGTTCAACATCAGATGTTGGAAAGATATCCACTGTAATTGAATCATCATCATTTCATTAATCATCTGCAACATCACCAGGCAGTGTTACGCTAGCCCCTAAATATCAATCAATCAAAGACGAATGAGTCAAAAGCAGTCTATATTGATGTATAGTGCGGCGACTTTGTTCTTCCCTCTGTAATGTCTGTGGTAGCGAGCGTCAAGGCAACTGCAACTGATAAGGGTTATTCCTCACTATTTCTGACACTGATCCCCAATAAATGGCCGCAGAATGATAACAAGCACGATTGTATTATGTGCTCAACATCATCTTTATGGGATCGTGGGCTGATCAGGTAGTATGGATGGATTCAGGAGAGGCAGACGGAATATGTGTGGAAACAAGAGAGCACTTTTTAGCACGAAGTTACTTGACCATTACTACACCGGCTCGATCTGGCACGGGCTACCTTTGGTGGCAGATTAACAGGCAGCGCTTTTTTCCCCGCTACAATATGTTACACATGTACATACCTGTCACAATCAAAGTGATCCCCAAAATCCATACATTTGGTGCAAGTGTCGATAGAAGTAGACCGGTCCCACATAAAAATCCCCCAGCGATAATCATCTGCCTATGACCAATTAGTCCAATAATTCTTACAATGACGGGGACTGAAAAAATGCATAACACCACCATTAATACTTTCCACGCGGCTATTGGTTTTACCGATACAAAACAGATTTTTAAGAAACCTTTTCCAACTGTCATGGTCTATCTCAAGGATTACAGAACCAATACTGAGCATGTTTGTACTCAATCATTTTGATATTTTTGACACATTTTGTGAAGTTTTGGAATGTCGTCTGCAGACGCCTACCGCGTGGAAAGTGATAACAACAACAACAACAACAACAACAACAACAACAAATAACAACAGCAATGTATGTAACGATATTATAATTAACGGTCAATTTAGAAAATAAATCATTCTTTTTAGTACGTCCGTAGTTTCAATTCGCGCTAAATGTATTGAACGTAAATATTCGTTTAGATAATAATTCAATTTAGCGCGAATTTGAATACTGGAAGGCTTATTTAATTGATAACATTTTTAAATTGGGCGGGAATCCTTTAATAGCAATGAATGATTATGTTTTGTGTAGTCAACCTTTACACAATGGTTTCTGCTTTCATGCCGTTAGCGTTAAGCCAAACCAGATCCTGAATAATTCGATTATTATAAGGAGGAAAAATCGGAGCAAGTTTATATTTTGACCCCATATGCAAAGGTTAACGACCTTTTTACGTTTTACCCGATAAATCGTTAACCAAACATCGGAAGTAGGGCAAACTTTTTCGGAATCCTTGTGCTCCCCCGAACAAATTCACCAAGAAACAAAGGTAGGAAGAAAATGGTCATGGAATCCAAGATTATGACTCTACTACCCTCACTATAATAATAATAAATAATAATAAACAACATTTATAAAGCGCAAAATACAAAGGTTTCTAAGCGCTATACAATACAACATGCACAACATATACACTATAAACAACAACCAAATTGACATAAATACAACAATGCAATACAATTACTTGAACATGAATGTTTTGAGTTTGGATTTAAATTGATTAATTGACTCAGCTGAACGGATATTGACAGGGATATTGTTCCAGAGTTTGGGTGCAGCAACTGCAAAGGCACGGTCGCCATAGGATGATGTTTTGACCCGAGGTCCTGGTTTTAATGCGAGTTGGTTTGAAGAGCGAAGAGGTCTGTGAGTGGTGAAGGATATGAGATTGCGGATGTAGGTAGGAGAAAGTCCATTTACTGCCTTAAAGGTTAAAAGGAGAACCTTGAAGCGTATTCTGTCCTTGACAGTAAGCCAGTGGAGGTCACGTAGAATGGGTGTGATATGTTCGTGGCGTTTAGTATATGTAATAAGACGAGCGGCAGAATTTTGAACTCTTTGAAGAGATGACAGAAGGTTGTTTGATAATGTGGTTATAGCTATGAATCATGGCTCTCTGTGTGGGGAAGCATCTGAGTCGGCGTCGGATAGTTCCATCGGTATTTTCATTGACTGATTGGGGTTGGTCAAACTTTTGCTTCATATCATGTTTGGTGTTCGGTGATGTGCGTGCCTTTTTTTAGTGTCTCAACCTGTTTCGGTGCAATGAGGTGCTGACTTAAATTCGGATCGCCCTATGCCCGCTACAGCGGGAGTCCCGGGGTTGGAATGTGGCACTGGTTTTTTTAGTGTCTCAACCTGTTTCAGTGCAATGTGGTGCTGACTTAAATTCGGATCGCCCTATGCCCGCTACAGCGGGAGTCCCGGGTGGAAATGTGGCACTGTTTTTCGTAGCTAATGTGGTTATAGGTCAGTGGCGTATCCAGGGGGAAGCAGGCCATGCCCCCCCCCCCCCCCCCCCCTAGCCCCATTGACAAAAGAGTAAAACACAAGAAATGAGGAAGAGGAGAAGATGGAGGAAGAGGGGGAAGTAGGGAAGGAGGAAGGGTGGGGGCATAAGCGGCGCAAATGAGGAGGAGGGTTACGGGGGTTACGGGGTCACGTCCCCATCATTTTAATGTGGGGGACGTTAAAAACGTTAAACTGGACCGTTTTAGTGTTTTAACACTAAAACGGTCCAGTTTAACGTTTTTAAAAAAACTTTGGGGGCTTTGCACGTATTAGTTTCAATGTTTCATTATTCAAGCTGAACAGGATGGCTTCAGGAAAGTTTTCGATGGAAATCTTTCCGCGCATTCTTTCTACAGGTTTCAACATTATAATGGGTCTCGAACCACACCAAATATTATGTGGGGTACGTGATATACTTCATACTGGACCTTTTAAGTGTTAAAAATGCCATCGCGCGTATTAGTTTCAATGTTTCATTATTCATTTTAAACAAGATGGCTTCAGGAAAGTTTTCTGTGACCATTTTTTTTAGTTTAAAAACTGACAATATTTGCGCTCTTCGTGCGCTTTCTTTCTACAGGTTTTAAACATTGTAATGAGTCTCGAACCACACCAAATAATTTATTATGTGGGGGACGTTAACAACGTCATACTGGAACATGTAAGTGTTAGAAATGCCAAATTTTGCGGACTTGTTTCGGACTTGTTTCATCTTGTTTGTTTTGATAAGACAAGAAAAAAATCAACCATCATATCCAGGTCAAAGGTCACGAAGAGGTCACTAGGGGTAAAAATGTTATTATTCGATCCGTTCACTTAAAATGCATCTTGTCTCAGAGGAAATGAATGGGGTCATTGACCTATACATGGGTAAAATTGAAGACGTGCCCTGATTTTGATCGTACTTGCTGCATCTTATGTCATTCGATAATACAGGACAAAATTTCAATCATGACCTTGGGATCAAAGGTATCACAGGGGTCACTAGGGCTCAAAACGCCCTTGTAATTTAGTGAAATGATCTAGGATCGTTAGAATCGGTCAACATATTCCTTAAGACCGTACGCATATAGTTCGGTTTTTAAAAAGCAAAATTATTTGGGGTCACTGGGGGCCAAAATGTTAATATTTAATCCATTCACTTAAAATGCTTCTTGTATCAGAGGAAATAACTGATGACCGTCATAATTGGTCAACAGATTCCTTGCCTACATGCACATATAGGGTGCTCAGTGATTAGAAGTGACATTTCATATGAAGGTCACTAGGGGTCATTGACCTATACTGGGGTAAAATTGAAGACATGCTCTGATTTAGACCGGACTTGTTTCATCTTCTTTTAATTTATATGACAAGAGAAAAAGTGAACCATCATAACCAGGTCAAAGTTCAAGAATGGGTCACTAGGGGTCAAATATAGATCTGCAATCCATTCACATAAAATGCTTCTTGTGTCAGAGGTAGACGGGTACCCGCGTCCCTCTATATGGCCGCCATCTTTAAAAATGGCGGACCAAATACAGAAGGATCCAGTCGGAGGTAATAACTGGTTGCCGTCAGAATTGGTCAAAAGATTCCTTGGATCCATGTTCATATAGGGTGTTCAGCGATTAAAAGTGACATTTTATATGGGGTTACAAGTGGTCATTGACCTATACACAGGTAAAATTTAAGACATGCTCTAATCTTATTTCTTTTGATAAGACAAGAAGAAAAGTCAATCATGACCTTTGGGTCAAATGTCAGGAACAAGACAAAAATCAAGGTGGCTTGGTCTTTGGCCAGAGCAAGATCTAGTTTGATTTGTAATTGTATTGATTAGTTGTCAGTTTTAATAATCAATGCTCTACCTACTATTATGGCTCTGCCTTATTGTTTTAAAGTGGTATTTTCATGCATGTTGGTTTGGTTTCCTACAATTGGGTGAGTAACCGGCCTATTTAAAGATGGCATAGGGTTCCAGTTATGAAGTCATCCGATTAGGTAACATGGTGCAATACAATTTTAAAAATTCTTACTAAGGGAGTGTTCATAAATATCTTGGTGGGGGAGAGTTGAAAAAAATGGAGGGGGATCAGAAAAAAAATGTCCCCCAAAAGGGGATCACCAAAACAAATTGTACTTTTAAGGGGGTATAGGATAAATTGCATCAATTTTATAAACGAAATTTCTCTGTGTTACCGTGATGTTACACCTTAGAGCTATATCAAATTGTAGCTTTAGGTGGCAAGGTTTCAAAAAATGTGTGTTATTTTTCATATGGTTGCCATTGTAACCACGCAAGGTCTCTAATTGGCTAAACACTGTAACAAATGTAACTAGAAAACTAAATGTTGTATGTGCGCCATAGATGATGTATAACTACAGTGCGCACACAATCTTAAATCCGGATTTTCGATATAGTTGCCATGGCAACAGTGAACCGACCAATCAGGTAACTTTGCATCATAATTCAAATGTGAAAGAATGTATTCAACATTGGGCTTCGTGATTTTGTAGCCCTCTGTATGCTTAACAACTGTGCCAATTTCCATGGTCACATGACTTCTTTATTTTTGAGTTACGTTTGTTACGGTTTCGCACGTTTGCGCGTTTTCTTGTTTTGAGATATCAAGCGAAACGTATTCAAATTGTTAAAAAAATTATAAATTGACATTTGAGATGAGAATAACTGTTCATATTAAAAAGCTTGAATTAAGACACATTTTGAGTCCATTTTGGTAAAAATCACATTTAAAGCTAAGACTTTGCAGTTTTCAACTATGCTATTATCTAATTTTAACTAAATTTGTAACTAAATTTTGAAATCCGGCCATTCTATACCCCCCCCCCCCCCCGACGATCTTTGGAAACGTAGGAGCCCGCAAGGAGGCCATAACATTGCTGTAGGAACTAGTGAAAGAAAGGTGTGTCAGATTTCATTATTTTGGATGTTAGCAATAAGTATTTACATGTGGTTACAGGTGATCAAACCTGGGTTTTCAAAGACCTATTTGAATTCTGTGATCAGGCATCCCTGCCAAATACAACAAATTGAGGACGCATGAATGAAGGCTTAGCTGAGTGAGGTATATCGTAATGTATGCTTGCCAATTGTTGAAATAGGAGGGAAAAGCAATTGCTCGTCCGACCATTCTGCCAAGAATGAAAGGGTTCTCCCATGATGATGAGGGTTAACAGGGGTTTATATTTGATTTCTTTCCTTTTTATACTATATATATATAGGGAGTCAGTGATGTACGACATCACATTTTGTTGAGAAACCACAAAACATAAAGTCTTATTTGAACAAACCTTTAGGATATAAATTTAAGAAGCAATGCATCCTTGATGCATATTGATCGTCACACGTCGTTGGAAATGAGTCCCCAGAAAAGTGGAAGTATGGGCAGTCAATAGTACAAGCTCGATCGTTATCTAGATTATTAATGGTAATTGCACCTTGTTTTATTCGTCAGTTTTTGTCAGTATACAGTACATACATGTATACAGTCATCACAATAAGTAACTGACCAGGTAATAAATGTGCTGATAACTCTAAAAGTATAACTCCTACATAAATATATTAAATTATAAACATGTTGAGAAATTTCTCTTCTTGAATTTGAGATATTACACGCGAAGAATGGCTGATTATTAAGGAAGTTACAATCCCAAATGTACTGTCAAGTCTGATTTTCATTTTCACATTTTCATTTTCAACACGGGACTCAGACCGGCAAATTATTGATTACTGGTAGTGGTAGTGCCAATTCACCCGTCGATGGCCTGGTTGTTGGATAGTCGGCCGGTTGCATTGTTACGGTTGATCAATACGACACACACGCTTTACCTGTCATACTCTCCCCGTATTGAAAAGAAAATGTTAAAATGAAAATCAGACTTGCCCTAACGTTTGGGATCGTAACTTCCTCATTATTCAACCATTCTTAGCGGGTAATATCTCAAATTCAAGAGGCGAAATTGTCCAACAACCTTATAATTAAATATGTTTATGTAGGATTTAAACTTTGAGTTATCAGCATATATATTACCTGGTCAGTTACTTATTGTGATGACTGTAGTTTAAAATCTTCTGCAATAAATGAATGATACCTCGCTACGCAAATGTTGGTTGTATTGGTTTTTTAACAGCAGTGTCAATTTAATTGAAAAGAACGAACAAATTAACAAATTAAACGAACAAATTAATTCATGATTCATTCAATATTTCGTTCAATTCATCTCAATGCCTACAGATGTCATGCAGGTGCTATCGATCTGAAAAAACTAATAATATATCATTTGATAAAATAATAGTGCATATGTAAAATATACATGTGGGTTTCATATAATTTCAATAAACAATATTCGAGTCATGTTGGTTGAGATTGGCACTGTCGGTTATCAAGATCGCGTCGGCTGGGGGACGGCACGTCGTCACCACCCCCACCCACCCCCTCCACCAGCTCTCAAGTTTCTGAGTCGATGGCAAATGGCATAAAATAAGATGGTTCTAGTTATCATATGATAGTATGCGTGTATGAATATCATTAAAATATATTTTAAAATCATTAATTTCGCAAAACATTGTGAATTCTCGGGGTGGGGTTCTTAAATGTGTTTGAACTCATCGATATTTTGGTTAAATTGTTCTTTGACACGGGTCGTCAACATAAAGGGCGCATTGCTGACCATGATGTATATCGCAATTAAAAATGTTCTGAATTGATAACCCATAAGGCAATACCACCAAACCTAAGTATGACCCATATCAAATTTTAACTATAGACTGAGGAAAAAAATATATATATACCCACTTAAAAATAGTATAAAATATACCAACATTATATTACTTTTTTGATGATTAAGTGGGATTCCTTGGCTTGATGTTTCGCCTTAACGTCACTGGTTTTCGCCTTCACGTCATTTTAAACAAAAGACGGAATACATTTTTTCCTTAATAACACTAATAAGCTTATAATGCTATTTTTGTATATGATAAATTGGACTTGTACATTCTCTACACTATACGCCCTTTCCAAATGTATTAACATTGGTTGTGTCGATCCTTAGTTAAGTCCGATTTTGTATCAAGGTTCAAAATCAGGTTGGGCCATTTTTGAGCTTTTCAATTTAGTATTTAGCTGGAACATAACTCCAGATACAGATATAAAAGCAAAAAATTATGTTATATTTTATGGTGAAAGAATAAATAAAGGATTAAAAAATCAGTAACCCCAAGACTTAGAACAACATTAGGACAATTATGATAATTTGTGTAATAGCCTACCTCTGTTAATTTCCTTAACGTGTTTTATTTTGTGAATTGTCTTTGCTTATAAAGTTACGATTCATCGGTGTAAGTCTCTCAAATCGAATTAAGGACAAACTATAAATTATGGAAACATCTTTTCTTTGCCAAAATATTGCTTTCGAAGTATGCTTATTAATCATGTTAATGAGTCTGTAATTGATGAAATATTGCAGTATATACCCTAACTTGAAAAGTTGAGCTGTGTTTACTGCATTTACAGCTATTTACCAACTTAACGGCGATATACGACCATGATTGACAAGCGGCCATCCAGCCACCAATTTCAATTGACGACGATCCTAAATCATCCCGAACAGGCAGCAAAAACACACTGAAACTCTGGAGTGTCCCAACCTCTAATAAATTGATGATGAACCCAGATACAACCACAACCCATCCTAACGCTCCTCCTTCGGGTGTCTGGATGTAGTTTGTCACAATTATGATAATGACGCGTCTAAGTCGCGATGATGGTATTGAGTACCTTTGCTGAACAGTGGTAAACGATTTTAAGCTACATTAGATTAGGTAACTACCACAGGTGAAGACTATATGAAATGACTAATGAGCGCAAAAAATCAACAAACCTGGTTTTAATTCATTGAATTTCTGTCAGTTTACACAATGCGCCTGGTGATATTATTGGATTATAATTGTCCATCGTCGTCGTCGTCGTGCTATGAATCATGGCTGATTCCTTGTGACCCTATGATGATGGAGCGCCGCCATCGTTGTGTATTTTGCGGCCTGCGGTGAGCAGCAGAGAAAGAGATGGCCTATTGCGTCTTTAACAGTCAGCTCCGGAACGAGAGAACACATGTTGGCCAGGCTGGGGTAGCGATGTGGTTGTCCCAAAAACGGCAAAAAAAATCGCAGGGTACAAGTGGCAAATGTTATGTCTCTGAAAAAGGTAAAGTGGTACACAAAAAAGGTATATTGTAAAATTGTATGGGGCGCCCGCCCCCAAAGCCCCCCCCCCCCCCCCCCCATGTATCCGCCACTGTATATCACCTCTGACCCATCATCTCGCAATCAGGTAGAAATTACACCTTTTTGAGCCTATATTCCGCGATGAGACTAACATTCTCTAGGCGAAGTTACACTATTTTAATGAATTCTTAGCGTAAGTGTGATAATCTCGACATTAAATATAGGCCTTGTAGTATTATATTGCGATGAATTATTTAACCATCTCTGCGATAAGAGACTTATTAAATGGTTGAAAATCGGCAAAATAGGTGGGGGGTTTCAATCTTGGAAAATTGCTGTGACGGGACGCCGTTCCTTCGAAACTCTGTCCCGTCCCTATCCCAACCATAGATCTGCAATATACGGGATGATTATCTCTATTGAAATATTAAACGGGTTAGGGGACTGAGCAAATATGAAACACAATACAGGGTGGTTCAAAAAAAATCGTTCTCGCTCCACAAAACAAAGGTTGTGGGCTCGAGTCTCGTTGTGTCCTTAGGCAAGGCACTTTACCGCGCTTGCCTCTCTTCGCCCAGGTGTAAGCGGGTACCGGCATTAGTTAATATTGGGATGGTAAACAGACTCGTTGTGCGAGAGGAGCAAACATTACAAGGAGGAGTCTGGTCCAAACACCAAGGACCGAGAAATGGGTACTCCGCGCACGAGCTTAGCTCGGCACAAAACTTCACGTTTTTACTTTTATCCCTGGTGGGTACGCACATAATTTTTGACGGGGTGTGACGCTCGAGTTCGAGGGTTGTAATCCTGACTTATTATATTATTTATTTATGAAGGTATTTCTACCTCAAAATGGCTGATTTGACAATATTTAGTGTTTATCCCAAAATCATCCGAAAACTAATTGACAGTGCACAATCCCAATGGCGACGAATTAACCCAACCTTAATCTATTTTCCGCCAAATCACAGGTCACAAAAACATCCAAGCAAATACATTTAAAGTATTAAAAAACATTTCTTTATTATGACAGTCCTACAATATCATAACTTATTAATTTACCATTTTTAAAACATGTTATATAAAAAGATTTAAAAACAAAATAAGAACATTTCCTTGAAGGTGTGACCCAATTTTAGCATACATTTTTAAAGAGGGGTTTTATTTTCTATGTCAAGGCACATCATAAATCCAGTTATATTCCAAAACCTTGAGATATTTAAGTTTGATAAGAGGGCACTCTTGATCGAACTCATTTACTACAAGAAACGGAAGTGGCGTGCTTTGGATGTTGTGTGCATCCCTCTGTCATGACTACCGGTCGATGAGCCAATCAGAGGCCGTCTTCCATGCCCGCGGTTTTTGGTTCAATTTCCGTGCCCATTTATTTTCATTCGCTTGTCGGTTGTTTTGCTGAGAGGTACTATTTACGAATCGCCACTCCCACCCACCCATAAGGTCAAATCTTATACCAATTACTATTGGCTAATTCACGTCCAATGGTCAATTAAGATAACCATTGTGATAATGAAGTATTTTCAATTAATAATTCTCACATTATTTTTGGTATCATTTCCTTCGAAAATTGAACAGTACGGATGTCTCCATGGGGGACTTATAATTAATGAATTAGTAAAATTCTGACATTGGTCATAATCATATTATCAATTGGTGCGGCATCAGATCCGCTATTTAACTTTAGGTTTTTTGGTACTTTACTAGGCCTTTTTAAATTGATTATTAACCGAAACTGTTTATGAAACTGAACAGTAGGTATTTCCTATTATGGCCTTCCAATCATGGGACTCTTGGTCCCACCTGTGTTATGAACTTATAGATTAACATTATATTTATATGTACTGGTATGATATCAATTAATATATTCAATTCATCTATATTATTATATGTTCAATAATTGCATTATCAAATAATATTGACATTGTTGAATTCTGTAGTGTTTAAGGAATAAATTCTCTCAGCAATAGCCGACCAGCTTTCTATCACATTTCATGTGTCTTGTCCAATTCCGTTATCTGAGAGTAATGCTCCAGCCAATCTATTGATTAACACTTTCCACGCGGCCATTACTTTAACTATACACAAAGCAGATTTTTTAGAAACCTTTGCCAAATTTCAAAGTCTATCTCAAGGGTTACTGACCCAATACTAGGAATGTGTATTCCTTGGCCATTCGTTAGCCATTCGTTAGAAAAACGCTAGCTATATGTAGGGGAGGATGGGGCAACTGGTCCGGTTAAGCATATTTCATGATATAAAAGATTAAAGCTCGTGTAAATATTTATGGAATTGCTATGAAAATATCACCCATGTAACTGTTTACATATAACATATAATCAATGTTAAAAAATATCCAAACAAAAGGCCAATTACCACTAACTGAAAACTTTACTTGGCACGGACCAGTTACCCCATCAGTGGGGCAACTGGTCCTATATGTTCCAACGGTTAGAATACACAGAAATCAGTGAATGACAACACGGAAACTAGGCAGTATTTTCTTTACAAACACATTTCCATATTATTTAACATGTAAAAGGATACATGTCTCATGAAACCCATGTTTTATACACTTTTCGTCGTTAACGTGTTAATAGCAGTATACTAATGGTGTGCAAAGCAAGCGAAATTTTCGACTGAACATTTATTCGATAAAACGGTATGAACCTAGTTGAATGGTTACATGGTTGTGATTGATATTCAGATGCCCCATACATTTGTCTATATATACCCTTTTCTTTAATGATTTTATTTACTTCATAAATCATAATTTAGTACTTATAATAAACCATCTTGATATTTAGCCAACTTTTCATGTTAAAGGTTAAAAGTCAATATGACAATGATGACCCAATGGTAAATACACAAAAAGAAGTGGATAACATACATAAATCATGATATTTTGTCATTGCAAATACCTTTTTACAGACACCATTCAAAATATAATAAAGCTGTAATTCATAATACCGAGGTTTTAAACCATTTTAAAGCAATTTCATGTCATATTGTAATCCTTCAATAGCAGAAATAGTGGTCTTAGACCAAAAATGCCCCAAAATGTCTAAGAACTAGAAAGAATGTGAATTATTTCATATTCTATTCACATTTCAATACCGAGTCAAGTTTTATTGACACCTACAACTAATTTTCAAAATTAATTTTACAATTTTGATTAAGTTTTTGGAGGCGGACCAGTTGCCCCATACCCCTTCGGACCACTTGCCCCAACAAATGACTTAGCACTTTGTCGAAATGAAACATTATTCAAACACGCCTGTGACGTAATAAATTTTACGCCAAAATGTTTTAAAACATACCACCATTTGTAATAATAATCAATAACTCCAATACATTTCAGAAAAAAAGGCAAAACTTCATTTTTGTTTTTAGCTATTACACAGATTTCTGTAGCCAGCGAGTATCTTTGAATTCGCAAATATTACGGCGTTCGGGTTCTACAAGTAGACGAGTATCTGTAGATAAAATAAGAAATAGTGTACTTTGTTATTTGCAAATTCATAAACTAATTACTCTACCAAATGAATACCCGTGATAATGATTTCAGTTGAAGCATTCTTTAAATGTAAAATGTAAAGCTGATGTGTTCATCTTTACAATGATACCAGATTTGAAGCAATCCCTTGTTCCAGTGCTCAGCCACATGCTTAGTTGTTTGATCCCAAATAAAATCGAGTGTTTCTAATGTCTATCAGTGTTGGTGTATTATAATTATTTTATAATACCTGAGATAACACGTGCATGTTAAATGTAAAGAAACGAACCCACGAGTTGTAAGCAAATGAACGTTTGTCGGTACAGTCATGTAGCCAGCGGTTGCATTGGAAATCGACATGCTTTATGAGTAGAATGCAACGCATTCAGCAAACTACCTGCGATTATTACTGTGTTTAAAGCACGTTGAAGAAAACATAGCAGTCCTGCAGCAATATGCTAACATATAAAGTAATGCAAAGACCACTGACAAAATTCCCAATACTACGAATCCGATGTCTGACGAACTTTCGAACATGAATCCTAAAAATAACAAAACATAACAGTATGTGTAATTAATACTTGTGTATGATAACCCACCGTCATTTGGTGGTATTTATCAAAAAGTGTTGATATATATATATAATGAAAATAAATGAAAAATGAATACAAAATAAAAGTAGGCGGTAAGGTAAAAACATGGACGCAAGCCTATTAAAAGGAGTACAGTACTATTCATGAAACTAAGCATTCTATTGTAGGGAAATAAGTATTTAATGTATACTGACCATTTTCATTGAGTACTGAACAATAATATTCAATAAAACTAATTGACAGTGCACATCCCTAACCTGTGAATATTTGAAATTAGCGCCCAGTGGTTTGTGTCGAAAGCGCTGATGAGATAGCCATACCCGATATTGTGGTGTCATCGTTACTAAACACCGCCTCATCAGCAGCAGATCGCGGCACGTAATCACGCAGGAATTCAATGCATACATTGAAAATAAAAGTACTAAACAGATATGCGGAATTTTTTTTCATTCTAAAGTTGATTTTGTCTTAACGCGGCACTTTAAAAAAATTAACCTAAGGATGTGGTCTGTATTATAATAATGATGCATGTCTGAGTGCTAAAGTTCCATTGCACGAATTTCCTTTAAAGGACATGAAAACTCACAAACCTCCCCTTTTATACCGCCTAAGGGGTGGGGGCGTATTGGTTTTACAATGAACTTCGCAAATGAATCATTGACATTAAAGGCAAGACTGCCTATTGATAGGGGCGCTTCGATTCGTTTGAAAATGACTTGTTTTCTTTCACGGTAAACCCATCAAATACCGCTCATTTTACCAACAGAAGTAGGGGTGAACATGATGAAGGAGAAGGTAGGTTGACCTACCAAATTGGAATGTATATAATCATTATCAAATTGGATGATTTTATGCATTTTGAGCACCTAGCCTGAAGAAAATGTAAGCTCTGTCTCAATATTGCCTCATAGGAAAGGATGCTTCTTTTTTGGTATCACAAGCAGTAACCAAAAACCATGATTATACATTGACATTGTTCAACCACCGTAAAAAAAGAAGAAAGAGACACGTATAGGCCATGAACAAAACCCTGTTTTACTGGCCCGACTGACCCATAGTTATAAAGAGAATGGGAGAACATGTTCCTAAAAGCCTGTCGCTTTAGATAAATATTATATTTGGGGTTGCAACATTCCATCTCCTCCGATGGCTAGTAGTGTTTCAAAACTACGTTGAAATATTGTACCGAGAACAGATGTGATGTCAAAAACTTACCTAAAACAACTCCACCAACCGGTATACCAATCGCGTAACATAAGCAAGATATACCAAATCCATCGGCCATTTTTTCTTCACCCAATATTTCCTCACTAACTGCAGACATTATGACTGGCATTGTGTTAACACAAGCACCGTTAATAAATGCAGAGATAGCCAGTGCAACTAAGTGTGACACCAGGGGGTCTATGAGGAAAGTGATTGCGTTTGCACAGGCGCAGACTATCTGTAACGGTACTGCAGTCACTCCATATTTCAAAATTGGACCATGTAAAACTCGTCCGATGAAAGATCCAATGCCTCCAATTGTGACAAGTAGGGCTGCTTGATAGGAGGTAAATCCTTTTGCAATGATATGTGGCACTAAGAAGGTGATCCATCCCCCAGAGTTGACGCCAATCAGAAAGCATCCAGCAAGGTATGGTATAAAATCAAGGCGTTCAATAACTACGTAAACAAATCCAAACATGTGCTTCATTGTAGTAATGCAACTATGCCATATCCCATGGTATGGTGGCTCATGTAACTGCTGTTCCAGCAAGGGGCTGTTCTCTTGGTAGCTTTTCTGGCGCAATGGCGCTCCACATACTATCAGGTTTGTGTTAATCGCCGCAACTATTAACATGGCACCCCTCCAACCGTACGTAACTATAAGATATCCCACAAATGGTGGCATCAACATCATTCCTATGGAACCGCCACTCGTCATTATACCAAAGGCGAATGCTTTAGCAAATGCGTCTTGAAAATATTTACTGATAGCTAAGTAAGCTGCCATAAAACAGCAGCCATATCCAAGTCCTGAGAAAAATAAAATGAGAATTATAGGGATTTCGTGGGGACTTCATGGAGATAACAGATAAATAATATGAGCATACATTTTAGTTTCGCATTCTGACCCACCACGCACACTTAACTCTTGGAGGTCTAGGTTGATTTGTACCACCTTTGGAAACAGATTTTCTCAATGTTACCGTGGGCTAACCCCTTAGAGTCATATATCAAATTGAAGCTTAGGTAACAGCGTTTCACAAAATTTGCGTTATTTTGATCTGGTTGCAATGGTAACCAGACAAGGCCTCTAATTGGCTAAACACTGGGACACAGATATCTAGAAAACTAAATGTTGCATGTTCACCATACTTTGGTAGATGATGTATGTTAACAATGCGCACAAATTCATGAAGCCGTTTTTTATACGGTTGCCATGGTAACCAGGAACCGACCAATTAGGCTATAATCACATTTAAAGGGGTTTAAGGCCTTTTTTAAATACGTTAACAGCATTGCCAGGTCATCTTTTTGGAGTCAATATTTGGCCACTTTAGGGTCATTTTCCGAATTAAATTGCCACTGTAATGGGGCCGGATATACAGGTAAACTTAACATCGCTATTGAAGGGGTACAATAAAGGAATCAGGTGTTTTTGGGACGTATCAGACGGCCTACTACACAATCACATAAAGGAAACCTATAGCAACGCACACGGCAACAAGGTCATAGGTCAAAATACATTCCATAATAATACGCTATGATGCGGTTTGAATAAAAATATTTTCTCCAGTAATGAAAACGTAATCTGCTACGGCGATATACGGTGACAAATGGAACAGACTTACATGTTGGTCAGATATGGCCAGATTGAGTCATTTTCACTGAAAGGTCAATACAATTGATCATTGCCTGGATCGATACCAAACCCTAAATGCTAAGAAAGGAACATTCAAAATTAGCCAAACACTGTACAATTGTAACGGAGCCAAGCATAGCTTTGCCAATGATAAATTATCGATGTTTCAGCTGGCCGTCAAAGGAACAGCGTCAGAAGTCTTAACTACCATCTGGATGTCTTGAAACTTCAGTGCGTGAAATTTAGGGGTAAACTGGGATGATTTGAAAAAAAGAAAAGCATGTAAATCAGAGCCACAGAGACGCTAAATATAGCGGAAAAACTAAAGTTTTAGGTCCGGACTTTTGCCGTTAGTTCTGCACAGATGTTGGGGATATTCCTTGTACGGTAAATTTATAAATTATCTGTATGTGCAACATCATATGTTGGAAGGATTAATTGAATCATCATTATTTCATCTGCAACATCACCAGGCAGTTTTACGCTGGCCTCTGATGCTCCGAACATGCTGAATGGCAATTTCAATCAAAGATGAATGAGTCAAAAATCAATTATATACATACCTGTTATAATCAAAGTTATCCCCAAAATCCATATATTTGGTGCAAGTGTCGATAGAAGTAGACTGGTACCACATAAAAAGCCACCACCGATAATTATCTGCCTATGGCCACGTAATCCAATAATTCTTACAATGACGGGGGCTGGAAAAATTGTATGGAATCATCATTAACAACAACAATAATAACATCAACAATAACAACAGCAGTGTTAACGATATTATAATAACATGCTAATATAGGTTTTCCCGGTCAATTAGAAATTCAAGCATTCTATTTAGTATTTCCGTAGTTTCAATTCGCGCTAAATTGATTGAACGCAAACATGGTAAATATACGTTTAGATAATCATTCAATTTAGCGCGAATTTGAATACTGGAAGGCTTATTTGATTGATAACATTTTCATATAGAATCTGAATTATAATGTTTTGGTAGGAAACCTTTACCAATGAAATTGCTGTATTTATACCTACTAAACGATAAATGAGTATGGCCATGTGTTTTGAACTCACCACCCAAAAAGGGAGGTGTCATTTAAAAGCCTATTTATCTAGCTACATTGTGTGAATAAATCAGGTGTTTCTATAACTGTTTGGCTGAGATATGATTGATTACATTGTGAAGGTGGCGGTGGCGGCGGTGGCGGTGGCGCTCTGTACAATCTCTATGGGGAATATAGAAATGTTCCCAATTCTACGTTCAAATTTACAATAACTCCTCATTCCTGTATAAACATGATTTTGCTCTCATTTTATATATTAATTTATATTCTATAAGATTGTGTTTAAACAAACATTACAACTATTATGTAACAATTGTAATCATGAATCGACTGCATTGTCCTTGGCTTTCTCCCTATTCGCTACACAGTGAAGTTGCCCTAATTCATCAGTTTTACATACATGACTATAACAAAAAGAATATTCACCCGATGATAGCAAAATTTTACATGTTTGGAAAGCTCTCAAATAGGGGAATTCAAAAATACCGTTTAAATCAGGCTAGGGTGCATTACCCGCCCCCCCCCCTCCAAAAAAAAATACTTGTAAACTCTAATCAATATGAAATTTAAACGTTTGTGCTCATTTACTTCCCGATATTGTATATTTCAACAAGTTACCAATTATGATTGGGATAGGTATAAAAATATATTTGAGCTTTAATCAAAATATGAACAAAAATCGATATTTTTCTAACATTCTTAATCACAACATGTTACCATAAGGTCCTATCTAAATTCCAATAGCATAGTTGGATTCCTTGTGAGATTTTCGTTCAGAAAATATATACTTTTATGGTTACAAGTAGTTATTGGGATATGCTAATTCGAATCTCAGATGGTGTAAAATGTAAAAATCCGGACGGGAAGGGTGGCGAGTTCAAAACACATGGTCGTATGCCTATTCGGAGAAGAACGACATTTCAAAATACATAAAAACGCGTAGCCTACATGTACAGATGTCATGCAGGTGCTATCGATATGTACAAAATAATTTAATGTTATGTATCTTTTTCTCATCAAATATCTCAATTTCGTATGATAATCCTATAAGTGTTATTGTATGACAATTTTACATGGAAATAAAATAACTTTATGCATTCTTATTCTGAATTACCATATATCTGAATTAATGAATGGGGAGTTAATATAATTGCAAATAAACAATATTCGAGTCGAGTCACAAAAGCTAAGTGTGGCCCATTTTTATTTTTATCTACAGACTGAGGTAAAAACATATATACTCGCTAAATAATATTATAAAATATACCAACGTTATAATACTTTTTTTGATTAGGGGAAATTCCTTTCGCATTAACGTCAATTTTTTTTCGCCTTAACGTCATTTTAAACAAAGACGGAATAAACCCTTGTACTCTTGTACTTGTACTCTTTCTCTTTAATGCCACTAATACGCTTATAATGCTATTTTTGTATAGGGTAGGTGTGGGTAATACGGGACCGTAGGTAATACGGGACCGCATCACTGAAATCTCATCTACAGCCGTCTGGCATTACTAGCACTTTTAATAGCGCCCTCTATAGATAGATCAAACCCTTAGTGAATTGCATGACTATTATCAAAGCTACCGGATGAATTACCAGCCAGAAAATCACCACAACCTGTCAATTTAAGGGAAAATGCACCCATATTTTTGGTCTAATATAAAAATAGTGTTTTCATAATATATGATGGTAAAGAAAAGGAAAGGGCGTGACCTGATTTTTTGCATTATTAAGCATGTTTCAGGTGTTGGTCCAACATGTATTGTGTGTGTGCTTCGCTAGTACAGTGTACATTGGTGTTATAATGCATTGAATGGGAGCCGTGGGTTCACAATTGGTGAAGGTAATATGGGACAGCCAGCATGACGGTATGCAAATGTCTTAAAGGTCCCGTATTACCCACACCTAACCTACTTTTTTTCCTCTTTTTTTGTAGCAATGTACCTTTTTTGTACCAATGTACTTCATGCATTATTATCTCTTAAATGGATTACTGGACCATTATTTATGGTTTTTTAACAGTTACTCTTTTAAATAAAAAAATGTCAAATAACTTTTCATACCAAAACAATGTCCTCAAAACAATGTCCCGTATTACCTTCACGTGTTAGGTAAGATGGGACATTTATGATGACGTCAGTATTTGATAATAACAGCCAAACCAAACATAGAAGGACTCTGTTTTGTTTTATTACAATAAAGGTATATAAAATGTAGATTACAAATAACAAACTTTGCTTAAATTTGAGTCAGTTATTTTGTATTTTAATTATGCAAATGTCTCAAAGGTCCCGTATTACCCACACCTACCCTATTGGACGTATACATTCTCTACCATATACGCCTTTTTTCTTTTTTTAAATGCATTAATATTGGCTGTGTCAATCCATATTAAGTCCGATTTTGTATCACGGTTCAAAATCAGGTTGGGCCATTTTTGAGCTTTGTTCAACTTACCGGCGATATACGACCATGATTGACAAGCGGCCATCCAGCCACCTATTTCAATTGACGACGATCCTAAATCATCCCGAACAGGCAGCAGAAACACACCGAAACTCTGGAGTGTCCCAACTTCTAATAAATTAATGATGAACCCAGATACAACCACAATCCATCCTAGCGCTCCTCCTTCGGGTGTCGGGATGTAGTTTGTCATAATTATGATAATGATGCAAGCCCGAGTCGTGATGATGGTCTTGAGTTCCTTTGCTGAACAATGGTCAACATTTTTGAGCTACGTTAGATTATTTAACAATCTTCAATCTACAGTCTTCTAAGGCTTCACACAGCTTGTAGGATAGGCATCAGTCGTGTCGTGCCAATGTGCATGGTGCATTAAACAAAGATGTGCGAGTAAAAATGAGCAAGACCGACCACAGGTGATAACTGTATGTGTATGTAGTTAGTGAGCGCAAAAAAATCATAAAAAACGAGTTTTATTTCAGTGTGATCATTAACGTCAGTTTACAAAATGCGCCTGATGATAATATTTATTGGATTATGATAGTCTAACGTCGTCGTCATCAAAATATGTGCATACAAGTTAACATGTTAACATATTAACAAATTGAGGGCAGCCTAGGTATCAGAAATCCTCGCGGCAGGTACATGTAGTCCGATGATTTTATTTCGCCTTTGACCTCAACGTCGTGCAATCAAGCCGAAATTACGCCTTAAATTCCGCGATGTATTGAAACTAACATTTTTAAGACGATTCTAATGAATTTTTAGAGTAAGTGTGATAAATTACACTCGGACCTGGGAACCATATTATAACCTCGTACCTCCCCCCCCCCCCTTCCCCTTCCCCCTCCCATATTCCAAGTGATTCGCCATTTTTTGAATTTGTAAAATATCAAACAAAAGAAAACCTACAAGAAAATGGATTATGATGATATCATTTTGATTGTTAGGTCTATGAAAGTTTACCTTTATTTACAAATTGGACTATCACTCGGTTTGCACGATTAAAAATCCACATGGAAAGCTTTCACACACTTAAAACTCGTAGTCGGGTATATACAGAGGGTTACCGTGCACCCCCCCCCCCCCCCCCACCCCCCCCCCCCCCCCCCCCCCGGACTCCCTCAAAGCAACTTTGTTGACTTACTTTCATGGTACTAAACATATTCAGGATGTTACCAAAAATAATTTTGGTATACTAGTGGTTATTCAAAATGGCGTCCAAAATGCCCGCCCAAACTGGTCAAATCTCATAAAATGACATAGCAATCAAATTGTATGGTGAAAGTATAGTTTTAACAGTGGGATGTATCATGTATTAGACACTCATATCCAGAACTTTTGCTTTGTTAACATACCTGTTAACAAACCTAAATACAAGATGGCCCCCAAAATGGCAGTCAAAACTGGTAAAACCCCATAAATTGGCATATTATATAAACCAACATGTATGATCAGAGTATAGTTTTAATAATGGGATGTATGTGTTAGACCACTAGAAACTCATATATATTTTTACTTTGTTCACATACTTTAAAACCAAAATGGCCGCCAAATTATTGGCCAAAAGAGGTCACAATTCCATTAAAAATAGCATAATATCAACCGAAATGAAAAGGTTAAAATAACTGAAAAACAGTATTAGTTTATTGTTAGTGTTACATTAATTTAGATATGATCAAAAGATTATCTCTTTAGATTTTAATCCATTCAGTTAACGTATTTGTATGTGACAAGGTATAATAGACTCCATTTATTCATTCCGGCCATATGTTGATAAATCGGTGGCCACCTGTGATAAATATTTTGACCATTTGGAGGTAATTTTATTGACCATTTGGAGGTAATTTGAGTGAAATGGTCATTACAATGCCATTCTTAATAACATTATATTGTCAAAATGGAGTCTATATGGCCATGTGTTTTGAACTCACCACCCAAAAAGGGTGGTGGCGTTGCATTTTTGGTGAGGAATCATCCATCTCTCTCTATTAACTCAACAACTAAATGTGGTAGAGCTATGGTTGAGGCGTCATGTGAAAGCCTATTTATCTAGCTACATTGTGTGAATAAATCAGGTATTTCTATAAATGTTTGGCTGAGATATGATTGATTATGTTGTGAAAGTCAGGGGTGGTGGCGGTGGCGGCGGCGGCGGTGGCGGCGGCGTTGTGTACAATCTCTATGGGGAATATAGAACATGTTCCCAATTCTACGTTCAATTTACTATAACTCCATCCCTGTAAATGGTATATACAAACATGATTTTGCTCTCATTTTATAGATTATTTTATATTCTTTAAGATTCCGTTTCACCAAACGTGACAACTATTATGTAACAATTGTAATCATGAATCGATTGCATTGTCCTTGGCTTTTTCCCTATTCACTACACAGTGAACTTGCCCTAATTCATCGGTTTTACATACATGACTATATCAGAAAAAATATTTAACCGATGATAGCAAAATCATACATTTTTGGAAAGCTCTTTAATAGGGGAATTCAAAAATGCCGTTTAAATCAAGATAAGGGTGCATACCCCCAAAAATATACTTGTAAACTCTAATAAATATGAAATTTAAACGTTTATGCTCATTTACATCACGATATAGTATATTTCAACATGTTTACCATTGACAACTATTATGTTCTGATGGGTAATTGCATGAGGAACTTAAATATTTACAGTAAAATTATGATGGGATAGGTATAAAAATATTATTGAGCTTAAATCAAAATATGAAAAAATCGATATTTTTTGAACATTCTTAATCACAACATGTTACCATTAGGTCTTATCTAAATTCCAATAGCATATTTAGATTTCTTGTGAGATTACCGTTCAGAAAATATATACTTTTTATGGGGTAGAACAAAGAGTTGTTGCGATATGCTAATTCGAATCTCAGATGGCGTAAAATGTAAAAATCTGGACATGCAACGGTAAGGGTGGCGAGTTCAAAACACACGGCCATATACCATTCAATCATACCTTGTCACATATACAAATACGTTTAATGGATGGATTAAAAGCTGTAGATATAATAATGTGGTCATATCTAATGTAACACTAACAATAAACTAATACTGTTTTTCAGTTATTAAACCTTTTTGCAGCCATCTTGGATATTTTAGAATACTCAAACTAGATCTAGATTTGGGGTATTGATATTACATAGTATGGTCATTTACAATGCAAAACAATCGTCTTAGGTCATTTAACAGCAACTTATCCATTCTGGCAACCATTTTTGGAAAGTGATACTGAATCAATATTGTCACAGAGGTGGGCCTTATATCTAAAGCAATAGCTTAGCAGTTTAGAACATACTATTTGGTGAATGTGAAGCAATATACACACTTACAATATCTATTTTGGATTATCATACACTAATGTAGACTACTTTTACATTTATAGCGGCCATATTGGTGGCCATCTTAAATTTAAAGTATGTTATTACAATGCAAAAATACTAGATATGAGTTTCTAGTGGTCTAACACATACATCCCATTGTTAAAACTGTACTCTGATCATACATGTTGGTTTGTATATTATATGGAATTATACCTGATGAGTGCAGCCAATGCTGGCTGTATGAAACAGTGCTGTAGTATAATCATGGAATTTTAACCCAGTTTATTTTATATACTATATGGAATTATATCATTTTGGCAGCCATTTTTGCGGCCATCTTGGATTTAGGTGTGTTAACAAAGCAAAAGTTCTGAATATGAGTGTTTGTTGGTCTAATACAGGCATTCTCAAATGGTGGCGCGCGCGCCACTTGTGGCGCATCAAGGCATCCTAAGTGGCGCGAGAGTGGTTAAAATTTGTTTTTAAAAAATAAATCATATCATGATATAGCCAAATTCCATAAGCATATGACAGTCAGATGTATAAATACAGCAATTTTTCTCGCGCTACGCGCGTATGTGCCCTCAAAACAGTAATATTAGTAAATATGCTGCCTACATATGTTAAAATATTTTGAAATTAATGTTATAAAGGGAATTTTGCATTTGTAAATTCTAAAAAATATGACCAAGTGGAGCTTCAACAAGTTGGTTACTAAAATGTGGCGCATCAGTAAATCTAGTTGAGAAAGCCTGGTCTAATACATACAACCCACTATTAAAATTATTCTTTCACCATTCAATATTATTGCTATAATATGTCATTTTATGAGATTTGACCAGTTTGGTTGGCCATTTTGGACGCCATCTTGAATAACCCCTTAGCATCCCTAAATCATTTTGGGTAACATCCTGAATATGTTTTTAGGACCATACAAGTAAGTCAAAAAAATTGGTTTTAGAGAGTCCTGGGGGCTGCACGGTAATCCTCTGTATTAGTCGAGCGGCGGCTCCCATAAACACTGTACTTAAGCGTGGCACCCCCTCTTGCTCACGATGTAAATGTAACCAAAACAAGTTCATTGAATCTTATAATTATTATCAGGAATCGCTAGGGGTGTAAGATTTGTTGTAGTGTCATATTTTAAAAGAAATAATGAATCTCAGCCGGTTATTTTGTAAAATTATTTCGCTGAATATAGTACATTGCTATAAGGGCGCACAGCACTAAATCACTCCTCGTTTTGTGTAATGGTAGTAAGTTCCGGCAAAAACAAAAAACGATTTTGTGATTAATGGGGTCCTTTGGGAATTAGTTTGGCGTGAGGGTAGCAATTCATAATTAAAATGAAAGATAATCTCTTGTACTTTGATCAGGATGTTGCAAAATATCGATTTTCGATTGTATTGAACATTTTTCACGTGGATGAACACACATGCTCAGAGGGCTGAAAATAGGGGTGGCGCTGTTTAAATGATCATATCGTAAAATCTAATTGGAAGAGGTATCTGTTCTTGACGATTTTATGAAATTTTAATATTTGTTTGTTAGAATAAAGCATTCGAGACATTCCAAAAAGAGTTACTAAGGGCCCAAAATAGCGACTCTTTTAGCCCTAATTTACATGTAATCCAATAGGCGGTTTATTTAGTGCTGTGCCCCCCTTGTAATATATCACCGATCCATTGACTACGGAAAAATCAACGTATTTTCATGGTGGCGTTGCCATCCACAATCAATGTCACTAACCTTAGCTATACACAAAATCCCTTTTTAGTTTGCGTCTAATGTATTTTGTATAGGCCAATGTTAAAACGTTGCAATAAACAACATTAAAAGGCCACACTCTAGCTGAAAAATTATCGTATATTATATATACACTTTATTTGAGACCATACATATATTTTTAAGACCTTTTGATAGAAAGATATGTGGAGAGGTTCTTCCTCGTATTTTCATTTAATGACACTCCCTCCTAATCTGCTGATCAGTTATTCGTGAAAGAGAAAAGCTACAGAAAATAAGATTTACTACAGTATCAGAATACTACCTATACCAGTTGTTATTCAATGGGTATTTGATATCACAATGGATATCACAATGAATATCACAATGAAGGTTTTATTGAAACAACCACACCTTCTTACTTCCTTCAATGCCGAAAATGATTGCAAATCAGCAAATGAATTCGTATGCAAGTTATATGCGCATTGGATATCACATCAGTTGATCAGCTCAGGGTGAAGCTTTTTCCAAAAACTGGTGACCCCGAGAAACTACCACCGACTAGTGCATACGCTTAAGTTTTTATCTTTTGCGCGCATTCTACCAGATGTCTGTTTGGCAAAAGGCTGATATTGGTTTTCCAACTTTGCCTGCAGTAGAAAATCATGGTTGGTGTATGCAAAATGGTCTTTTGATACCAACACTCATGGATAAGTCCGCGCTTCCTTCCTCCTGTGTAGAACTGGTCACATGCAACTGCAAAAATCATGCCCTGCAAATTGAAGCTGCAGGAAACGCAAGCAATGTTGTACAATGGGATGTGGATGTTTTGATCGTCTGGTAGGATGTTCCAATCCATTATATTTAATGCCACTGTAGATGATGACGATAATGGCGCCGAAGTCACGGTGGGACTTTAGACCTAACAAGTTTTTGCAGAAGATAGATTAGTACTCTCTGAACCACACTTTCTTGCACTCCTTGATCTTGGCCTTTGATGGCACATCTTATTTATCTCCTATGGAGGGTGTAGAATAGATGTATGAGTCAAAGTACTGTATAATTGCTCATGAAACCAAATATGAGAAGTGCAAAATACATCGACTCCCCCTGTACATGGTCTTCATAGACTACTCCAAGGCCTTCGACTGTGTCAGCCACAATGAAATGTGGGAGACCATGAAGTAAATGGGTTTCCCAAAACACCTCATCGACTTGACCTGTAGGCTGTATGAAGACCAAGAATCTGCAGTGAGAACATCAAGTGGTGATACAGAATGGTTTGGCATAGGAAGAGGATTACGGCAAGGGTGCATATTGTCACCAAGCTTCTTCAATGTGTATTCTGAAGATATTATGAGAGAAGCATTGGAGAGCTTTGAAGGTGGTGTGAAATTCGGAGGAATTAAAATTACCAACGTAAGATATGCTGATGATACCACACTCATATGCAGCAGCCGAAAAGAACTCATGGACCTTCTACAAAGGGTAAAAGAAGCAAGTGAGAAGAAAGGTCTTCTGCTGAACACTAAAAAGACAAAAATAATGGTAATGGACAAAGAGGACACAGGGGCTGACTTCTCACTAGATAAACAGAAGATAGATGTTGTACAACAGTTCGAGTACCTAGGATCTCTTATCAACACCAAGAGTGACAGTTCAACGGAGATCAAACGTAGACTGGCAATAGCTCGCAAGACATTACAAGATATGTCAACTATCTGGAAGAGCAAAGGGCTATCAATGAATCTCAAGGTACGCTTCCTGAAAGCAACCATCTTCTCCATCGCCACATATGGAAGTGAGTCATGGGCAATGACAAAGAATGACAGGAAACGAGTTGATGCATTTGAGATGTGGTGCTATAGGCGACTCCTACGAGTTTCATGGAGGGAGAAGAGAAGCAATCACTGGGTATTGGAAAAGGTTAGAACAAAGCTCACACTAAGGAGGGACATCAACATCAGAAAGCTGCGCTACTTTGGTCATATTACCAGGAGAGATAACATTGTCGAGAAATTAATTCTGCAAGGTGCAGTAGAATGTAGTCGTGGCAGAGGACGCCCTATAACATCATGGACTGATGACATTAAAAGGATCACTGATTTAAGTACGATAGAAGCAACACGACGTGCATCAAACCGAACCAAATGGCGAGCTCTTGTGAAGGCCACAGCAGCACCACCTGGTGCCATCTGACATAGAGAGAGAGATAATCTATCAATCTATCAAAAAATCCTTAAAACACGAAAAACATATGTCAGAAAATAAGTGTGTCAGGGGTGTCAGAAAAAGGGGGTCACCATATCGAAACACCTGGGCCCGGGCTCATCAGGCCCAATGGTAAATCCGGATATGCCGGACATAGGCTCGTTCACGAATATTCAAGGTTAAATTATGCGTAGATGTACGAGGTTACGGGATCTAGTGAATGGGACGAACGACTAAACGACGGATTAAATTCAAAACATAATATATACTTACACTCGCGATTTTAGGATGATACAATTTCGTTCCAACCAAGGGCGTCCCCAGAGGGGGGTGTGGGGGTGTGACACCCCCCCCCCCCCCCCATTCATCAAATCTGTCGGCAAAATCATGGTGCTGTGGGCAAATCAAAGGAAGGAGGAAGAAAAGGGAGAAAGAAAAGAAAGGAAAGAGAAAGGAAAAGGGAAAGAATGGGAGAAAGAAAGAAAAAAGAAAGGAAAAGGAAAGAGGAAAGAAAGAAAGAAAGAAAGAAAAAGAAAGAAAGAAAGAAAAAGAAAGGAAAGAGGAAAGAAAGAAAGGAAAAGGGAAGAACGAAAGAAAGCCCTATAACATCGTATGCGCAGATGATAATGTTGTGTCGGCATATGCTATGTTAACATAAATCAAAAATGAACAAAGGCAATGGTGGTATGAATTTGTAGGCACTGTGAACGAGTCCATATTTATGAGATTTTGTGTCGGCGCACGTGAACAGCCTAGGCCCAAGTCTTTGTTTTGCTTATTGTCAAGACACCTAGCAAAACATTGTGTCGGCAGAGTATAGGCCTATAATAGACTAGGCCTAATGGGCAATGTGTGGGACCTGTATTGCTCTTTAATTATACTAACTAGGCCTATCATTGCCGTTGTCAATGCAAACCCAAGTCAATAACGTTGAATTTGGAGTTACTTTTGCGATAGACTGATAGTGGGCTTGCAGAGTCTAAAATGAGTACAATGAGTGCAATTGGCCTACATCAACTTACATAATTATAGGCAAATTATTTAATATCTCGTAACCTATGTGCCAACATGATTGGCCATTGGCGTAATGGTATAGGTCTACTATGTCGATGTCGGACATACAGACTGCCTATCATGCCTATATGGAAACATTTGACCATGTTTTGTTAGCATAATATTCAACTAAACAAGTTAAACATGATCATTTTAGTTTAAAAACTGAATTTTTTTGTGCGCTTCGCGCGCATTCTTTCTACAGGTTTCAACAATATAATGGATCTCGAACCAAACCAAATATTATATGGGGCCGGGGACGTTAAAACGTCATACTGGACCCTTAAATGTTAGAAATGCCAAATGTTGCGCCCTTCGCGCGTATTAGTTTCAATGTTTCATTAGTCAAGCTGAACAAGATGGCTTCAGGAAAGTTTTCCATGACCATTTTAGCTTAAAAATGGAAAAATCTTTTTGCGCTTTGCGCGCATTCTTTCTACAGGTATCAACATTATAATGGTCTCGAACCAAACCAAATATTATATGGGGGACGTTAAAAACGTTATACTGGACCCTATAAGTGTTAGAAATGCAACATTTTGCGCGCTTCACGCGTATTTAGTTTCACTGTTTCATTATTTAAGCTTAATTTATAGTATCAGAATGCTTCAACCAGTTTTCAATGACCATTTTAGTTCAAAAACTGAAAAAAAATGTGCGCGCTCTGCGCGCATATGATTTGGATACAACCATACGATTTGGAAATGGACTTGATATGTATATATGTAACTATGCAATATCAAACCGTCAAAAACGTCATACTTGACCATTTAAGTGTAAGAAATGCCAATTTTTTCGCGCTTCGCGCGTATTAGTTTCAATGTTTCATTATTTAACCTTAACAAGAAAGCTTCAGGACAATTGTCCATTACCATTTTAGTTCAAAAACTGAAAAAATGTGCGCGCTCAGCGCGCATATTTTCTGCAGGTATTAACATTATAATGGTCTCGAACCAACCAAATATTATATGGGGGACGTTAAAAACGTTAAACTGGACCCTTTAAGTGTTAGAAATGCAACATTTTGCGCGCTTCACGCGTATTTAGTTTCAATGTTTCAATATTTAAGCTTAATTTATAGTATCAGAATGCTTCAACCAGTTTTCAATGACCATTTTAGTTCAAAAACTGAAAATAAATGTGCGCGCTCTGCGCGCATATGATTTGGATACAACCATACGATTAGAATATGGACTTGATATGTATGTAACTATGCAATATCAAACCGTCCAAAACGTCATACTTGACCATTTAAGTGTAAGAAATGCCAATTTTTTCGCGCTTCGCGCGTACTAGTTTCAATGTTTCATTATTTAACCTTAACAAGAAAGCTTCAGGACAGTTGTCCATTACCATTTTAGTTCACAAACTGAAAAAATTGCGGGCTCAGCGCGCATATTTTCTGCAGGTTTAAACATTATAATGGCCCTCAAACCACAACAAATATTCTAAATATTATGTGGAGGACATTTAAAGGCGACACACTGTACCTTTAAAATCACAATTTGTGCGCGCTTTGTATTCGTTTCAACGTTTCAATATATAAGATTAACAAGATAGCTTGAGGATTTGTGCCCCCATCAAAACAGTCCTGGATACGCCCTTGGCTCTGCGCTGCTTTATTTTAACATTTCAATTATCATTATCAAATTTGTGTCCCCCATCCAATGTCTGATGAAAAGGGTCTGGGGACGCCCTTGGTTCCAACGTGTGCTGAATTATTATATTGAAGCCGACGGAGTTTCAAAATGTACGGCCATTCGTGTTCACTGTCGTCTGGTTCATGCCATCTTTTCGTGAAACGCCCTCTATCCGTTTTTCCTCTAAATGCCGTATTGTTTGCTGATCGAACGAGTGAAATCCATTGGATATTAGCGAAGTTAGCTAAATTAACTGAAAGTGGCTACTTGAAGAGTTAAAAGTGGCAAGACTGTATACTGCGTTTTTGGCTATGCAAGGTCCCGACATGTAACCAAGGGATCGAGCAAGTAGCTAGCTTCATGACCTGCCAACCTGTTAAAAAAATGTATCGCAAAATATACAGGTAACTGGAACGCAATGCAAATTTTGTTGGTCAAATTATATTTATACACATGCAACTAAAATATTCCTAATAACTTCAAAATTAATGTCGGAGTTAATTCCGACAACTTATTTTCTGAGTGTGTTTCGTTTGTAAATAGAATTCCATGGTTTGCCACCGTGTTGATAGTCGACTTTATATACCTTGTGTAATTTCAATGTCACACAATCTTGTGTAATTTCAATGTCACACAATCCTCAACACCCTGTTATACTTCGCCTTGCCAAAAACCGCTCCCATCCGAGAACCGCCCAATACGAAGTCAACTGACATTCAATCTACGGCAGAACTGCGAAGATCAAATGTTAGTAGACCTTGCACACTAGGAGCGATGCTTTTAATGCATAATTGATATCACGATAGTATCACACCCCTTATATTTAATGTGACGCCTGTACATTTAGAAACAGGTGAAGGCGATATCTCTGTATCTGTGTAAGAGTTTATCGTAAAAAACGATCACATTATCTATCCTTGTTCGGACGTATAATGGCTTTTTTACTACGCGATATTGAAAACTAGGAAATAGCATGGAAATAGTCACATATGCGGAAATGTAGCTGAGGAAAATATTTTGGGCGAGGACCAATGTCAAGGCTTACTCCTAAAGCTGCAATTTTAGACCGAACGGCGGCTATCCATTGCTAGATAATAGCCCTTTTGAATTATCTAAAATTTCGAGGAAGACGTATATAAATATTTATATAATTCGTATTTATCGTGTCTCTCATTGGTCAATTTTGATCCCCCGCAAAACGCCACACGAACAATTTGCTCATTACGCAATCATCCAGTTTTTGGATGTAGCGCAGTGTAATACAGAGGTCGAATGGTCAAATCCAAAGTAAGAAGTGGGAGCAGTCTGATGGGGAGCAGTCACAGTGAGTGAGCCCTCTATCGGTACATAACGGCGCGTTTACAGTATTTCCGGTTACAATCGCAACTGATAAAAATCGGGGAAAATACATGTATATATTGACAAATTCCTTAGAATTGGGACAATTACATTATGATTAAGCAAAGTTCTGTGATGTTTTTAACGGAAAATACAGTCGAGATAGATTTATGAGACACTTAAAGCATGATCAGGGAGTCTATAATTATGGGAGAGGTCACTCCTCAGACAAAATTTCGCCTACTAAAACCAAATTCACGGGTGAAGGTTTTGTAGGGGGCGCACTATCCTGGTCGTAGCAAACCAGACGACATAAGACGTGGTTGATTTTATCGGATCAAAACATGACTTGTGGCACAAATATAGTACATCATTGGTAAAAAAAGCTGATTGTGATTTAGAGTAGAGCTGATTTGCGTTGATGATGGCAGAATTTAGTTCTTATATGACACGAAACATTCAAAATTGGTTATTTGAAATTAATTTACGTAGAACAAAATACGAATTTTAAATTGTGGATGGCTTCGTCTGGCAGTGACAGAGGAGGTGCGTGACGTTATTTGCATTTTATGAAATTTGTAATCAGATCAGTAAGGAAGGACGCCGGATAGCGACGATCACACGGTGTGAGGTCATGAATAGTCATGACTGAATATTCATTCACAACGAATGATTGACAGTTTACGCTGTAACTTCCGGGTGAAGGACTGATAGAGTGCGCTATACTGAACCAAATCTCAACAATGGGCAGATATGAGAGTCATAGGCCTGGCATGATCTATCTAATAATATTTTATTTTATTGTAGCAGTCACTTCTCAGATGTTCACAGTATAGTTTATTGCTGCCCTCTTCGGTAGTGGGCTTGCTAAAAACAAAAGTCCTAGACCGACACGAGGGCGCTATGATTAGCGCCCACTGTATTGTGAACCATCAGATTCTGTGCATCTAGAAGTTCAGCTTTGTTATTCGCCATAATGTCTTCTTATAGTGGACGGTGGCGGTAGCATTGGTGGTTTGACACATATTTTGTTCTAAACGAATATTTATAATTCCGTATTTTAGCAATCAATTTCATTTACGTGAATTCTATTTCATTTGGTGGTGGCGGTGGCAGTGGCGGGCGGTGGCGGTGGCGGTGGCGGTGGCGGTGGCGGTGGCGGTGGCGGTGGCGGTGGCGGTGGCGGTGGCGGTGGCGGTGGCGGTGGAGGTGGCGGTGGCGGTGGAGGTGGCGGTGGAGGTGGCGGTGGCGGTGGCGGTGGCGGTGGCGGTGGCGGTGGAGGTGGCGGTGGCGGTGGCGGTGGCGGTGGCCACACATTTTTCCTTTTAACTAAATGTATACATGTATTTATAATTATTTATTTCAGCTTTCAATTTCATTTACATGAATTCTATTACACAGAACTTTACTAAAACAGAATTGAAATTAGCTTCCAATTTATGGAATTTGTTCAACACATCTATTTTGATTTTCCCCATAGAGCATTCTATTCTGCGAAGATCGAATGTTAGTAGACCTTGCACACTAGGAGCGATGCTTTTAATGCATAATTGATATCATAATAGTATCACACCCCTTATATTTAATGTGACGCCTGTACATTTAGAAACACGGGAAGGCGATATCTCTGTATCTGTGTAAGAGTTTATCGTAAAAAAACGATAACATTATCTATCCTTGTTCGGACGTATAATGGCTTTTTACTACGCGATATTGAAAGACAGGAAATAGCATGGAAATAACCACATATGCGGAAATGTAGCTGAGGAAAATATTTTGGGCGAGGACCAATGTCAAGGCTTACTCCTAAAGCTGCAATTTTAGACCGAACGGCAGCTATCCATTGCTAGATAATAGCCCTTTTGAATTATCTAAAATTTCGAGGAAGACGTATATAAATATTTATATAATTCGTATTTATCGTGTCTTTTCATTGGTCAATTTTGATCCCCCGCAAAACGCCACACGAACAATTTGCTCATTACGCATTCATCCAGTTTTTGGATGTAGCGCAGTGTAATACGGAGGTCGAAAGGTCAAATCCAAAGTAAGAAGTGCGAGCAGTCTTATGGGGAGCAGTCACAGTGAGTGAGCCCTCTATCGGTACATAACGCCGCGTTTACAGTATTTCCGGTTACAATCGCAACTGATAAAAATCGGGGAAAATATATATTGACAAATTCCTTAGAATTGGGACAATTCCATTATGATTAAGCAAAGTTCTGTGATGTTTTTAACGGAAAATACAGTCGAGATAGATTTATGAGACACTTAAAGCATGATCAGGGGGTCTATAATTATGGGAGAGGTCACTCCTCAGACAAAATTTCGCCTACTGAAACCAAATTCATGGGTGAAGGTTTTGTAGGGGGCGCACTATCATGGTCGTAGCAAACCAGACGACATAAGACGTGGTTGATTTTATCGGCTCAAAACATGATTTGTGGCACAAAAATAGTACATCAATGGTAAAAAAGCTGATTGTGATTTAGAGTAGAACTGATTTGCTTTGATGATGGCAGAATTTAGTTCTTATATGACACGAAACATTCAGAATTGGTTATTTGAAATTAATTTACGTAGAACAAAATACGAATTTTAAATTGTGGATGGCTTCGTCTGGCAGTGACAGAGGAGGTGCGTGGCGTTATTTGCATTTTATGAATATTGTAATCAGATCAGTTAGGAAGGACGCCGGATCGCGACGATCACATGGTGTGAGGTCATGAATAGTCATGACTAAATATTCATTCACAACGAATGATTGACAGTTTACGCTGTAACTTCCCGATGAATGACTGATAGAGTGCGCTATACTGAACCAAATCTCAACAATGGGCAGATATGAGAGTCATAGGCCTGGCATGATCTATCTAATAATATTTTATTTTATTGTAGCAGTCACTTCTCAGATGTTCACAGTATAGTTTAATGCTGCCCTCTTCGGTAGTGGGCTTGCTAAAAACAAAAGTCCTAGACCGACACGAGGGCGCTATGATTAGCGCCCTCTGTATTGTGAACCATCAGATTCTGTGCATCTAGAAGTTCAGCTTTGTTATTCGCCATAATGTCTTCTTATAGTGGGCGGTGGCGGTAGCGGTGGTGGTTTGACACATATTTTGTTCTAAACGAATATTTATAATTCCGTATTTCAGCAATCAATTTCATTTACGTGAATTCTATTTCATTTGGCGGTGGCGGTGGCGGTGGCGGTGGCGGTGGCGGTGGCGGTGGCGGTAGCGGTTTCTACACATTTTTCTTTTTAACTAAATGTATACATGTATTTATAATTATTTATTTCAGCTTTCAATTTCATTTACATGAATTCTATTACACAGAACTTTACCAAAACATAATTGAAATTAGCTTCCAATTTATGGAATTTGTTCAACATATCTATTTTGATTTTCCTCATAAAGCATTCTGTAGGTGGGTGTTCACTTTGCTCTGTAACTTATAACTTATTTTAGTTTCATGGTTATCAATGTAATTTGACCAAAAAAAATGCATTTCTAGGGGGGAAAATCACAGATAGAGGGCGCTCCATGAAAAATATAGCATGATATGCCTTTAAGTTCATTTAATAATAATATTATTAAAACGTTAAAATAATCATCCAAGTATTATTCACTTTTGTATTTTTGTATTCAAGCTTGTCTAATCTGCCATTTATCCAAAAGAAAGGCTAATGACAGGGTTACGGTTGACATGCAAAGTGCACGCGAACTACCACAATTATATGAAACTGATCGTGCGAGGAAATATCTATCATTGGCGTTCATTAATCATACGTCAAATAAAGGAAAGGTGCGGAAAAGTTCTTTTTGAGCTTTGTGTGCACTAAGTACACTTTGATAGCTATAATAGTATCGAAGCTTTATTTTCACAATGCCTTACTGTTTTTCTTACAAAGTCACTGATTGGTTGACGACATGACGATATACGTGTCTGACTGACCAATCGAAATCAGCGTTTGGTGAAGTTCGTGGGTCCTATAGAGATTCTTTTAAGAGTAAAAGTTTATGAATTAAAGTCTTCTGGTTATGAGAAGATTGTATTTTTAACTTCTTTGTAAAAAGGGTTCACGCTTTTCACACGGCAGGCGTCTGTAGACGACATTCCAAAATGTCACGTAATGATTCAAAAATGTCAGAATCAACATGAGAAATGCATTAAAATAAGTACAAACATGCTTAGTATTGGATCTGTAAGCCTTAAGTACGTGGGTCCTATAGAGACTGTTTTAAGAGTAAAAGTTTGTGAATTAAAGTCTTCTAGTTTTTGAGAAGATTGTATTTTTAACTTCTTTGTAAAAAATGTCAAGTAATGATTCAAAAATGTCAAAAATTTTGAATTTCATTGCTGAATCAACATGAGAAATGCATTAAAATAAGTACAAACATGCTTAGTATTGGATCTGTAAGCCTTAAGTACGTGGGTCCTATAGAGATTCTTTTAAGAGTAAAAGTTTGTGAATTAAAGTCTTCTAGTTTTTGAGAAGATTGTATTTTTAACTTCTTTGTAAAAAATGTCAAGTAATGATTCAAAAATGTCAAAATTATTGAATTTCATTGCTGAATCAACATGAGAAATGCATTAAAATAAGTACAAACATGCTTAGTATTGGATCTGTAAGCCTTAAGTACGTGGGTCCTATAGAGATTCTTTTAAGAGTAAAAGTTTATGAATTAAAGTCTTCTGGTTATGAGAAGATTGTATTTTTAACTTCTTTGTAAAAAGGGTTAACGCTTTCCACGCGGCAGGCGTCTGCAGACGACATTCCAAAATGTCACGTAATGATTCAAAAATGTCAAAATTATTGAATTTCATTGCCAGATTTGGAATCAACATGAGAACAATGCATTAAAATAAGAACAAACATGCTTTGTATTGGATCCGTAAGCCTTGAGATAAGCCTTGAAAGTTGTTAAAATGTTTCTGAAAAATCTGTTTTGTATAATTATGGTAAACTGATAGCCGCGTGGAAAGGGCTAATGGTGGTTCTTATTACAAAAATGGTTTCATAGTTTTAAATTGGCATTCTACAGGTTAATACACTCAGAAACTTTCAAAATTCTTTTAAGTGGCTACTCTGAGACTGAGAGCGTGTTACTGCTGGGGCACTGCAAAAAGTAAACGCTAATAAACGCTAAGTTTTAATCGGTACGTTTTTAATTCCCCCCTGTTTCTACTCGCGAAAAGTTACCGCTGAGTTTATCGATCCTAGTCGCCAAGGTCACGACATTTAACTATTTGTAATACCAAAAAATGCCGCCGCACCTGAAAAAGATTGCTTCACAATGTGTATAACCCAGTGTGACACGGTTCACGGCGCAAGCCGTAAACCATTATTCGCCTTTCTGTTTCTATTGAGTTTATTGCCGATTATTGCCGGTTCCAAACCTGGTTTGTGAAGGTTTTGGGATTTTAAAAAACCCGATAATTGCCGGGTTCTGCCTGTTTCTGCTGGGCAAACTTAGCGTTTATTCGCGGTTTCTTCCCCAGTAGAAACACGTTCATACAGGGTGACGTACAAACAACTGCAATCATGAATAGAAGCCATCAAAACCAAGTTGATGTTTTAAAAAATTAAATGGTGTAAGAATAACTCATTTTTTACTGATTTGGTGAGAACAAATGAAGTCCATATAATTTTCCCTTTGCCGTTAGTAAACCTTTTTACCCAAGTAACCATTTCACGTGTTTATCCACGGGATACCCAAAACATGCATGAGATCGCACAATGCGTCTCTCATTCAAATTTCAAAAACTTGAGTAAAATTTGTGACGTAATTAGAATGTTATGCTTTCTTGGATGTTAACATGGGACATAGCCTAATCGATTACCCTACCCATACTATGAATTGCTTAGAAGGGTCTAAATTTGAATAAAAATGAAATTATTGTTGTTGGCGGGATATTCAAATGTGAGAATGCAATGTGTGAAATTCCAGTTGAAAATCACTATGCTCGTGGCCGGACAAACACGTAAAATGTTGTACAACAAAAATGTTCACCAAAGACAAATAGAAAATACGATTGACTTCATTCGTTCGCATAATGTTATGAACAAATATATCATTCTTGCAACGTTTACAAAATTTCAAATTTCAACTTGCTTTTGAAAACAAGATGGCTTCTTTCTACTATTGTAAGGTTTTTTTACTCGCCCTGTATGTTCTCTATCTAATATCGAGGGTTGAGCGCCAGAAGGCCGTAACTCAAAAAATGTTATTCTGAGATAATCAACTTTCAAATATTCGGGACTCATTACAATACACTGTAGCACCCATCTTATAACTCTAGTTTTAGTCAAATTAAGAGTGTTTATGAACTATCTCTTTATGGTTCTGAAAATCTAGATTATATGGATTATTTTGGTACCAAAATCTCATTTTGCCCAAAAGTGGAGTTACGGCCTTCTGGCGCTCAACCCTCGATATACCATCAATCAGCAGATAAACAATCAGAACAATCCATACAGGTAATCCGATCAGAGTGATCGATGTATAATTACCAATCGGAACCATCTACACTGCAAATTTTTGAGAACACTGGCGTAATATAGTGTCAGGTGTTCAAATCAGATGGTTTTGAACACTGGATACGTGTCAGGTGTTCACAATCAGAGGTTTTGAACACTCCGAACACTTAAAAAATGTAACACCTTTTGAACACCTGAGACGTGTTCAAAATTGAATTTTTGTATTGGAAAAATCTTCTAGTCAAACTTACACAATTTTGACTTTTGATTTGATTTTTTTGAACACGTCTCAGGTGTTAAAAAGGTGTTACATGATGAACACGTCCGAGGTGTTCTTTTCAATTTGCAGTGTATTTACAAAGATTACCAATCCGAATATGCTGTTAAGAATCATCAGTCAGATAATGTAGAACAACCTGTCAATAAGAACAATCTAAGATGAATAATTATTCAGAAAAATATATTTTGGCTACGAATAAGAACAATCTCTTTACAATAACCAATCAGAATGATCTATATCTTACGATAACCAATCAAAACAATCTACAATAACCAATCAAAACAATCTACGATAGCCAATTAGAACGGTCTATTAAAACAATGGAAAACACACTATTTTTGGATAACCAATCGGAACAACCTATATAGTATATAACGCATTATAAAATATCAATCAGAAAAACATTTACGATAGCCAATCAGAGCGTTTTGTTGTTTACGATAACCAATCAGAAATGTCTATTAAAATAATTGAAAACAATCCATGTTTAGATAACCAATCGGAACAACCTGTATAGTACATATCGAATCAGGACAAATCAATCAGTTTATTTACGATAACCAATCAGAGCAATTTTCTTCTTACGATAACCAATCAGAACAGTCTATATATTTGGGATAACCAATCGAAACAGTCTATTAAAACAATTGAAAACAATCTGATTTCGGACAACCAATCGGAACAATATAATAGCATAATGAATTAGAACACCAATCAGAACAATATTTACGATAACCAATCAGGGCAATTTCTTTTTTACGATAGCCAATCGAAACAGTCTATCAAAACAATTGAAGACAATCTAATTTCGGATAACCAATCGGAACAATGTAATAATATGATGAATCAGAACAAATCAATCAGAACAATCTATTTACGATCACCAATTTGAGCAATGTTTTTAGGGTGACTAAATAGAACAATATGTGACCAAACATGAGTAAATGAGGCACAATGCTAATTTGATTTAAGAACACAAATGTGGGACAAGGTCACATTAATAAGTCAAATCTATGAATAGTCTTATTTCTGATCTTTGATATATATTTTGTATTCAACTAAAGACTCAAATTCATGAAAATAAATAGTTGCACAACAATTTGAGGTATTTCGTGTTAATTTTCTCCATGGATTTGTTAACAAAACTAAAAGTTTTAAAATGGCCATAACTTAACAATTTATATTTGATGTTTTGCAACAAAGTGATTTTTCAATAATCCTTAACTTTGGTTAGGAATGTGATATAACATTGATTTTGGAACCAAAATGTCCCTTAACTTAATATATATCATGATATAAATAACTCAATATTCATATGTCCCTTAAAAAATCAGTTGGCGATCAACAATCATAACATTCTATTCACTTTTCATGTTAACCAATCAGAAATATATATCAAAAATAACCACTCAGAACAATAGTTACGATAACCAATGTGAACTGTTTACGATAACCAATCAGAACGGTCTATTAAAACAAAACAATTGAAAACAATCTCATTTTGGATAACCAATGTAATAGTATACAATGAATTAGAACATCAATCAGATCAATATTTACGATAACCAATAAGAACAATTTCTTTTTTACGATAGCCAATCGAAACAGTCTATTAAAACGATTGAAAACAAAACAATCTAATTATGGATAACCAATCGGAACAATGTAATAGTATGATGAATCAGAACATCAATCAGATCAATATTTACGATAACCAATCATAACTATTTCTTTTTTACAATAACCAATCAGAACAGTCTATTTGGGATAACCAATCGGAACAGTCTATTTGGGATAACCAATCGGAACAGTCAATTAAAACAATTGAGAACAATCTAATTTTGGATAACCAATCGGAACAATGCAACAGAATAATGAATTAGAACATCAATCAGATCAATATTTACGATAACCAATCTAAGTAAAAGGTTTTTAGGATGAATAAATAGAACAATAATATGTTAACCTCTTTATACGATAACTTATAGCAATCCATGTATAACAGTCCAATACGTTCCAATCAAAACGATCCATTGACGATAACAAATTAGAGTAATCTATTCATCAAAATCAAAACAATTTATTTACGATTACCTATTAGAGGCATCAGTTCATACGATAAAAATCTAAACATGCTCTTTTCTTTTATTACGAATCAGAAAGAAGAAAAAATATGTATGATTAAACATTCAGTTCTCTTTTTACATGTTGTACGATAACCAGTCAGAAAAATCTATGTTTGATAACCTAGAGCAATCAGTTTATATGATAAAAAATCTAAACATTCTCTTTTCTTTATTACGATAACCAATCAGAATTTTTTTTATGTATGATTAAACATTCTATTCTCTTTGTACATGTTGTACGATAACCAGTCAGAAAAATCTATGTTTGATAACCTACCAGAGCAATCAGTTTATATGATAAAAAATCTAAACATTCTCTTTTCTTTATTACGATAACCAATCAGAATTTTTTTTATGTATGATTAAACATTCTATTCTCTTTGTACATGTTGTACGATAACCAGTCAGAAAAATCATGTTTGATAACCTACCAGAGCAATCAGTTTATATGATTAAAAAATCTAAACATTCTCTTTTCTTTTATTACGATAACCAATCAGAAAAAAATCCATGTATGATTAAACATTCTATTCTCTTTGTACATGTTGTACGATAACCAGTCAGAAAAATCATGTTTGATAACCTACCAGAGCAATCCGTTTATATGATAAAAAATCTAAACATTCTCTTTTCTTTATTACGATATCCAATCAGAATTCTTTTTTATGTATGATTAAACATTCTATTCTCTTTGTTCATGTTGTACGATAACCAGTCAGAAAAATCTATGTTTGATAACCTACCAGAGCAATCAGTTTATATGATTAAAAAATCTAAACATTCTCTTTTCTTTTATTACGATAACCAATCAGAAAAAAATCCATGTATGATTAAACATTCTATTCTCTTTGTACATGTTGTACGATAACCAGTCAGAAAAATCTATGTTTGATAACCTACCAGAACAATTTATTTACGATAACCAAGAACAATCAATTTACAATAACCAGTATAGAGGTTGGTTATCCATGTAATGGATTAGCTGCCATCTTGTCGGGACTAATAACTGTATTCAAGACTTTCAGAGAGACGACGCACCTGTTTCATGATATGTATAGGCTGAATTTGGTAACACGGTTCATGCAGTGAATCGGACGTCATTACCGATTCAATTGAATGTTCCCCCTTTTGTAGTCCGATGCCATGTCTACATGGATAACCCCTATCATCAGAGCAATTTGTTTTGGATGACCAATCGGAACAATCTACGTTGGATAACCAATTCCGAGCAATCAGTTAACGATATCCAATCGATTTACGATTACCAATTAGAACAATCTATTTACGATTAAGCAAAGTAGAGCTTTCAATTCAATCAGGATATCTTTGTCAGGATCACAAAAACTAACATTCTATTTAGGATAAAGTACAATAAAGGTAATACAATATGACTTATGTCTCATACTTTTTTCAGCATTTATGTGCGAATTTTTAATCTGGTGACATAAATGTACTATCAATGACTATCAATTTGAAGTTATGCGTCACTCACTGACAGAAAGTTGGGAATACAAACTTTTCCGACATTAATTGGGCTCAGTCTCTACGGTATAAGCTCTGTCAGTATCCGTGTATATGTCACCTAACGAGCCAGGTTTTATCTACAACTTCATCTACGAAAGTGCCCATGATACCCAACGCCATGGGAGGAGGAGGCCCTTAACATTGAATTCGTTACCGTGTAGGATGACATAAGTAGGCCTGGGCCCTAATTCATAAAACTTGCAGATCGTCATAAGTTGGATTTAAGAAAAATTAATTTTTGAAAATTCTTCTTAAATTTGCCATTATTCGGATGTCGCAAAATGTGAACTAGGGATTATAGGATTTTTTTTTTTTTTTTAGATTTTTTTTTTAGAAAATTAATTTCTAACACTTTGTGTCATCATCTTTTTATGAAATTTCACATTCAAAAACTAAGTCACTTTTCTTAATAACCTTATAATGTTATACTGCTATTGGCCTGTTTTCATGATTTCTTGTTTTGTAGCTTTTTATGACATCACAATCATCATTCACTCATAACTTTTTATGTAGTGATCGTAGAAAAATGATCGAAACAGTTCTGTAACCAGCACAGTTTCAGCTTTCTCTTGATACAAATATCTTCAAAAATTTCACAAATCGCATCACATATTTCCTATTGTAGGTACTTCCAAGATATTCTTAAATTATATAAAAGTGGGGCCATATCGGTCGCTTTGTAATCCTTGCTTTGTAACCCTTATACTTTCAGTTACATTAAAATGTACACATCCTCATCCTCAGTTATTTACTTCATTCGTTGCATTTACCTCCAAGAAATGATGTTCACGTTTTCATGATCGGGAAAAGAAAATGTATAGTTGTGATTCCACAATACCTCTATCATCTTATCATTATAAGCTTACACCATCAATTGCACATATTTTAAGTCCACGTAGAGGGAAATTTCAAAACTCAATATTCAACTTGATATTATAACATACCCATGAGCACGCACCATCAGTTACGAGATGTTTCAATATGCAGAGGACGTCTTCAAATAAACGGGACTGATGCGCACATCGTGATACTCCCGCAAGTGGGTCTGCATGCATTAAACAGGCCAATCAATTCGCATATCATATCACACCGTACGCAACGTTCCCATTCGATGTACTCTGCTGCATGTATATTGAAACAACCTGTAACTGGAGTTGAAGATATTTCAACATAAATATAAATGGTAAAAATGGTGGTGAAAAAGCAACCGTTTCTAAGCTGCACTATATTTCTTCCCGAACCACAAGGAAAAGTGTCTTTAAACTATTTCAAAAGTGCAGTTAGCTCAAGGGCAATGGTTTGTTTTATGTAACACTAAAATGGCCGAGTCAAATTCTCGCAGACGACATTCCAAAATTTCACAAAATGTTTCAAAAATGTCAACATTGTTGAGTTTCATTAACATTTTTGGAATCACCGTCAGAAATGCATTGAAATAAGTACAAACATGCCTAGTATTGATTCAGTAATCCTTGAGATAGACCTTGAAATTTGGGGAAAGTTTCTGAAAAATCTGTTTCGTATATGGTAAAACTAAGCAATAAGCCCGTAATACTTTAATCCTCACAAATGTTTAGTTATGATTTTATGTGATCCGATATGAGGTTAGTGATCTTTTTTGTTCATAAAAGGGTTATTATCCATTTCTGTAGATTTGATGAAAAACTTCACGTTATGTTTCCTGCCATTGAAATGTTGACATTTCATTGCCAACTTCATACATGTTTTTGACAGTTTGATGATGCAGTGTACTTCATTTAGCAGTTTCCCGCGAGCTGTCAAAATGAAAAACTGCAAAAGTTCAACGTTTTGTGAAAAATAAAAGTGCACTTTATGGTTCATACCGCACTTTACGCTTGTTCTAGTTGTTGTATACATACACGCTATGGTTGAATGCGCGCTATGGATCATCTTGGCCAAGAGCGTTTTGTGTTAATACATCAGGACCCTGTATAGCAATGAACTTGGTTTAAGAATGAATGTGTAACTGTAGCCGCGGAAAATGGTCTAACAATGCTAAAAAGTGCAACCGTGTGTGGTGTGCACTGTGCGATTTGGGGGTGAGATTCGAGGCATGATATTCATTGCCTGAAAGGCGCGCCATAGTTATCACGTTTGTCGCGGGGACGTATTAATCATTAAACTAAAACATTTATTTTGTTTCTATTATTTAAGATAAATGTGATGACGGAATCATGTTCCGGGAAATTGAGATAAAGCACCATGAAAACTCAGGATGAATATAATTATAGGCCTATTTATTTAGTTAAGACTTTTAAAGACTTCTTAAAAGATGGATTCATGTTTTAAGTACTATTCATCGCTATAATAATTATAGTATGCCTAAGATATGGACTAACTGTATTTGGATTTCTAAAATCTCTATGGGAATATAATAGGATCGATCGTATTCACCTAAATCGATAATGCGCTCAAACTACAGGCTGTCCCAAAATGATTAGTACCCATGGTAGATGCCCAAAGTTCAATAATTTGTGTCATTATCAAAATCGATGGGATTAGGTCCGTTGTTTTACATCATCTTTGTCATACTGTACTATTTCATTAGAATTTTAGATAATGAATATCGGATTTATCAAACTCAAGATACACTCCATTTTAATATGGTGATTTCACCTTTTTGACAAAGTGCTAAAAAATGTGTGTGCTATTACAATTTGTTAGAAATAAACTTGTGTATTCTCATAATCTCTTGTCTAATCTTGTGTGTCTTTCTGTTGTAACTGTTATCAGTTATGGGTGTTCAAATCATTAATAATTTTTCTCCTTAATTCAATTTAACAGGTAAAAGAAGTTTGTCACACTTGAGTGACCCCATGCATTGTTTTATTTGACAAGTGTTTAGGGACTTATTCTAAATGAAGTGGTATATGGTGAATCACCAGTGGCTTATATTTCATTTTTACATTGGAGAATGGATTTCGTGAGGTTAAACACAAAGGGACTATATCAATTTTAGCAAGTTTGTAGGGAATTGCATCCCCAATATGAAAAAGAAGTCTAAGCCACTGCTAATTACCCATGGTCACGTCTTTACCTGTTTAAATGTCCGTGAAGTTTAGCCTCAAAATTAGCTCATTATAGAAACAAAGCTTGGGGTCGCTCATGCGTAACGATCCATTTTTACTCTTCAAATTGAATCAAACTGAAGAAGTATTATTGGTTTGAGGGCAACCGCCACGATCGTCCGGTATCGGTGAAATTTTCACAGAAGTGTCCGGCCATTCATAAGCTTTCAGAATATATATAGTTTTACTACCATACAGAGTCTCATATTCAAATTATAAGTTGATATTTACATGCATGTGCAAATTCACAATTTCTTCAAAAATTAATTTGTCAGGGAAAGAGTTAGGGTAAAACGTAAAAAGGTCGATTTGACGCATTAATGCGTCTATGTCAGGTAAAGAGTTAAGAGAATGTATTAGTGTCTTTCAAACAAGCTGTTTAAAAACACATTTTTTTGCACTTTGCCAAAAAGGAGAAATTACCATGTCTTACACAATGGAATGTAACTTCATTAAAATAAGTTCGATATTCATGATCTAAACTTATAATGAAAGGGTACAGTATAGCAAATATGATAGAAAAACAACGGATCTAATCTCATTGATCTTGATGATGAAAAAAAGTATTAAACTAAGGGCATCGATGGGTACTAATCATTTTGGGACAGCCTGTATGTGCGCTACAGTTATGACGCTATAATTTCCATACGATACATCGAGGGTTTTTAGCGAAACAAGGGTCCGTCTACAGGTTGTTGTTGAAACAATGCATCAGGCTCAATTATTGTATATTACTTCGGATACTGCGGCCTGTTGTAATATTAGTGAGCTTTCGATTTGGACGACGGACGCTTCTACGACGGTAAGATGACACCTCGAGTCATGTGCGCATGCGTCGACTTAGCAATCCGTCGGTCGTCCAATTTTTGGGACCTGTCTTCGACCTGTCTTAGGGAGCTTTCGATTTGCACGACGGATGAATCTAGGACGGTTGAATGACACTTTAAGTCATGTGCACATGCGTCAGTTTTGTCATCCGTTGGTCCTCTAAATGCTTCAACGCGTAAAGGGACTAACAACCGTCGTGGTGACGACGGCAACGTTTTGTTTACCGTCGTAAAAGCGTCTGTTGAACAAATCGAAAGCTGAAAACAGGTCCCAAAAAGTGTACGACCGACGGATTGCTTAGTCGACGCATGCGCACATGACTCGAGGTGTCATCCTACCGTCGGGCGTAGAAGCGTCCGTCATCCAAATCGAAAGCTCCCTAGTATTAAAACTTGCGAGTTATAATCTGTATGCCAAAATTAAGTACGCCTTTCTAAAAATTATGATGCTTCGTGTGACGGGTGTAAGGCCTGTTCTAAAGGAGGCCTATTTTTTCGATGCTTTTCGTTTTCCAAATTCTGATTCACATTGGAAACCAGAATTGCTCCTTTTTTATGACGGACCGATGAAAATATGTATTGATGTTTAGAATCGTGCAGTACTCTTTTCGAGCTGATATAAAATTAATGTGATGACTGGTGATGTATAGATAGACATTTGGGAAGTTTCAAAATGACGGTTGTTGCCCTGTTTTATTCTTATAAAATACCTTGTAAAATTGAACAAATTGCGTGTTTAATTTAGTTTCGTTGTGTTCGTGCAAAAGATCTATGGATAGGCTTGGGCCTATGGATAGGCCTAGCCTTATTAAAAAAATATATATATTATTAAACAATGTGGTCAAGCATAAAATACGTAGGCCTTTGGTGATGATCATTTTTGTAGATGCGTTCCTCAATAACTAATATATTACTGTATATTGAGGTGACGTGCTGAGACCTATTGACATTTTAATGTCGGGTTTATTATTTAATTATATCTGATAATCATACTGATAGGTGAGAAATGACGATTTGTACGAGGATATTGACGGTGCTAGTGTGATCGAATTTGTAGGCCCACGTGGAGTTGAGGATGAGACATTTTTCGGAATAATTTGTTGTAGGCCTATATAGGTCTATTTGTCATGGGCTGATTGGTTCAATTTATGAAGATTTAACATTAAAATACTTACACCGATAGTGCGATTTAATTAATCGGTGCGACTTTGTGATTGTGTATGCCGTTTTTGTGACTAAATTAATAGTATAAAATATCGTCTGCTAAATTTGGCGCACTTTTGGTATGCTTGTAGAATTAGCCAATTTATTAAAAGTCGTCTGCTAATTGGCGCGCTTTTGCAGACTGGTGGCGTTGGCAGAATTGTTGGTGGACGGTCGTCTGCGATTTTTGTATACTTGGCTAGATGAAAATGCCTAGGATTTCTTATCATAAATCGTCTGTCTCAAATAATAAAACGATTGTTGGATCCAGAGTATGACATTGTTGTAAATATGATATTGATTATCGATGGGCCTATTCTCTTGTATAATTTGTATTATAGGTACAGAGAAAGGATGATCTTGGAGAGTATACGCTTGGAGATAAAGGTAAAAATATGATTGTTTTGTACAAATAACAAGTTCACATCATTATACCAAAATGATGGCAGTAATGCACGAGATATATAGAGTAATTCAATTCAAGATTTGGCTCACAAATGACGGGACAATGAATGGTGGGAATAGCAGTTGGTGTAAGTCTTTAACATTAAATAGTTAATGAAGATGGCAATTTAATTAGCAATTATGGCAATTTTGATGATACTCTGTGGATGTTTTGGATATAAAGGTGTCCAAAAAGGTAAGCCCCACCCCTAAAATTTGATCACGTTTGTTTGCATAAATCTACACACAATTGAACGTTTTGAGAGATTGAAACAAACTCTGATGTTGATGCGGATTCACCGTTTTATAATTTATCCAGATCAAGAGATCTCAGCTCGTGCACAGGACGCCAGCCGCCAGGATGATTGAAAGACGATTGCGTATCACGAAATTGGCTTTTTTGGACTCACATGTGCGTATCTTGCATCAACTGTTGCGTGATTTTCCTCAATGCTCATGCAACATTTGCCGACATTGACTATTTCTATCGGAGCAATCATAATGTCCAGCCTAATACGTTGAATGCAAATATTTGTTCTATCTAGCATTTGTGCCACTGCTCTGGGAACCATTCCTCGGTTGCGACGTAGTGCCATCACCTCTGTCTACCCAGATGCGATTCTCTACTTCTTTATAGACTTTGATATATTTACTATGTTTATAATTAGTGTAACGTATTGTAAGCATGTTGAGACATAAACCATAATTTTGTTATTTTTCATCAGATTGATCTCATATTTTAAGGATATCATAATAATGAATTGGGCTTTACATTAAGACTAAATTGGTCATGGTCCAATGATTATACCAATAATTACACCGTCATGAAACAGAGTCCTAATTTATGTGTATATAAAGGGTGGTTTTTATTACACAACTATTCTGTGTTCATCACCTTTACTAAATCTACACCGATACATACTCCCGTTTGTATCTTGTATTAGTGCGCATTGCTACGGCGAAGTGGGGAGACATTAACCCTAACCCTACCATATACCCCAAAATACCAGGACTGGGCACGTTGGTAACACCCGGCGGCGTGGAAGTTTTTCGATGAAAAATGGACCCACCCCTTATAGTTTGCGCAATATACTGCGCAAACTATCCTTGACAGCCGTGGTGTAGTGGGGAATCCTAAGGCTCTGGTGCGAGAGGTCCCTGGATCAAATCCCGGGGGATCGGGAGCCTAGGGTTAAGAGCCCCAAATTTTCAATTTGAATCCTTCTTATGTTTTGCCGTGCAATCTAGGACTTAAACTTGTGTCATGACTATAACCAGGTGGACTGGAGTTAAAGTTTTAATTTACTTGTGCTTTGGCTTTGACTTTGTTGTTTTGTTTGGTCAGATTACTTGTTTTCTGAATAAGCCTGTAGTTTATTTGAATGATTGTAGATGGCGAGTATAAATTATAAAGTAAACGAGAAGGCCATTAAAATGTGTTATTTTTATTGCTCGACGTCAGGTGAGAAACTCCTAGGCCCACAAAAGAGCCAGGTGGTGTCAGAACCACGAGGCCCCGCACGAGCCACTGGCTTACTATTCTTTCTTTCTCCTACGTGTAGCCTCCAAGCAGGCCCTTTCTTTCGTTAAATCAAATTAACCATATTGTCGCGTGAACAGATGTCGCGTCGCGGGGGCGACTATCGCACGAGCAATGTTTATAATTTTAGGTGTTGTTGTTCACTTAGTTTTTGTTTGTTATGAGATGACTACAAGTCTCGAATACTGTGTTTGGTAGCATGATTCTGATCATCTCCATTTGTAGCCATTTTTTAGGGGGTTTTGTCCGTATGTGTTGTGTTATCACGGACCAGTTACTGCCTTTTATCGTGGCTTTTTATCGTATTTTTTGTGGCACAAGAATCTTGAAAAGTAAGGACGTTGGTTGAAGGAAATTTTGGTAAGTTGTGTATTATATTGATACCTACTGCATGAGCATATTTTTGAGGTCCAGAATTAGGCGTTACTAAGATGTTTTTGGGCCGTAACCAAGGCACGTTCTCTGTTTCACATTTAGGTATATGTGTTAGGATGTACAGTGATGCGCCCCTACGATAGTTTCTACGCATAAAGAAGTAGACCCCGAATTACATGGAATTAAAATGTGGTTTGTGTTTGTATTTATTGTATTTCATCAATCATTTTCCTCTCATTCTTCTCACTGGCATAATATGTTGGTGTTTGTTGTCATTTATACGCTATTTATAAGGTTATTTGCCTACGTTAATGAATGCGGATAGTTATAGTCAATTATAATTCAAGCAAATCGGCTGGCGTGAGTTCATTGATACCATGAGCTCACGTAGTCCTTTTCAGTACTTCTTCAGGCAAATGAATAAGGAGGAACCATACCAAAAAGACAAGGCTATCATGTGACTAATTTTAACATAATAATTAATGTCTAAATTCGGTTTTTCACGGACATATCGGACAGGTTTAACTTAAAAAATGAGTGCTCACCTGTTTCTTGACCCATATGCATCTATTATTCGGATGAAATTCAATCCGGTAGCCTTACATGCTTACACAGAAAAACAAAATTACCAATGTGATTATTGTTTTTTAAGATGGCCGACGAAGATTTTGTCTGAGACTAGTACGTATATACCACTCTCAGGATTTTGTATTAATACCACAGTTGTTTACTTGCTAGTCATAAATAAAAAGATCCAATGCGACTTTTCTGAACCACTTTTGCTAGCTCTTAGTTTCATAGCAATGTCATGAATTCCAAAGAGAACATAAAAGGACAAGTTTGAGTCTCCAAAAATGTGAGTGAGTCCATGGACGGTGGGACCAAGTGGGCCATAAAAATGATTCCCTTCCAACATTGTACTTTTACCCGATACCCAAATTATAGATTTGGTACCAATCTATCGAAACTAGAGCTTACATCAGTTACGAAAATGAAAATACCCGGCGAAGAATCACATTTTAGCGAAAGAGTAAAAATAATGCACAGATTAAATACAAAATAAATCAATTTCAAATGAATCTCCACATTAAATGTGCATTAAATAATCGTGATTTAGCCGACAATTTTTTTTAAAATAAGCTTATTATTATTTTTTATTATTTTTATTTTGATGAATGAAATGATGGATAATTCCAGAATCAAATGTTTAGAGACATTTTGGGAATCTCGGGTCCCAAAATGGGCCCCGGGATATCGACTTAGTCTAAAAAATGATGGATACCATGATAAAATGTGTCCCGATGTGATTTTTTGGATGATTTCACATTTTGAGCTACTTATAAAGTCTGTGTACTGTATTCCCTTTACGAAAATGCAATCACCAAAATGTGATTGCAGCAAGGTGGTACCAGGTTGCACAAGGTTGTCGCACGGTTGCGTAAGGTTGCACAAATTTGTCACAGGTTGTCGCACGGTTGCGTAAGGTTGCACAAGTTTGTCGCAAGGTTGCACAAAGGTTGTGGATGATTGCTTCAAGGTTGCGCAACCTTCTCAGAACAACCAAACTGGTTGCGCAAGGTTGTATTTTTCCAAATTTAACCTTGCGCAAGGTTGCAGAATTGATTGCGATTTTCATAAGGGACGGGTCAAACTGCAACACATTTGACGCAGAAAAAAAATGTCCAGCAATTTAGCCTAAAGAAATGAATGGACACCATAAAATGTGTACCGATTTGAATTTTTGGGATTTTTTTCACATTTTGAGCTACGTATGAAGTCTGTGTAGCTAACCGGTCAAACTGCAACATATTTGACGGAGAAGAAAAAAATCTGACAATTTAGCCTAAAAAATGACAGACACCATAAAATGTGTCCTGATTTGATTTTTTGGATATGATTTCACATTTTGAGCTATGTATAAAGTCTGTGTAGCTAGCCGGTCATACTGCAACACATTTGACGGAGAAAAAAAAATCATACAATTTAGCCTAAAAAATGACAGACACCATAAAATGTATCCTGATTTTTAATTTTTTGGACATGATTTCACATTTTGAGCTGCGTATCAAGTCTGTGTAGCTAACGGGTCAAACCGCAACACATTTGACGGAGAAAAAAACATTCCGGCAATTTAGCCTAAAAAATGGCGGACACCATGAAATGTGTCCCGATTTGATTTTTTGGATATGATTTCACATTTTGAGTTACGTATAAAGTCTGTGTAGCTAGCCGGTCATACTGCAACACATTTGACGGAGAAAAACAAATCAGACAATTTAGCCTAAAAAATGACAGACACCATAAAATGTGTCCTGATTTGATTTTTGGACATGATTTCACATTTTGAGCTGCGTATAAAGTCTGTGTAGCTAACGGGTCAAACCGCAACACATTTGACGGAGAAAAAAACATTCCGGCAATTTAGCCTAAAAAATGGCGGACACCTTGAAATGTGTCCCAATTTGATTTTTTGGATATGATTTCACATTTTGAGCTACGTATGTAGTCTGTGTAGCTAGCCGGTCATACTGCAACACATTTGACGGAGAGAAAAAAAATCCGACAATTTAGCCTAAAAAATGACAAACACCATAAAATGTGTCCTGATTTGATTTTTTGGACATGATTTCACATTTTGAGCTGCGTATCAAGTCTGTGTAGCTAACGGGTCAAACCGCAACACATTTGACGGAGAAAAAAACATTCCGGTAATTTAGCCTACAAAATGGCGGACACCATGAAATGTGTCCCGATTTGATTTTTTGGATATGATTTCACATTTTGAGCTACGTATAAAGTCTGTGTAGCTAGCCGGTCATACTGCAACACATTTGACGGAGAAAAAAAAATCTGGCAATTTAGCCTAAAAAATGACGGACACCATAAAAAGTGTCCCGATTTGATTTTTTGGATATGATTTCACTTTTTGAGCTACATATAAAGTCTGTGTAGCTAACGGGTCAAACCGCAACACATTTGACTGGGAGAAAAAGAAATCTGGCAATTTAGCCTAAAAATTGACGGACACCATAATAATGTGTCCCGATTTGATTTTTTGGATTTGATTTCATATTTTGAGTTACGTATAAAGTCTGTGTAGCTAACGGGTCAAACTGCAACACATTTGACGGAGAAAAAATAATTCCGGCAATTTAGCCTAAAAAATGACAGACCCCATAAAATGTGTCCCAATTTGATTGTTTGGATATGATTTCATTTTTTGAGCTGCGTATGTAGCTAACGGGTCAAAACCGCAACACATATGACGGAGAAAAAACATTCCGGCAATTTAGCCTAAAAAATGGTGGACACCATGAAATGTGTCCCGATTTCATATTTTGGATATGATTTCACATTTTGAGCTACATATAAAGTCTGTGTAGCTAGCCGGTCATACTGCAACACATTTGACGGAAAAAACAAATCCGACAATTTAGCCTAAAAAATGACAGACACCATAAAATGTGTCCTGATTTGACTTTTTGGACATGATTTCACATTTTGAGCTACGTATAAAGTCTGTGTAGCTAACCGGTCAAACCGCAACATATTTGACGGAGAAAACAAATCCGGCAATTTAGCCTAAAGAATGAGTGACACCATAAAATGTCTCCCGATTTGATTTTTTAGATATGATTTCACTTTATGAGCTACGTATAAAGTCTGTGTAGCTAACTGGTCAAACCGCAACAAATTTGATGGTGAAAAAAATTCCGGCAATTTAGCCTAAAAAATGACGGACACCATAAAATGTGTCCCGCTTTGATTTTTTTGATATGATTTCACTCTTTGAGCTACGTGTAAAGTATGTGTATAATGAACTGATCAAACCGCAACACATTTGACGTATCAAATGATGTTCGCATTTCAAATTTTATCTCCAATATAAGTTTACATTAAATAATCGTGATTTAGCCGAAAAGGTGTTTTTAAGTAAGCTTATTTTTATTATTTTTGTTTATTATTTTGATGAATGAAATGATGGATAATTTTCAAATCAAATGTTTAGAGACATTTCGAGAATCAAACTATCCATTATAACAACACATCGCTAACAATGTGAGTGTGACAGTCATCGAATCTGGTTCCGCTGGGATCCTAAAGTACCAACCACATTAAACATGTCTACCGAAACCGCTCAACCAAAAACCATGCAACCCGATAACCGCAAAACCCGCGAACCGCGAAGCCCGAGAACCGCTCTAGTTTTTTTATTGTGTATTGTATTATATTTCATATCCTCGTGTTGACAACATTGGGCAATGGGCCTAGGCCTATGTGTCATAGAGTCAACAGTGGCGTGCGCAGGATATTGTGAGTGGGGGGGCCACCTGGCCATTTGAATTCCCCCGACTATTTTATTAAAGAACTGCGCGCGTAGCGCGCGATTTGTTTTTGAATTTACCCCTTTTTTTGAACGATTGAGCTACATTTTGGCTCTAAACAAGCTTGTACCAAAGAATATTGCATTTTGGGACGACATATGCGCGCGTAGCGCGCGAAAATTTTTCATCTGTGTTTTTGACTATCATAATTCCATGATGCCACTGACCTAGCCTCCTTCTCAATTCCCCCGACTGGCCTAAGTTTCCCCCGACTGACTCAATAGTGGGGGGGGCCGCGGCCCCCCGGCCCCCCCCCCCCCCCCCCCCCCCCCCCCCCCTTTGCGCACGCCACTGAGAGTCAATCATTACTCTAAAATAATATTAGCTAGTTAGACGACGGGGAAAACCCCGATTCTTAACAAAAAATCGTTGTGAAAATTGTGATATTTGTTGTTGAAAATGTTGAAAGATTTCGAGATGTTATTCAATATTTTGAACTAATTTGAAAAAAAGAAAAACCGACCGACCGTACCTGAGAGGTCTGTTTACTAAACATGCTAAATATGTTAGGCTATACTATCAATTTGACAGGGGGTAACCGGAGAAACGATGTTCTATATAACAGACGGAGAAAGAAATTAGCAGAGGACACAGGTAAATAAGGAGATATTTAGACGTGTATGATGTAGTTCAATGATAAGTCATCAGTAGCGTATCTTCCGGGTACAGGGGGCAGAGTGCCCCCCCCCCCCCCCCCCCCGACGCAGAAAAACTACATTTGTGACCCAGCCCCCAGCCCTATTTGTGCCCCCGCCCCACTCTTTTCGCCCGGGTTTTAAATTGGGCACCCTTTTACCCTTTAAGAGATTTTCGTAATCTTGCCCCCCTCCCCCCCCCCCCCCCCCCCCGAAAAAATCTTAGTTACGCCACTGCCCTGGCGGCTTTGTTTCACCGGGAAGAACAGCTCAAACTACCACTACCGGGCTAAAATGTGGAAGTGCATTTTTTTTTTTTTTTTGTAAATACAGTTGATGGGGATCGAGGGGGAGAGGGCCCCGATTTGAGAAGGTTGGGTTTAGATTAGTAGTACTGTTTGGTAGTTATCCGTTTGCTCGATTTATATATTTGGTAGTGATGATTCTAATAGTAATTTGTAATACCAATTATCGGTAGCGTCTGCAATATAAAGCCGCTAGGCTGGTCTTTGATTGAATGTGGACGAGACAGGTGCTCCGTTGAATTGTTGAATACCCTACACTGGCTCTCAGTCAAAGAAAAGATGAATTTCAAAATCATGTTGCAAGTATACAAATGCATATCAGCTACTGCTCTGGTTTAGGGACCGTTCATTATTTATGCTGGAGGGCGGTTGGGTAAACTATAGGGGGGTCATGTAACTTTCATATGTTGAAATAAGGGGGGTTATGTAACTTTTTATTCTTAAACAGGGGGGTTGTGTAACTTTTTTTAAACTATAAAGATGGTGGTGATTGTGGTGAGTTTAGAGGCTATTTTGGAGTGTAAATGCAAATTTTTTTCTGCGCTTCGCGCAGTCTCTTAAAACCTATCAACTTCAAAATCTGTTACTATGAGACGACTTCTGGACAGCAAATCTTTTCTGTGCCTCGGACGATATGGTGGAAAACATCTAGGCCTATACAATCATCAATGGTCGAAAATTAGAGCTACGAGGTGTATAATGTAACAAAATCCAATTTTATGATTTAATTTTTTTTGTTTTATTGCATGCTTTTCACCTCGTCTTAGCTTTGCACCAATGATCACAAAAGTAGAACGTTTTACTGGATTATACGTTTCTGCTCAGAATGTAGGCTAACTTGTTCAAGTTATAAAGACTCACAAAACCACCCAAAATGTATAAATATGACATAATTTCCGCTCGCTGCGCTCGCCATTACTAATTTCACACAATAAAAAGAAAGGCCATCATAACATTATTGGCTGTTCAGATAGGGCACAAACAGAATTTGCCAACGTATCCATGAACAAAATTCCAAAGGTAAATACAGCCCCCATAATGTGACAAGTTGATTTTTTTCAGGGAGGGGTGGGGGGTTGTGTAAAAAGCTATACTGGTTAGCAGGGGGGTTATGTAATTTTCAGTTTCAGCTGTAGGGGGGGGGGGGTTAGTGTAGGATGTTATGTACTTTTGCATTTTTTTTTGCTAAGGATGGTTTTTTTGGTTTTATTGGCTAAAGTAGACCCTCAGGTATCAGAAATCCATTGGTAGCATTTTTTTCCATCTGCCGATTGGCCGCCATCTTGGATTTCAAAATGGCCGCCATTTCCAATATAATTTACCCTATAACGTTTGTTCTGAGCAACATATGAAGTCAAACTTGGTGGCAAACCACATGTTTTTAATACAAGGGAGTTCACAAGTGCTCTAGCTATGTTCCTATGTCTAACATGCAAGCATGGCCGCCATCTTGGATTTCAAAATGGCCGCCATTTACAAAAAAATATTTTGCCATATAACTTTTGTTCTAAGCAACATATAAAGTTGATTTTGGTGGCAAAATCCATGTTTTCAAGAGTTGTTTACAAGACAAGAGAGTGTATAATAGCTGATCTGTCAGTTGTTATATATTAATTGGCTGATAGTAGTAATTATTAGGGTAATTATTAGGGTGGTTTAAAACTGGCTGTAAGTAGCGCAACTCCAACCTTCTGCTCTACCACAAATTCTTCCTTTCCTCTATCTCCCATCTTGCTCCTTACTCTGCATGCCTCTCCTATGCACCTTTTCCCATGCTTTGCTTTACTCTAGGTTGTAGATACAGGAGGCACTTCCATCAGCCCTCCTGTCCCTTATCGCTTCTCTTGCAGGTACCCATCTCCAAGTCCTCGAAGACTAAGATGCATTGCAATGTAGTGCATGTTAGTCGCGTGCCACCTGGATGGCCAAACCTTGCGGTTAGTGCTAACTGACGGAGCTCTGGGGGCAATGGTTGGTAGTTCTAGGACTATTGGAGTAGTCTGGAGGACTATTGATCATTGCTTTTTAGGTTTCACTATAAATCACTGAGACCCGGGTAGAATATACTCATTAGCCTTGGCTGGCAAGTATTCTAGAAGAAGGACAACTTTGATCACAAACCATGCTGCAGGAGTTGCGACCGCAGTGATTACAGCAATTGAAAAACCATGATGGCAAACCAAATCAACACTAGGGTTAAAGTCCCTTAAATAACGTCTCCTGGAGCAAACTCGGATTTTTCTAAATCAACTGATGACGACATGCCCCCAAACCCGAAAGGGAGGAGTATAAAGCTTGACGGCAGAGCGCGCAATAGGAGACCACTTGCAACCAATATTATTATATCTACCATGAATGTGAGAACTATCAGAGAGAGTCGATGCAGAGAGGAGCTTGTAACCAATCTAATTAAATGTAAAATTGACATGATCGGGATACAGGAACACCGCATTGTCCATGATGACCCAGTGAAGTATGAGAGCATTATGGGTGGAACGCTGATCACTACCTCAGCAACAAGAAATAAAGCAGGTGCAGCTGTAGGTGGAGTCGGGATACTACTCAATAACAGAGCACTCAGATCATTAGCAAGTATCAAGCCACATTCTGATCGTACACTCATAGTCAATTTCCATGGAAACCCAGCAACAACTGTAGTGGTGACCTACTGCCCTACAAATGTGGCGGATGACGACATCGTAGGGGATCATTACAACAGTCTAAAGGGGGCAATAGACTCCATTCCAGCACACAACATCTTGCTTGTTGTTGGCGACTTCAATGCTAGGCTTGGAAAGGATGACGCCAAATTCACTAACCATGATGACACAAATATAAATGGAGAGTACCTAGCAGACTTGGCTAAAGAGAAAGATCTTATAATCGCAAATACTTACTTCCGCAAAAAAAAAGGCAAGTTGTGGACATATGTCAGCCCAAGCGGCAACAGACTACAGCTGGACTACATCCTTGTCAGGCGGAAATGGCAAAACAGAGTTCTAAATTCTGAAGCATATAACACCTTAGCTAGTGTAGGATCTGACCATAGAATCGTCTCTGCTCGTATCCGATTAAGCCTCAGAAATAGTAAAATCTTCAAACGGAAAAAAGCAATACGACTGGAAGCTACTTACAACTGATAATGATCTACAAGCCAAATATAGCATAGAGGTGCATAATCGGTTTTAAAAAAAGGATGAAGTAGAAACTGCATCTGAGAAATATTCCAGATTCATTAAAGCCACTCAAAATACTGCAGAGGAAGTGATTCCTGTGAGGAAAAAAGAGAAAATAACCTACTTCTCAAATGACGCCCAGGTATCAAGGGCGAGATCACAAATTGAAGAAGCATATGCAAAATATCAACTAGACACTAATGACGAGGAAAATTGGAGAAATTATAAGGAGGCTAAGAAGAGCCTAGGGGAGGCTTATGATCATGTGAAAGAGGAAGACCTTACCAATAAGCTTATAGAGGTAGAAAATGCCCACATAAACTGCAAGCATGGTAGAGTTGGAAACTGATCAACAAAATATCAGGAAGATTGACTACAAGAAAAGGACAAATCAAAGGATCCACGCAAAAGGAGAGACTAGATAATTGGTATACTCATTTCAAAAATCTACTTGTGAGCCCACCGCACATAAGTAATGAAGATGAGGAAATTGCCCCAGTACTATCAAATCTCAGCATAAAAGAAGGACCCTTTGACTTGGAGGAATATGTGAGGGCTAAGAAGGCACTTGTAGAGGGGGAAAGCAGTGGGGAAGATGGTATCACACCTGAAATGCTCAAAAGATGTGAATTGGATAATATAATACTCGACTTCTGCAACGATGCCTTGATGAACGGGAAAAAGCCAGACCAATGGTCTATTCTCAACATAATACGAATACCAAAATCAGGTGCTCTCAGTTTGGGAGGCAACTACCGTGGAATAAGTCTGAGCTCAATTGTTGCCAAGCTATACAACAAGATGATACTCAACAGAATCAGACCGGAGCTTGACATCCACTTGAGAGCTAATCAAAATGGCTTTCGAGTTGGACGTACCACGGTTGGCCACATTCTTGCCCTCCGAAGAATTATTGAGGGAATTAGATCAAACAACCTGCCAGCCATCATAACCTTTATAGACTTCAAGAAGGCGTTTGACACAATACATAGGGGACGAATACTGCAAATTCTGAAGGCCTATGGTATACCTGAGCAGCATACAAATGCGATTGCAGAAATATACAAGGACACCAAGGCAAAGGTTATATCACCTGATGGGGAAACTGAGGAATTTGAAATACTGGCTGGAGTACTACAAGGTGACACCTTGGCTCCATATCTCTTTGTCATGGTTCTCGACTACGCCCTAAGAGAGGCCATAGATGGCAAAGAAGAGGAGCTAGGATTCCGCTTAACAAAAAGAAGCAGCAGACGAATAGGACCAACCACAGTTACTGACCTTGACTTTGCTGACGACATTGCACTGTTGTCTGAAGAAGTGTCTCAAGCGCAATCACTACTTAACAGAGTGGAGACTTTGGTGGGTAAAGTTGGGCTCAAAATGAACGAATAAGGACCTGTACGCGGATATGCCCAAAGTCTCGGACAAGATCAGGGAGCGTAGATCAAGATTTGCAGGACATTGCTTCAGAGGGTCCAATGAGCTGGTCTCCAAAATCATACATTGGGTACCAAAGCATGGAGTTAGAAAGCGTGGTAGACCAGCCGTAACCTACATTGACTTACTAAAGCGTGACACAGGATTGCAGGTAGAAGAATTTAAGACAGCTATGTTGGATAGGAAGATTTGGAGAGGCATCGTGGTTCGGGAATATCACCCGCCATAAGTCAAAGTAAGTAAGTCAAGTAATTATGCACATAGGCTAATTTATAGGCCAAATAGGCCTCTAATATTATTAACCATTTTTCTTTCCTTTCCTAGATTTTGTTTCGTTTTCTTTGTTTGTTTGGTTTTGCCTTTGATACGTGCAATTGAACAAAACAGCAATTACCCCCTATTATAATACAATAATACCCCTCTACAATATAGAGGGGGTAGCTGCTGTGGATACAAAAGCATACATTTGATTGCTCCTGGTATGTCTTCTTGTAATAAGTCCAATGCAATGTGATCAACCTAATGTATCACCAGTGGGGTACTACCGGACAATAAATACTAAGTATATGTTACTGCTAACAATTGAAATTTGTATTAAATTTACAGCTTAATTTATAAATAGCAACCATTCATGTCAAATTAATGGATAACAGATAGAACTGTACACTTAATTGTCAGTAAATAACTCTTGAAAACATGAGCTTTGCCACAAAAATCAACTTCATATGTTGCTCAGAACAAAAGTTATAGGGTAAAATCTTTTTTTGTGTGTAAATGACGGCCATTTTGAAACCCAAGATGGCGGCCATGCATGTATGTAAGACATCAGAACATAGATACAGTATTTTTGAACTCTCAGGTATTGAAAACATGATTTGCCACCAATTTTGACTTCATAGGTTGCTCAGAACAAAAGTTATATGGCAAATTCCATTGGAAATGGCGGCCATTTTGAAATCCAAGATGGCGGCCATTCCGTGCATGGAAAAAAATGCTACCAATGGATTTCTGATAGCTGAGGGTATACTCTATCCAATGACACCAAAAAAAGCATCCTTAGCAAAAAAAAAATGCACTAGTTTGAAATCCTACATAACAGCCTACACTAGGTAGGTAATTTTAACATAGGCCTACGAGTCTCGAATTTGTCCCCCCCCCCCCCCCCCCCCCCCCCCCCCCCCCCCCCCGCCCCTCCACCATAAATAATGAATGGTCCCTTATCTACAGAATCCGGTCACTCTAGTCTAGTCTATACAATCATCTTGATACTGCTAAAAGAAGACGCAAACTTCGCTCCTCTTCTGACGTATTAAAGCTCAATATGGTTCGTTCTCACAAAAGAGCTGGTGATTGTTGCTTCACTATTTTCATGCCCCAGCTCTGGAATAAGCTTCTAGAGAGGCTGGGACTGTGTCTGCTTTTAAGAGTTTTCTTACGAACTATTTATTTCCAAATGTGATTTTCTTTTTTGTATATTGTGTTTGATGTGTTGCTGTTTTGGGAGTTAAGCGCTGAGCTTTTTGAGGAGCACTCCATAAGTGCCTCTCACTAATAATAATAATTTAAAATTACACATGATTTTTATTCCTACCATATCATTGTATTGAATTTCGAATGACAGTCTTTCTCTTTATTGCTTTTTATTCCATAATAAATTGAAAACAATTGAGTCCACTTCGTTCGTGAAAATTTCAGAAATGGGTGGATAAGACTATTACACTGCAAAATGAAAAGAACACCTCGGACGTGTTCATCATGTAACACCTTTTTAACACCTGAGACGTGTTCAAAAAATCCAAAAGGTTTATTTTGCAATATTTATCGGTCATTTCGGTTTAAAGAGTTGCCTCCACCCCCAAACAGCAATAAAAAAAGTAAACATTGTGTAAGTTTGTGCAGTTTAATTAACAAGATATCAATTGCAATTTTTATTTTTGAACACATAGTTTCTATCAGGAGTTCCATATACGAGTACTAGCTATTATGAACATTAGCGTTCATCGTGGCACTCATATTTTGAACACATTGGACACCTCGGACGCGTCGTTAAAAATCACTGCTATAGTTTAACAACCAAATCTTTCCCAACTATCAAGGTCTATCCAAAGGATTACTGAATCAATAATAAGCATGTTTGTACTTATTTCAATGTATTTCTCATGGTGATTCTAAAAATGGTAATGAAACTTAATAATCTTGACATTTTTGAAACATTTTGTACAATTTTGGAATGTCGTCTGCAGACGCCTGCCGCATGGAAAGCGTTAATAGGAAGTAGAGTGTAGTCACAGATGGTGATGTAGTGACAATGGTAGCTCCAAGTATCTCCAAAGCTCTTTTGTCTGTGGGTGAATACTAAGATAATGTTCATAAAACAAACAAAGGAGAAGGTTTGTCTCAGAAGCCCGCTCTCATTGGTATTTGAAATGAGTTACGGCGGGTAGGTCTCTGCGCCGAGGCCTAAAATGTTTCTTCTTTTTTTAAGATTTTTTTTAGATGTAAAAAAAAAAGAAGTTCGCTGTAAGCTTGGATAGCAACAACAAAAAAAATAGCGAACCTCATATTTTTTTCTAAAAATAAAAAATAAAACAAATCGCAGAACACTTGTTTCTCTCTGAGACAAATGTTCGTCTTTGTTTGGCCTAACTAGGCCTGTAACATAAATAACTCTCATTAAAAACTATAGGAACCCACATGCTGCAGGTGCAGGTGCTAAACATAGGCGATGTTAACACGTCACGCAAATAATGTCAGTAATAGGTTGTTTAATGAAATTAACGGTTTCAATAACATCCGGACACGCGACTCCACTCAGCGATGATTGAGACATAAACCATAATGTTCTTATTTTTCATCAGATTGATCTCCTATTTTCAGGATATCATAATAATGAATCTGGCTTTACATTGAGACTAAATTGGTCATGGTCCAATGAATATACCAATAATTACACCGTCATGAAACAGAGTCCTAATTTATGTGTATATAAAGGGTGGTTTTTATTACACAACTATTCTGTGTTCATCACCTTTACTAAATCTACACCGATACATACTCCCGTTTGTATCTTGTATTAGTGCGCATTGCTACGGCGAAGTGGGGAGACATTAACCCTAACCCTACCATATACCCCAAAATACCACGACTGGGCACGTTGGTAACACCCGGCGTGGAAGTTTTTTCGATGAAAAAATGGACCCACCCAATATAGTTAGCGCAATATACTGCGCAAACTATCCTTGGCAGCCGTGGTGTAGTGGGGAATCCTAAGGCTCTGGTGCGAGAAGTCCCTGGATCAAATCCCGGGGGATCGGGAGTTAGGGTTAAGAGCCCCAAATTTTCAATTTGAATCCTTCTTAGGTTTTGCCGTGCAATCTAAGACTTACACTTGTAGTATGAACTATCATGACTATAACCAGGTGGAGTGGAGTTAAAGTTTTAATTTACTTGTGCTTTGGCTTTGACTTTGTTCTTTTGTTTGGTCAGATTACTTGTTTTCTGAATAAGCCTGTAGTTTATTTGACTCGTGAATGATTGTAGATGGCGAGTATAAATTATAAAGTAAACGAGAAGGCCATTAATGTGTTATTTTTATTGCTCGACGTCAGGTGAGAAACTCCTAGTCCCACAAAAGAGCCAGGTGGTGTCAGAACCACGAGGCCCCGCCCCGCGCGCGCCCCGCGCGAGCCACTGGCTTACTATTCTTTCTTTCTCCTACATGTATGTACCCGCATGTATAGGTTCCAAGCAGGCCCTTTCTTTCGTTAAATCAAATTAACCATATTGTCGCGTGAACAGATGTCGCGGGGGCGACTATCGCGCGAGCAATGTTCATTTAGGTTTTGTTGTTCATTTAGTTTTTGTTTGTTTTTTATTATGTATTGTATTATATTTCATATCCTCGTGTTGACAACATTGGGCAATCATGGCAATGGGCCTAGGCCTATGTGTCATAGAGTCAATCATTACTCTATAATAATATTAGCTAGTTAGACGACGGGAAAAACCCCGATTCTTAACAAAAATCGTGGTAAAATTGTAATATTTGTTGTTGAAAATGTTGACGAATTTCGGGATGTTATTCAATATTTTGAAATAATTTGAAAAAAGAAAAACCGACCGACCGTACCTGAGAGGTCTGTTTACTAAACATGCTAAATATGTTAGGCTATACTATCAATTTGACAGGGGGTAACCGGAGAAACGATGTTCTAACAGACGGAGAAAGAAATTAACAGAGGACACAGGTAAATAAGGAGATATTTAGACAGTGTATGTAGTTCAATGATTAGGCAGCAGGGGGCAGAGCCCCCCCCCCCCCCCCCCCCCCCCCCCCGACGCAGAAAAAATACATTTTTGACCCCGCCCCAGCCCTATTTGTGCCCCCGCCCCACTCTCCGGATGTAGTGCGTAGCCTATGCGTTATAACCATTTACAAAGACCATTTTTCGCCCGGGTTTTAGGGAAAACATGCCCTGAGCTGACTGCAAAAAAAATTGGGCACCCTTTTACCCTTTAAGAGATTTTAGTAATCTTGCCTCCCGCCCCCCCCCCCCCCCCCCCCCCCCCCCCGAAAAAATCTTAGTTACGCCACTACCCTGGCGGCTTTGTTTCACCGGGAAGAACAGCTCAAACTACCACTACCGGGCTAAAATGTGGAAGTGCAATTTTTTTTGTGTGTGTAAATACAGTTGATGGGGATCGAGGGGGAGAGGGACCCGATTTGAGAAGGTTGGGTTTAGATTAGTAGAACTGTTGGGTAGTTATCCGTTTGCTCGATTTATATATTTGGTAGTGATGATTCTAATAGTAATTTGTAACTGAACTCAGCCAATATCTCAGCTCTTTTCCAAAAATAGTTTTCATAGTCCAAATATCGTCCCATTTTGGTGACATGGTCAATTCCTGTGCCCATCTGTTCTGAATTATCGGCACGACTGAAAACCTTTTAACAAGAAAGGACCAATTTTTAACACACACATATGCCGCATTTGCACTGTGCGATCGATAGCCCCGTCAAACCTGGCTATATACACACACAGAAACACCCCAATTGGTCCTTTCTTCTCGCTGTGTATTGAAAGTGAGACTTTTGAAAATAGGATTTTTTTCTTTAAATGGTGCTAATGGTTTATCTTTGTTGTTAGGGGGCAAATTTGGTATCAAATTATGCCTAAAAGATTCATCAAAATGCCTCTAGCCTGTTTGGTCAAAAAAATTGAATGTTACTCAAAGTGACATAAACAAAGTGGTATACTTTCTTTTGTTGAACCCTTTATGTATGTAGTGGGAAAAATACCATCAACATTTATTTATAAGGTTATTTTATCAATCCAATGTTTGGAATACAAAGTCTTACCCTTGTGCATAATCAGTTCATTTCCCCACCCCATATCATCTGACTTTTAATCCTTTAATGAGTCGTTAATTGGTAAGTTTTTAAAATCATTATTTAAATTATGCCATGCTTTTACCAAATCTGAGTAAAACAAGCTTTAGTATACCAATTATCGGTAGCGTCTGCAAAATAAAGCCGCTATGCCGGTCTTTGATTGAATGTGGACGAGACAGGTGCTCCGTTGTATTGTTGAATACCCTGCACTGGCTCCCAGTCAAAGAAAGAATGAATTTCAAAATCATGTTGCAAGTATAAATGCATATCAGCTACACTGCTCTGGTTTTATCTACAGAATCCGGTCACTCTAGTCTAGTCTATACAATCATCTTGATACTCCTAAAAGTAGACGCAGACTTCGCTCCTCTTTTGACGTATTAAAACTCAAACGGTTCGTTCTCACAAAAGAGCTGGTGATTGTTGCTTCACTGTTTTCGGGCCTCAGCTCTGGAATAAGCTTCTAGAGAGGCTGGGACTGTGTCTGCTTTTAAGAGTTTTCTTACGAACTATTTATTTCCAAATGTGATTTTCTTTTTTGTATATTGTGTTTGATGTGTTGCTGTTTTGGGAGTTAAGCGCTGTGCTTTTTGAAGAGCGCTCCATAAGTGTCTCTTAATAATAATAATAATAACTTAAAAGTACACATGATTTTTATTCCTACTATATCATTGTATTGAATTTCGAATGACAGTCTTCTCTTTATTTTCTCATGCTTTTTATTCCATAAGAAATTGAAAACAATTGAGTCCACTTCGTTCGTGAAATTTTCAGGAACGGATGGATAAGACTATTACAAATGTTAAATTGAATAGACCAAGTAACAATTAACATTTTCAGTTGGCCATTTTACAGAGTTATGTTTCACTAAGTGACCAAATGCTAAACCTTGAGTTTTGTCCACATTATTTTTGTGTGGGCTTGCAAAAAATCCCAATCGTATTAACGATTTTCAATATGCTATTAATAAATTCTTTCGTTGAGAAGAATAGAGTTGTAAACAAAAACTTGCATGCATGCGTGAAGCTCGCCTCCTCGGCGATAATTTGCTGACAAGCTTCACGCATGCATGCATGTTTGTGTTTATGTAGGCCTTTCGTTGAAGGTTTTTAATAGGAAGTAGTTTGGTGTACTGAGTGTAGTCACAGATGGCGATGTAGTGACAATGGTAGCTCCAAGTATCTCCAACCCTCTTTTTATCTGTGGGTGAATACTTTTAAGATATTGTTTATAAGGCCAAACAAAGAAGAATGTTTGTCTCAGAAGTCCGCCCGCATTGATATTTGAAATGAGCTACGGCGCGTAGGTCTATGCGCTGAGGCCTAAAATGTTTCTTCTTTTTTTTAGATTTTTTTTTAGATTAAAAAAAAAAAAAAGTTCTCTGTAAGCTTGGATTAGCAACAACAACACAAAAATGCATGCCTCATTTTTCTAAACAAAAATTAGAAACTTAAAAATCGCACAGCACGTGTTTATTTCTGAGACAAAGGTTCGTCTTTGTTTGGCCTAACTAACAGAAATAACTCTCATTCAAAACTATAGGAACCCGCATGCTGCAGGTGCTAAACATAGGCGATGTTAACACGTCACGCAAATAATGTCATTAATAAGTTGTTCAATGACATTAACGGTTTCAATAACATCCGGACACGCGACTCCACAGTTCACGCATATTGGTAGTTATCAGTTTTGTTGGTGCGGTATCACAAGCATCGTGTGTTAAAGCCTTCGGGTCTAGCTATCGAATAAACTCAACCAGACCGCGTGTGATCGTCCGAAAGGATCGAAAAGTAGAAAAAATTAAGAAAAGCAACCCAGCACCACTAACTACTAATTTGACCAATCTGTCGGACAGTTTCATCTCCGCCGATGGCATCTACATCACCTAACGAAGAAGATATCCTACTTGAAAGCCTCAAAACTGAAAAGCGCCGGCTGGAACTAGCCATCACAAAGAAGGAAACTGCGGCCCTTCAAAGCAGACTTCACGATATAGAGAAATCTAGCGCTGAGGTTGTTCCTGACTCAATGGCTGCGCCAATAGTGGAGGAAGGGATATCATTGGCAGAATTGCTCCGCCAGAAGCTCGATAGACCAATTACACTTGACTGTAACCAGGATAAATCATCGCTTAGTGGAGTCGCGTGTCCGGTTGTTAATGACCCTATGCTTTATCTAAGCGGACCAGCCAGGGCGGATGAGAAAGCGCTACAGGTTGTGGACTTTGTTCACAATTACTCACAAGAATGTGAGGAGGAGGATATCTTTCCTGGGGTGAACGGTGCCAGTATTTTCACTAGGAAATCAAGACACCCGCGTTCTCAAGAGGTATCCCCGGCTCAATGGATTTCAGGGAATTCGCGTATCATGGCGGAGTTGATCTCTCGCGGGGGTTTGAGCGGTGATGATGTTATGCAATACCTTGGATATACAGCGAAAATCGGAAAATTGGCTGTTTGCAATACTTGGCAGTCAGTGTTAGAGTATGACAGAGAATATAGAGCCGCTCAGGCATCACTGGGGTTCTGTTGGGGGAGTAATTCTCCATATTTGCAAAGTCAGTGCTTACGACCCCTTATGACCGATAATAAGGTAGCTACCGGAATATCATATTCGGGATACCAGCAAGCACCGTCTCAATCACGGTCTAAGACCATGAACACTGATCCATTCACCAGTGACGGCGCCGAAATATGTCGCCCGTATAATATCGGTCAGTGTCAATTGGGTAATCAGTGTATGAGAGCCCATGTGTGCCGCATGCCATCGTGTGCCCAGCCACACCCAGCAACGGATCATAAAAAATACGGCGTATAAACTCTACGGGTCACACAAGCCAAACAACAAACACTCGTCCCCCGCGCGCGGTGGGCTACATCGGATTTTATTACGGAATCGCCTCTTCCGGTGGATACCTGAGAGGCGGAATTATCACAGAACATTGACAAATCGTTTTTGCTAAGTGTACTGGTATAGGGGTTCAAAATTACTTGCAAAGGCTCCATTTTTAGTACTACAGCTAGATAATTACGTTTCTCAGTGCGACTAACAAAGACTATCGTCCTCTGGTTGAAATCCAGATTAGATAGAGCTAGATCATGGACATTATGTGACTGATAAATGATAAACCTGAGCCCATTATATAAGTGCACTTCCTAATCAAGTACGGCTAATTCATTTCATGATCGTAGCCGCCCTTCCCATGCTACCGGGGAACTCACTTAATGACTTTGCTTCTCTACCAGGAAAACAATCACTCCAAACAATCGAAGATGCCCATCCACCGGATGATTACCGCTCAAAAGGACTACAATGGACTTTCACGGGGGACACACGCCCCACATATATGTTCGATAAACGCTTGCTATTTGGATCTGAGACTAGAATACCATACTAGTCTCAGATTTGGATCTCGTATTTCTCCTCATGTTTTACCCTGGATAAGTCAAGCTATTAACATGATTAAACGCATGGTACATGCTCGTGGATTTGAAGGTATAGTTGCTTTCTTAGACGATTTCCTGATACTTGAAGACACGTTTGACAGATGTCGGGAGGCATTATTTGTCTTATTATCACTCCTGCGTTCCTTGGGATTCCGGATTAACTATGATAACCTATCTGAATCAACGCAACAACTGACCTTTCTCGGCATATGACTGGAATTCGCGCCAACTATGCACCTTCCACACGACAAACTCGCTGACTTCCAAGCTACGCTACAGGAATTCAGATCGCGCACACGGGCTTCTTGCCGACAATTACAACAATTGGCTTGGAACAACTGGGCGACGCGGGGGGGGGGGGGGGGGGGGGCGTTTAATCTCCGTAGAATCTTGGACATTATCTAGCTTATACATACACAAGCCTGATCACATAAGCAAGAATTTTCACGAGGATGGTGGTTTCAATGTATTGATATTTTTAATGCGAAACACGTGTTCCAGATTCCGTTGATGGAGTCCCCCGTGTTACGTTTATGGATGCATGCACTTTTGGTGTATTAATCGCGAGTGATTTGAATTACACCTATACTCTTGACGTCCCACAAATGACAAATTACTGATTTTGCATCAATTTCAAAGAAGTACTGTCCATTGTGCTAGTGGCCGGACGATGTGGTCCTTGGTCGAATAGCTCAGTCGAGATATTTACGGATAAACAGCGTGTGCTATTTTGGATTGCCGCGATTAACCATGTTAACCACTGTTTAGTCCACGCTGTGTACATTAAAGGAAGTGCAAATACGAGTATATTGGCTGATACTATGTCTCGTCTTCATGAGCCGGGCAAATTGTTACTTGGATATGCTATTGTGATGGACACGGGCCCATAGTTACCATGGAGACCTTTTGCTTACCTCTGCGTATGTCGGCGGTTTTGAGGTATCCTCGACCGCGAGTGTTAAATTATTGCTCAAGTCGATTTGATAATAAATAGGTTGCAATGAACCATGGACTTACGAATGAATGAACTACAATGTGGCTAATGATCTATATAATAAGCATATAAGATGACTCTATATCATATAAAATTACTCTTACCCGGAGAAAATGCTTCTGTGGATGTGTTTATAACTTATATCCTGTAAAACGGCTGCCTGTGCATTGTTTTTGTAATGCCCCCTGTCTACCAAATAATCAGTTTTCAATTTTTACATACTTTTCTAAACTGCTCACAAAAAGTATCGAAACACTTAGAAATGATCCAATATATAACGGCTCGAAAGGGTATGCATTAATCGAAGCAAATAACCAGTTGCATAATTTTGTTCTGCGTATTTTAACACCTCGATCGATGAGATACGATGTTGCGGAGCGGAGTTATTGTCATTTCAATGGTCGTGGGTCCCGTTTCAAAAGTGACACTCATCCCTATTGAAAAGCACGAATCTGATCTTTCTAAACAGTAATGCAAACCTCTTTCTATGAGATGATTGTCACTTTTGAAACTGGACCCACGACCATTAACAACATCGTATCTCATCGATCGAGATGTCAAAATACGCAGAACAAAATTATGCACTTGGATATTTGCTTCGATTAATGCATACCCTTTCGAGCCGTTATATATTGGATCATTTCTAAGTGTTTCGATACTTTTTGTGAGCAGTTTATATTTTATATTTTATGTCGTGATATAATTGCGCTTTCTACTTCCTACTTCCTACTATGATCAGTAGAGTTTCTTGGAGGGTTGTTGCAGGCGCATCGATAGACGGACCAATGCGTGTGCATGAACAAGTATAGGCCTATCTGAATTAACTGGGGCAGTTGAAACATGTCATTGTTAAGTGCACTGTTAGAACATTTTACGGTCAAAAGCTGGCAGCAAGGATGCCAACTTTTTACCGTAACATTTACGGTATACTGTAAAAAATAATTCAATAAAAACACTTGAAAATATACATATTTGGGGAGTTAATACAGAGCTTGGGCATGTGTAGAGTTGACAATTCATAATAGTGTATTATGATGTTGATATGCTTTAACACTTGAATAAGACCTGCAGTTTTAAATTTAGTCATAATAGGCCTGGAAAATGGAACATAATAAATACAGTATTTTGCTGTATTCCAAATTACAGCCAAATACTGTCACTTTTTAACCTTTTTTACAGTATTTGACTGTAAATTTTACAGTTTGACTGCAAATTTTACAGTAATTTCTAACAGTGTGTTAAAACACTTAACAAGGGGTTTCCATAATCAAAGATGACATGAACACTTTTTACATCAATTGTTCGGTCCGCCAGATGTTGTATATAACATGTATTATAATATTACAGGAAATCGGAGTTTTGTTGTTTTGTTTTGTTAGGTTATAATGGTGGTGGATAATAATTGATATTCATTTATTTATTCATATATTTATTTATTTTTACTATGAATATGATTGATTGCTTGAAATAAAAAATGATTGAGTTTAAATAGGGTAAAAACTGTAACTTATATTATAACAATAAAGTTCACAATTAAGACCGAAACGCGTTAAATGTATGTCACCCAGCCATCGCATAGCTGTGTCGCCAAGTTGAAACCACTTACACATATTTATAGATATGCCACTTGTTGATGTTTAAAGTAGCTGGTCGAAATCCACATATACGTCAAGGTCAACGCATAGTTTGTCCAGGCAAAAAATATGTAACGGATGTGACAGAAGAAAGAAATTTGAACCATTGACAATTACCGTTGAACTCAATTGAACTAAAATATTATGATTGTAGCAACCCTTAAAGACCTGTCTAACCAGGTTTTGACTATCTGTGGTCTAACATTGATAGCTGCTTTGGAAGTATTCACCGGGACTCTTTCCTGGATTTTTTTAGTAAGTTCATCATCCTTTGAGGTGATATTTCCATATCGCCCGCCATATAAATGCTGCTGTGTTACTTCTCTGTGTAACATGTATGAAGCAAATGGCCAAAACAATGCTTATGTCCTTTATATCAGAACCCATCTGAACGTTATCGCTCATTTCAGTACAGTATTCTTCTAAAAAAATAGCTAAAAATAAATACCACTCACAACTGAACGTGTTATTGGGAATAGCCACAATGTTAACAAATAGGCAAATCAACACTTTACAAGCATATCAAAACATTGGTCATTGTTTTGATTGTTTTAGGTTTGTCATTTGCGTTGCATATCTAGAGGTGGTTGGGCCATATGTCACTGTTTACACTTCAAACTACACCGGGTTGGGGAGACATAAATTCAATATTCAACATTCGGGCTTCGCCCTCATTGAATATCTGTAATATATTCGTCTCATGTCAAATAGTCTTATTTGGCCGACACCTTCGTATATTGCTTGGTTGATAATACAAGGGGTTGTTTGATAATACCAAGGAGTTGTTAGTAAACTATAATTACTCCTTGATAATACTGTTTATAACATGGAATAGGCCAGTACAGACGATAACGTTTGTGTGTATGGTACATGACATGTCACTGAAAAGATCTCCTGACAAAAGGGTTTTTTAAAACTCAACCCTAAATCCGTATGAAATGATGCGTGTTTTTGGGAACCTATGTCCCGAAAAAAATAAGGTATATTTAGGATCTACCACAATTATTGATATCTAACTTTTTAGACTCCTTCAATTTTAATAAACCTAAATCGGGTTTATTTTTGTATTGTTTTGGGTTTTTTGTGTTTTTATCATATGTGATAGACATTGTTGATTGAGGTCCTTTAACCCTAACTCTACCCCCCACTTTTTTCAGAATATTTATTTCAACGTGGAAAATTGACCAAAATATCCCCCGATCCCTCGGGATTTGAACCACGGACCTCCAGCACCAAAGCCAATCTCCATGCCAATACACCACGGCTGTCAAGGCTACTCGGCACAGTATATTTCGCCTCGTATATAGCCTGGGTCCATTTTTTCATCGAAAAATTCCACGCCAGGTGGTACCAACTTGCGCAGTCGCGGTATTTTGGGGTATGGGTTAGGGCTATAAGAACCCCAAATTTGGTTCGTTAAGATTCACAATTCCACAGTATAGGGCGGCTTAATTAATTAATGACAGCGGACCAGCCACTGAATTGATCGAGAAACTATTGATTTTGGATTTTGCAGCGTGACATGACTGGCATAACCATTCAACTCCAAACAATACACGTAATGATCTGCTTAGCTCTCCTCTGAAGAAGTCAGAGCTAATCCTGACGAAAGCTTGACAGGTTAAAACTCGTCCGACGGCGAACCCGTTAAACTTTTAACTTATATCTCCTCAAAGTGTTAATTACGGCGGGTCGTTTGATTGTACTTCATCAGGAGCTATATCTTATGTCCAGGATATAAATAATTGTTTGTGACCTTTATTTGTTTAGGTCTTAATATAACGAGTATTATTTGTAATGAGATTAAAGAAAGTGTTCCTAAACATTTTAAAACTTTCGTTTGAAGATATAGTACGATCATGGCAATTCATTTGTTTTAATTTGTTTATATAAAAGGTCCGACTAACTGAAATAATATGAACTGAGTGATTACAAATTAAACTGGTAACTCTCTACAGAGAGCTCGGATGGACAAACAATTGGAAAATACTCAGAAAAACAACTCAGAAAATAATCAAGTAAACACAATTGGGCTGGTAAAAAGACCAATGAAAGTGGCGTGGGACAGGAATAAGATTAAAGCCCAAACATATGGAGAACAACATCAAAAATATAAATAAGAGAAAAAATAAATAGCTATAGTCGCTCCGAAAAAACCAACTCTTCTTAGATATGGAAGATCAACTTCTCGCTACTTTCTCTACTCTCCTTTTCCTTGTCAGTGGCGTAACTTGAGGGGGGGGGGGCTTATCTAAATCGTTGAGGATCATCTTATTGTTCCTAACCACCTGCTATAAAAAGAATCGGAAGGAAGTTTTAAGCCAAGAGTTAAGGTTGTTCCTATGGCTAATTTGTCATTTGATATTTTGATAGAGCTTGCTGAGCTCCACAATAATCTGAAATTTGAGATTGATCGGAGGTGCGGTTTTCTAGATATGACAATTTTATTGTCAAAAATGAAGCAAAATTGAAGCGTTCATTTCTTTTGTTTCTTATTACAGACCGTTCTCTGCTTTACAAACCGTTCTCTGCTTTACAGACCGTTCTCTGCTTTACAGACCGTTCTCTGCTTTACACCCAGATCGTTTTCAACATTTGACCTTTCCAAGACTATTACACAGACCTTTCTACATTCTAGACACCTTTCTCTAAATTACTGAGACCTTTCTCGATTCTAGACAACTCCCTCAAAATTACTGATACCTTTCTCCATTCTAGACACCGTTCTCTAAATAACTGAGACCTTTTTCTATTCTAGACACCTTTCTCTAAACAACTGAGACCTTTCTCGATTCTAGACACCTTTCTCTAAATTACAGAGACCTTTCTCGATTCTAGACACCTTTCTCTAAATTACAGAGACCTTTCTCGATTCTAGACACCTTTATCTAAATTACAGAGACCTTTCTACATTCTAGACACCTTTCTCTAAATAACTGAGACCTTTCTCGATTCTAGACACCTTTCTCTAAATTACAGAGACCTTTCTCGATTCTAGACACCTTTCTCTAAATTACTGAGACCTTTCTCCATTCTAGACACCGTTCTCTAAATAACTGAGACCTTTTTCTATTCTAGACACCTTTCTCTAAATAACTGAGACCTTTCTCGATTCTAGACACCTTTCTCTAAATTACAGAGACCTTTCTCGATTCTAGACACCTTTATCTAAATTACAGAGACCTTTCTACATTCTAGACACCTTTCTCTAAATAACTGAGACCTTTCTCGATTCTTAACACCTTTCTCTAAATTACAGAGACCTTTCTCGATTCTAGACACCTTTCTCTAAATTACAGAGACCTTTCTACATTCTAGACACCTTTCTCTAAATAACTGAGACATTTCTCGATTCTAGACACCTTTCTCTAAATTACAGAGACCTTTCTCGATTCTAGACACCTTTCTCTAAATTGCAGAGACCTTTCTACATTCTAGACACCTTTCTCTAAATTACTGAGACCTTTCTCCGTTGAAGACACCTTTCTCTAAATTACTGAGACCGTTCTCCATTCTAGACACCTTTCTCTAAATTACTGAAACCGTTCTCCATTCTAGACACGTTTCTCTAAATTACTGAGACCTTTCTCCATTTTCTAGTCACCTTTCTCTAAATTACTGAGACCTTTCTCCATTTTCTAGTCACCTTTCTCTAAATTACTGAGACCTTTCTCCATTTTAGACCATTTTGACCCCTTTGGCCGCCCATAGTAAAGAGTTAGCCTTTGAAAAAGCTCTTGCATCGTAGTTTTAAATTATAAACCAACGCGTTCGCCGGCAATACCTCATCCTGGCTTATCCAATAATTATCTATGCAGTAGTTGGCTGCGGTAGACCCTTTTATGTACCGATAGAGGGCTCACTCACTGTGATGGCTGCTCACTCACTGTGATGGCTGCTCACTCACTGTGACTGCTCCCCATCAGACTGCTCCCCATCCTCTACCCAAAAAGCATTGTATTGGGCGGTTCTCGTATGGGAGCGGTTTTTGGCAAGGCGAAGTATCAGAGGGTGTTATTCGACTGTGTGATAGTGAAAATACACAAGGCATTGGGCGGTTCTCAGATGGGAGCGGTTTTTGGTAATGTGAAGTATCAGAGGGTGTTGTTCGATTGTGTGACAGTGAAATTACACAAGGCATTGGGCGGTTCTCGGATGGGAGCGGTTTTTGGCAATGCGAAGTATCAGAGAATGTTGTTCGATTGTGTGACAGTAAAATTACACAAGGTCTATGAAGTACACTAGCTATGCAGTACACTAGCTATGCAGTACACTAGCTATGCAGTACACTAGCTATGCAGTAGCTGTAATGATATGAGAAATTAATTTTACAACAAATTATGGCACGCCGTTTGGTTCAAAATTAACATTGTTTTTGTATACGTGTTTTTTTTTATTTTGAACCAAACGGCATGCCTGTGCCACGCCGTTTGGTTCAATATGTGTTCGATTTGTGTTTTGACGTGTCGTTATTTTAAATTTTGAACAAAACGGCGTGCCAATTTAAAAAACCGGCACTTACGTAAAAACACATATTGATATACAAAAAAAATGTAAAACACAAATTGATATACAAAAACAATGTTGATTTTGAACCAAATGGCGTGCCATGGACAAAAATAAAACAAACACGCGCACACCCGCACATAAATAAAATACACTGACACGTTCACCCCCACCCCACCGTGTCCCTGTTGTAGCAATAGCGTAAATAAAGACTTGGATACGTTTGCAATTTAGCGCTAAATGGCTAAGGAACCACCTAGCGCGAATTTAAAATAATCACACAGGTTTGGGTGCAGTTTTATTGAAAGTTCTGTGTTAAAAAAAATCTCAACCTTGGGCTGATATGAGTGGACGTAAGGGTCTAAGGGTACAACACTCGACAAAAAAGTGTTGCCGGGGTTGTTTTTTTATACACCCTGTATACATAATAATAAATCATCCTTAAAACCTCATTTAATCTAGCACGCCTACCCAATCTGACTTATGGTCTTCCAATTCGTCTTCCCCCAAATCATATTTTGAAGAACAAATAATACTATGGCCGTTGTTCCAAAGTGCAATGTACTCACACTGCAAACCACCTCATTTATCATTATAGTACTCGAAGTTGAATTGGAGCCAATTCAGGGTGGAGTGGAGTCTAGGGGTGGGGAATTCTTCTCTTATGTAGACGGTATACGTTTAATGCTTAGACCGGTTTATGTTGAGATTTCACAACACTAAATAAGTTTTTCCTAATTCAAAAAAAAATGCTAATGTTATTACTTTGAATATTCTGATAACAATGGTTAGCCTAAAAGTCTCAAGACATTTTAAGAAATGTTGACATAATCATGACGCGGATAGAGTACATGACCCTCTTTCAACATTTCATAAAATCCTACCCCAGCCTGTCTTCGAATTAAAAAATATAATCAACCTAAAATCATGCCGCTTCTTACACGTGTGCTTACACTTTCCACGCGGCTATTGGTTTTACCAAATACAAAAAAAAAATTCAGGAACCTTTTCCAACTGTCAAGTTCTATCTCAAGGAATACTGAACCAATACTAGGCATGTTTCTACTTATTTTAATTCCAAATATGGTAATTTAATTCAATAAATTTGCAAATTTTGAAACATTTTGTTAATTTTTTGAATGTCGTCTGCCGCGTGGAAAATATTTAAGATATCAGAAGAGATTAACCGGGAGGATTTATATTTTGCCTTGGATATAACTATTTGCTTACAATAACCAATGAATTATTTCATATCTTGTTTGATTTGAAGAACTCTCTCTTGCCGCCTTAACAATTGACGTCCCACCCTCCCTCCGGATGAAGTCAATAATCTTTGTTAGGTGTAACACATTACGCCATATGTTGCACTTATTCAACACAATAGTAACAACAGAAATGAAAAACAAAACTAATCTTCATGCGGTATTCATCACCTGTTATCTCAGACGGACGAACAGGTGAGATATGCTGCCATCCCCAAGTGCCTAATCAATGTCATAATAATAACGCTGTATTACGGCTTTAGGACATTCCCCCGGGACATTTTAAAGGGTGGGGATAATAATAATAATAATATTAATGTGCACGTGTGTAATGTCATTTCAAAAGTACTTAGTATGTGTTGTATAATGATACTGATTTGTGATCCTGAATGATAATGATCAATATTGTTTCAACATTTTTTGAAACTGACTGAAATAAGTTGAATGAACCAAGTGATGACGTCATGTCACGGCTGTTTTTTAAGGTATCAGAAATTCACATCGGGGGCGATATAGGAGATTTTGAGTTCAGCATTTCTAATTTTCGAGAATCACTTTCTAAGCTTTAAAATAACACTTCATACCGAAAAAGGGTTTTCAAGTTCTAGTGTGATTTCTCTAGTTTTTTCTGTCCATTTTGGTTTAGATTTCAAATCTTGAAAACCACGGGTAAGGTTTACCGCGCGCAATGTGCCTCCAATACACCATTATTTTCTACCCGAGTCTATAACTTCTTCCGAGTCCATAGTTTAGCCGAACGGCTGGGCTCTTTTTTGTCTTCGAATCTAGGCTCGGATCTACCACGAATTAGATCCCAATTCAGAACTCATGTCAAGTTCACCACATCAAGTCGAAACTCTCTTAAAGGTTTTTTTACGTAACATGTTATCACATTATATAATGTTATAAAATAAATCTCATACTTTCCAAGTGGTTATTGGTTTTACCAAAATACAATCAAGATTTTTCAGAAACCTTTCAAGGTCTATCTCAAGGATTACGGAACCAATATTAGGCATGTTTGTACTTATTTTAATGCATTTCTCATGGTTATTCCAAATAGGGTAATTAAATTCGATAATTTTGATATTTTGAAACATTTTGTGAAGTTTTGGAACGTCGTCTGCAGACGCCGCCGCATCCAGGGAAATGGCATAAAGTTTTAATCAACACTACTTTAAAAGCAAGGAATAATTGTAATTCGCCGACGCCATTTAACTCTGATTTAACTTTGGCAATTGGCATAGCGCCCTCATCTTTCACGAAAGTTTTGTAGAAATATTGATGGAACATAAAATTCGTTCAAAATAGTCTCAATAACCTCAAAAGGAAGCATAGATAAATGTATATAGGTCTTTAAATAATAAACCGAAAAAAATCACTTCAGGATTCATATTTTACATATACCAATATGTAGAATTTGAATAGGTAACGTGATCTTATATTGGTTAGAGTAGACGTAGGCTACTATTAATACCTATACCAATCTGTACGTTTGCAAATGACAATTACATTTTAGGGTGTGGGATCTGATACAAAAGCTCTGATGCATCACGTCGTTGTACTCGCCATTTCAATTAAAACTGATTTACACGTATTTAAGCGAATTGTTAAAGATACGGTGTGCTATATTGTATGTAAGGGTTCGATTAAACTGAATTTGAGTGCGACTGTTTCAAAATATAAACTATAGTCAACGTCACAGTCAGACAGTGTAACAGTGTCAAATCAGCAAATAATAATAAGATGACCAACAAACATAAAATCACGCGTTGAATGCCTGTGAACCACACCCATGCTACTCCTACATTCCATCTCACCCTTCACTGAACTGTACCACCCAACTCAACCAATTGAGGTTATCCATTGAATCCATGTAACGGATTAGCTGCCTTCTTGTCGAAAATAATAACTGTGTTTAAAAAATTTCAAAATGGAAGACACACCTGTTTCATGATATGTAGGCCAATTTGGTAACAAGTTTCATGCAATGAATCTGGACGCCTTGCACCAATTCAATCGAATGTAGAATATAGGCCGGGTGCGATTCCACTTGCAGTCCGTAGCAGCGCATGGCTATACGTGGATAGCATCTATTGGACATCTATGGAAGAAAACATGCTATTGACAATAAAAAGTTCAAGGTGTTGCTCAAATTCAAGATTCTGCATGGGTTTTAGTAGTATTGTGGCCTCCAGTTGAATGTACTTCATGTCGAAAATAATAATACAACAACCTGATTTGCTTACGCCAATTTGTTTATAAAGGTGCAATTTGATAAAGGTGCGGCGTTTTGCGGCTGGCCAAGTTATACCCGATTTTATAATAATGTGAAGTACAGTAACATCGCGAGATTAATAGGCAACTTAAGGCTTTTCGCAGAAATATGATACCATTGTTTGTGTGAGCAAAGGTGTGCTGAACGTGAGCCTTTGCTAACTGGCTTATTGTTTTTGTGTGAAATCAAGGTATGAGTTCTTGCCATACATTTACATATTATTGCTTTGTATCCTCGGAGTCTTTTAATACCCGAGGCCCGATCGCCTTGTACTTTTTATCCAAAGTTCACAGTACTTTATAGCATCTTTGATCGTATACAGGAGAGGTGTCGTGTGTATATCCAGAGTGTGATAAAATTCGCTTTTAAATTTTAAAGCCGTAGTAGTGGAATTTCTTTTCTTTTTTTTTCTTCTTTTTTTCTTCCCCAAGCAAGAGGTATATTAACACTTTACACGCGGCTATTATTTCTACCATACACAAAACAGATTTTACAGAAACCTTTCACAATTTACAAAGTCTATCTCAATGATTCCTAACCCAATACCAGGCATGTTTGTACTTATTTCAATGCATTTCTCATGGTGATTCCATGTATGGTAATGAAATTCAATAATGTTGACATTTTTGAAACATTTTGTGAATTTTTGAAATGTCGTCTGCAGCTGAACTATATATTATCAGTTTTTTTACAGCATCTGGTATATTCACACAATTTCATACATACCATGCTTGTGTTATATACTGTATAGCATTGTCAGCATGAGAACGATTTTGACTCAGCAAAAGTTGCTGGTCACAACAGTAGTGGAATTTTGACGCGGACCACCTCCATTATAATTTTACCGTAAATGAAGATTATGTTTGGTTAAGCTGCAAATATTAATGTACAACTTTTTGTTTTAGCTGTCGAAGCGAAAGGTTTATCTTGTTGTTTAAGATTTTCAGAAAGAAGACACACCTGTTTCATGATATACAGGCTAATTTGGTAACACGGTTCATGCAATGCCTAGGACGTCCTGCATCCATTCAATTGAATGTAGAATAGGCCAAAGTGCGGGTGCGATTCCCCTTTGTAGTCCGTTACGCCTGGCTATAACCTCTAAGGTATGACGTTCTGCACTTCAAACGGGCTAGATTTTGAACATGGTTTATCTTTTCTTTCCTTGCCTATATTCTTAGCACCACCAGTGAATTGACTATATTTTTAATCTCATACGAAAAAAAAATCAGCGTCGAAAAACGTCACTATGGCTTTAACACGGATATTACTTTTCGTTCGTTTCGCCGTATTCTGAAGTATTTAGGGTATAACAGTGACTGCCGAATACGATCCATTGTTTACAGTAGCCATATACAACAGTACAGGTGAACTGGGAAATCGTATATATTATAGTTTTTTTGGGTGATCATATCGCAGGCACCACAGCGATTTGATAACACTTTGGACAATGCACCGTATACTATACCAAAGTGCATCTACAAATGTATCCTCGATCTTTACAGAATGTGTGTTTTGTTAAGATTATTTGAATAAAGAAGTTGCACTTTTGGGTTGATATTTTATAGCTATAAGGGCACCTAGAGCCAGCGAAGCTATCAATCAAAGTGCTTAATAACACAGATAGCAACACACTTTTAACACATTTTAAATTAACCTAGTTTTTAGTTGCGAGTTTTAATATCAATACAAGCCACTATATATATATATATAGCCTAAGAAATCTCGATTTTGATTTTGATCGAGGAGCTCAAATTGCCAAGGAACTATAATGGCTATTGAAGTTAGAATAGCAAAAAATTGTACTCTTGCTTGCGGTTCAAAGGCAAGTTTCACTTCAGCCCATACATTCAGATAAATTGATATTCATTGCGATATAGCCTTACAGTTCAATGACGCCCATGTTAATCTTTTCATCACGGACACATTTATCGACAGAAAGAAAAATTCACCATTAAATATCCATGCCCATCAGATGCCTAAAATAGGAATTACGCGGAGGAGAGCAACACTCAACTTTTTGATAGGTATGCCATCTTGGTCCTCAAAATATGAGGGTTTCAGAAATAGTTGTGGTGAAAAGGACAGGGGTTTACGAAATGATTTGTCCAAATGTATTCTTTCTAAAAATTGTGGAATAAACGTCAATGTTGAAGACCTGTTTTAAATTATCTCTTAATAATAATAATAACCTCATTAAAGTTGGTCATGTAGCCAACATACGTAAAGTCCGCACACTTAGTTCACGTTCATATTATTTACTTAAAACTTGCCGTTTCGTCAACGTCTTTAACCTAAGGAATAATTATTAAGGCTATATAAACATTATAATTGGCGACTTATCAATATCTCGTAACGAAAGCGAGGCGAAGTAATGGAATGTTTACATTCTTTGCCTCGATTTTGTTACGTGATATCGATGTTTGCCCGCCCGCCAACGGCAGGAAGGCGCCAATTGCAAATAAGATACTCATAATTCTCGTTACCTTGTAATTTCTTGGACATGTTTTATCATGATTTGTGGACAGTGCAACGTTTACAAATGAACTGAACTGTCGACCTTGTCTGTTTACAAGTAGTAAAGACTTAGACCTATACAATTATAATTAGCCGGATTATAATTAGATTTAAAAGTGTTATTATACAAAGGTAAGGTTGTAGTATCATAATAGCCTTAACCGCGTGTCAACACTCTCAAGTTCAACACTGAACTTATCAATAAACCAAGGATGTGCAGCAGCGACGCACTAAAAAGTACAGTGACCCGTATAGCAAACCACATGGGAGGTATTTCTAGGATTATCAGTGCAAGCCGTATGGATCGTTGCACTGTGTTATTACCGGAAACTAAATATCCGTCGAAAATAGCGCATTTAAATTGTCAAAAAAACTTGAAAGTGCAGGAGGTTTGGATAGATTGTTATGGTGAAAATGTTCACTCAACTTTTGAAATAGTATGGCATTTATGATCCGATATTCGATATTTGTATGTGGTTTCAGAAAGGAAGTTATCATGCAGTATCATAAATCATTTCCTTGTCATATTGGCTTACGGAGTTTCCGAAAAATATTATGGAACTCTTTTAATAATAATATAGGGGTTTGTAAAATTGATTCCCCTGAAAAGTGTTATTTCTAAGAACCTATGGATAGAGTTGAGTAGGGTATTATATGAAATACAGTTTAAACAGGTTTTTTTTAAATGATTTGATACTAATTAAAGGTAGATGTTCCAATTTTTCAACTTGAAGTTTTCTATACTACATGAAAGGTCATCCTTAAAAAAAGTCGTGTTCTAAAGTTTGAGTTGCATAGCTCTAATGGTTCTTATCTTAGACGCACAAGATGCTGTGAACTGTACCCATTGAGTAGTACACAAACTATATCGGTGGTTACCACCATTCGCGGTAATTCGACGTTATTTCATCGATTTCTCCGTAATTATACCGATTTAGGCCGTCAAATTTCAGTATGATGATGAGAAAAATACGAGCTTTCATATGATATGAAAATCTCCGTATGTTTGAAATAATTCTGTGTTACGAAAATGTGATCGGGTCATCTACCTTTAACGAACACTTGGTCGTTGCAAATGCTACGGTCAGACAATAACAAAATCTTGCTCTATGGGTACAACCCTATTTCACATTTTTAAACAATTTTGGAATTGAGAAATTTACAGTCTTATAGAATTTTTTTTTTTGAAAACCCCACTAGACCGACCTGGCATATACATGTAATAAACATTTTAAAAAATAACTCAAAACTTATTATTTTCTCTCCTCTTTTCCTGATACTTTCATTTCATATAGCTCTGTCATGTTATATTTAGCAGATTTACGCTTATTTTAGCCTGACACAAGCATTTTACTTGCAGTCTGGTCCAATACAGAGACCTTCCGTGTTTTGGATTAGCTGCCAACACAAAAGTGTTTGCAACACGGTTCGAACCCACAACCCTCATTCAATACAACCTGATAAATGACCTTACAATTAGTATGACCTTTTTACTTCAAATGTTACTATGATAACTTAACAAAAAAATGTGTATTTTAGCTAAGAGTTACTTTAAGGGCGTGTTCACAATAGCTTTTTCCTCAACCCGGGTCGGACCCGGGTCGAACCCGGATTTATCGATATTTCATTTTCTGTTCACACTAGCGCTATGCTATGTATGTGTTGAAGTTGTATCCGCATTGGCAAATGGGTTTATTGATATTATGTTATATGATATATTGGCGTAAATGTCCTTATTGTGGATCATTGAGTTCAAATTAGTTTACACGGTCTCATTTCCATCGTGGCTTCCGTTTCAATTTGACTCTATTTATTTGTCATTTTGATAAAGATTTCAACCAGAACCAGAGGCAGAAGAGAACGTGCAAAGCAAAGCTCGAAATTGACGTAAACAACTACCATGCCAAACCACGGTCAGAGGTTAGGTCAGCAGTCAGGTTATCTACTTCCTGCAACCCGGGTCGAAACAGCGATTTCTGTTCACACTACAGTCGATGCGGGTTAAACCCGGGTTGAACCCGGGTTCTACCCTTCACTTTCGCAGGGTTGTAATTTTCGACCCGGGTCGGATTTTTGAGCCTATTTTTCTGTTCACACCAGACTTCAACCCGGGTTCGACCCGGGTCGTGGAGAAAATTGGCTATAGTGTGAACATGCCCTTAGTTTAGTATTACCTCCAAGATGGCCGCTAATCCAAAAAAACGAAGGTCTCGATCAACATGTATTAGAGCCAAGCGTATTTCCACCATAACCCCTAATTTTACACCCCTGCAAAATGTATTGGCTTCAAAGATGAGATGCTTTTGTTGTAAGATAAAATGTAAACATTAATACCTAAACGTGATCATGGTAGATGTATCGGAAGCTTGTGTACTATTTCATGAGCTAATACTAGCATTCACCCTACTCATTTATTTAGGCCAAACAAAGAAGACATCTGTCTCAGAAACATTGTGCAAAAAAGCTATACATGTAAGTGCTGTGCTTTTCTTTTTTTCTTTTTTCTTTTTTCTTTTTTCTTTTTTCTTTTTTCTTTTTTAGAAAATAGGCTATGAGGTATGCGATTTTTTTTTTTTTTTTTTTTGCTTATCCAAGCTTACGGAGAACTTTTTTTAACTTTTTTTAAAAATCCAAAAAGAATCCAAAAAAAAGAAGAAAAAAAGAAAAAGAAAAAAAAAATTAGCCCCCAGCGCATAGACCTACGTGCCGTAGCTCATTTCACATACCAATGCGGGCGGGCTTCTGAGACAGACCTTCTTCTTTGTTTAGCCTTAGCCTAGGCCTAGTATTATATATACACCAATTAAATAAATCTAGATTTGCAATTGTGACCCCATGAAAAGTTACACAAGTACACATCAATTATATAGATATTATAGTTATACATTATGACTAACTGAAAAATCTATCATTTAAACTTCTATCAATGCATTAATTTGCAAAATGAAATGCCTGCTGCGTCATGTGAACTGATCTGACACAAATGTACTTTTTTGTGATAGTAAGCTTAAAAGTATAAAAAGGTCATAAGTTTTAAAAGCGTCATAATCACATTAAATGAAACACATTTTTTTCCGAGGATATAATATATATAATACAACTACTCTCAGCTATTATAATCCTAACCCTAAGCACAATCCTTACCCTTACCCTTACCGAAATAACGCTAGGGGTTCACAGAGGTACGCTGGGGTTTAGGACATTTTGTTAGCATGTTTAACATTTTGAGCGGATGACAATGTAGTGATCAATACGCTATGTATACGTTGAGCATTCGCTGCGTGAACGTTTCGCACGTTGGGTGTACATGTGTAGGTTGCTTATTCGTCAGCTGTTCGGCCATATTATCATACGGAAAGAAACCAACACCTTACGTGCGAAACGTACACGCAACGAATGCTCATCGTATATATAGCGTATTGATCACTACGTTGTCACCCCTCAAAATGTTGAACACGCTCAAAACATGTCCTAAACCCCAGCGTACCTCTGCGAACCCCTAGCGAACTACTAACGAATACAACGTATGCCAAATATGTCACGAACGAACGACAACACGAACGTACACCCAAATTTCCAAAACGTCGGGCACACGGCGTTAGCTCTATACCGTACGCAACAGTATGGCAGGGCCAAGGCCCTGTCACACCATGGCGTATGGCCTGAACGTATGCCGACATATACAAACAAATAGCTCGAAAATTATCAGAGTCCAAGAACGTCCAAGAACGTCCAACTTCCCAACGGAATTGCATAGGAAAAGTCGGCATCGGTGTTGGGATGGACGTATCCATAGCGTTTCCATAGCATATTGGACGTATACATAGCGTGACTAACGTATTGATAGCGTATCACTAACTTATAACAAACTTATCACAGCGTATCACATATGCGAGCGTATGACCAACGTATGCTTAACGTATTCGTAGCGTATGTCTGCCGTGTTCGACGTATCCTCAGCGTATCCTCGGCGTACAACGAACACGTGACTTATGCCGCTGTAGAAACTGAGTTTCGTACACGGCGAGACAAGTGTTGCCAGTTCAAGTAAATTTGTTATAGCGCATAGGGACTTGTGTTAGTGTTATGCGTTCAATAAGCATGGTATTATTATTAGTGTTAGTGTTATGTTATTATTATTCATTATTATTATTATTAGTGTTATTATTATTATTATTATTATTATTATTATTATTATTATTATTATATCCCATAGTCATGATTTACATAATCATGATAATAGTCACCACCACTCACCCAACCTGCCAGGAATTAAGTCAGGTGAACTCATGGGTGAACTGTACTCGGGACTGTACTTTGCCAAAACTCACTTAGGTTCTGCATCTTGTTTTTGTCAGACTTAGGAAACAGGCATTTACCGAACAGTCACGGGCACTCACAGGCGCGGGAATCGAACCTAATGTTTTCAGATGAAAACTATATAAGACAGTCACCAAATACTTGATCTTTCAGTTGTTAAATCCGAGTTTCCCTATCCCATAGTCATGATTTACATAATCATGATAATAGTCATCACCACTCACCCAGCCTGCCAGGAATTTAAGTCAGGTGGACTCATGGTTGTACTTTGCCAAAACTCTCTCGGGTTCTACATCTTGTTTTTGTCAGACTCAGGAAACAGGCATTTACCGTATTTACTGCAATTTTTAAACTTCATCCATTAGCATATTTGTATGTATAGTGGTGTAAGAAAAGGTAAGACTGATCAGTGATATCAACAACCAAAAATAAAACGGTCACGGGCACTCGCAGGCGCGGGAATCGAACCTAATGTTTTCAGATGAAAAGTATATAAGACACTAAACACTTGATACATCTTTCAGTTGTTAAATCCGACTTTCCCTATCCCATAGTCATGATTTACAAAAATAATCACCACCACTCACCCAGCCTGCCAGGAATTTATGTCAGGTGAACTCATGGGTTGTACTTTACCAAAACTCTCTCAGGTTCTGCATCTTGTTTTTGTCAGACTCAGGAAACAGGCATTTACCGTATTTACTGCTTCTTTGTAAACTTCAAACTGTTCAGGAGTTCAAGCACGCGCGTTTCTTTCAATCCTATGTCAACGGGCTTCCCTTAAACTTTTTAACAGTTTAATGACTGAATAATAATAGTGCAGTTATAACTCATATGACCTGTTAGGCACTTAGTTTTGCACAATTGAAGAGTTTGGGTTTATTAAGACACAAACCAGAAGCTAAGATATCAGAAGTGCTCTTGTGAACATGGTGAGTGTAATGGAATTAAATGATGTATATATATATATATATTAGTAATCATGCACGTGCATAGTGATGGTGAATAGGTATCAAATACACCCGCCGAATTTAAAAGTGTTCGAAAATTAAGCGTTTTAATGACGTAATGGGTGGGGGCAGGCACCCATTCCTGGTCCGGTCCGGCAATTCAAGGTATGTATTCAAATCAGAGGTTCCGGAGGACTAGAGGAAAGGGTACGGAAAAGCCATATTTGAAGTAGCACATTGATGACTTTTAACACTTTGTAAGTAAGTATGCTCAATATTTTGCGATTTGCCGATTTTTGGACCCCTCTTACACTCCAAAACCCTGGCTCATACACCACTGAAGCACCTCTGTACTTTACTAAATACTTTCCAGGACCCCCAAAGTCCACAGTTACCCACATGACCGTCAAACAAGAGAAAGACGCGCGCAGACTCACTCAAAGATTAAAAAATAGGCATCGATATTTTCTGTATGTTAAACCTACCTGGATATACCATATGATACGAGTTACAACCATTGTTTACAATGAGCATATGGTGGATTTATATTAATAGTTATATTTATTAGCTAATATTATATAACACACGTCCGAAAGAAAAAATATATGGCAATGTTGAGCAATGATTTGCAAATCACCATAAATCACTTTCCACGCGGCTATTGGTTTTACCATTTCAAAACAGATTTTTCAGAAACTTTTCACAACTTTCAAAGCCTATCTCAAGAATTACTGAACCATTACTAGGTATGTTTGTGCTTATTTAATGCATTTATCATGGTGATTTCAAAAATAGTAATGCAGTTTGATTATTTTGACATTTTTTAAACATTTTTTGAAATTTTGGAATGTCGTCTGCAGACGCCTGCCGCGTGGAAAGTGAAAAAAGCAAAATTGGATTGCTATTGGTCGCATAATGAGCTGAAGCTCCGCATTCGTTTGACACGTTGGAGGTTATAGGTCAATAAATGGGTATGTGTTGTTTTGAGACAAATCAATGCACGCGCGCTGATGTTGATATATGAATAATGTCACGAACCCGCAGGGGGAGTGCTATTGTGAGCATATCAACATTTGCGCAAGTGCATTGATTTTTCTAATTTTTCGAGAAACAAAACATACGCATGTATTGACCTAATTCATATACGACACTACACTATACAAATCAAAATTCACAATGTAAGCATACTTTTGTATAACACGAATAAAACATGTTTACAAGTTTGCTAACACCCGCAGTGAAAATCGGCGAACCCGCGTTTCCTGAACAACGAATCAAAACAAATCGCGCGATGCGTGCATTGAACGGCGCACACGCGGAGTGCATTATAGACACTTTCAATGCACTCCGCGTATTTTAGTTTCTTGCTTTCTGATTGGTTCGACACTACTACGAGTGTATGAATTGTATCTAAGTGATTGCGTTGCGTCGATATGATTTGAACGAATGCAAATTGTATTTGAGCTTACAATGTCTTTAGGAATGTCATTTTGACAAATTTGATAAAGTCGAAACGGATATTGGATATTTCACAATGGGCCACAGAGTGATGTGAATGAGACATGTACTCAATCAATAACTAGAATCGAGATTGAGCGCTGACTGAGCAGTGTGTGACAAACAAGTTGAATGATATTTTACATGTGTGTATTATAATACATATCTTACATTCCTTGCTGATTACGATGTCAATGAAACAAAAGAGTAAGATGGAGGTAATTACTGGCGTCCGCCCAATGGGAATCGTCAGCCTAGACCTATACTGTCAAATCACCGGTTATTGATCCGAATACCTCAAGACTCAACAGTGGTTTCACCTGCTGATCACTGGTTATTGATCCGAATAGCTCAAGACTCAACAATGGGTTCACCTGCTGATCACCGGTTATTGATCCGAATACCTCAAGACTGCCTCAACAATAGGTTCACCAGCTGGATGCGTATTGCTATGGGAAGAATTTCTACCAGGTGGACTTATTGTTTTCCTGGTCTATCACATGTAGTGGTAGGCTTAGATAAAAATGTGTACGCTAAGAAAAGTGCGTACTGGTATAGTGTATAGCAGATTTACGTTTTAGCAGCCATATGGGTCGTATTCTCGTACGTATTTTTAGCTAAACACGCGTTTAACTTTGACTTTAAACACATCATTTAACTGGGTAACCCCATTTAACTAAACGCAATTCACGAACATTTGTTTTAACTTAAACAACACGCGTCTAACTTACTAAGTGTCTAACTTTAAACATGGGTATAGGGTAGTTTAACGCGGGTTTAACTATAAACTCGTGCACCACTTGTTCGCCTTGAATGATTATTCAACCGTGTCCGGTGCAAGCTGACGTGCAGATCGTGTAGTCTTAAAAATTTGAGGAAGTCGGTCGATATCTATTAAAATAAATGTTAGCTTTTACATATAGCGCTTTATCAAATTAAGTATGTTCAAAACGCTTTACATTTATTCCGCAGAATCAGTTTGCTTCACTTAGGTTATTGCTGCCTATCTTACAAATTCTGATTATTGTGATTATCCGCAAACAGCTACCCATTTTACACCTGGGTGGAGAGAAGTAAGTGCCTTACTCAAGAGCACAACATGTTGACCACAACGTGACTCGAACCCACAACATTTGGCTTAAGAATACAGTGCTCTATCCGTTGCGCCACACATGCCCACTAATCTATTTTATCGATATCTATTGTAACCCATTTGGGCCACAAAACATTTAATACCTGTATACACTACAGTGAACGCACGACCATTCTGGGGACGAGATTTATACTGAGTTGAAAATCGGGTTTTGTTAAACACGTCGCCTTTAAAAGATAAATTCGTGTTTATTTTAGACACGAGTTTAGTAAGACACGGTTTTAAGCTAGTAGGAGAATACGGCCCAACATGTCGAAATAGCCTAGAGGTTATTAGCCATTCGAAACGAACTATAAGGGGAATCGCACCCGACCTATTCTACATTCAATCAGTGCATGAACCGTGTTTACCAAACGGGCCTACATAAATATCACGAAACAGGTGTATCTTCTTTTTGAAAATCTTCAACACACTTAGTATTCCCGACAAGATGCACGCTATTCCGTCACATGGATAACCTCCTCTATTGTCTCGCAACGTTCACCTGTCATTGTTAATTTTTAATCTCTAACACTTTCCACGCAGTAAGCGTCTGCAGACGACATTCCAAAATTGCACAAAATGTTTGAAACATTTCCAAATTATTGAATTTCGTCATCATATTTGGACTCAACATGAGAATTGCAATACAATAAGTACAAACATGCCTAGTATTGGTTCAGTAATTCTTGAGATAGAGGCTTTAAAAGTTAGGAAAGGTTTCTGAAAAATCTGTTTTGTACATGGTAAAACGTGGAAAGTGTTAAGTTTTGATTATTTTATCATTATACCAAATCTCAGTTATTGTTCTGAATATAACTTCTTTGCTTGACTTCCAGATCGTTATGAGTGCTCAGCAAAGGGATGCATGCCCCGTAGCGCCCCATCTACCCGAGAGTGCTCCAGATTTACGTAAGCAATATTCAATACCTCTCATATATCCAAACCATGGGTTTGTGATGAATTCATGGACTACTATCCGGTGAGTATTCATTTGGGGCTCTGTTTTGGGTACATCAGTTATAACTATAGATGCCATGATAGCCATTGAAAAAACAAAGGTTGCAGATAAGCAAAACATACTAAAGGCTATGTGCTTATACTTGGGCACACCAGGTTTTTTCAGGTGGACAAGTCAGGTGGGATGAGGAATCGAATAGCCTCAGCGCTTTCGTGTCAGAACGAGCCAGATCTGAATGGCTGCGTCTCCACAAGGATGATTTCTTTGGGATTCCCATCATGCTTAGCAGTTAGCGCATCACCACAGCGCCCCCATTTTCGCAAATTAATGGATCAAGCAATGTGCTAAGATATTTAGTACTCCAATCGTGACTATACCTGTTTAAATACCTTTTACACAAATTAGCCTCGTTTTAGTTGAGATCCAAGGTTCGATCAACTAAATCATGCGTTGTTTATTTCTCAATAGAGAGTCTCAATCAGTAAAAACTAACAGAGGGCAGGATTTGAGGGCGCATTAATCAGGTTTAAAGATCCTTGATTAATTTGATTATTATCAATTTTTAAGCCATTCAATTTCACTAAGTCAATAGGAACAGCTAGGAACCAGCAGACAATAAGAAACCGAAAACCATTGGTCATGTGATGACAGCGGGGCATGCTGGTATTGCTCAGGAAATCTGCTTTGCCTCCTCCGGCTGACTGTGTACCTCTCTAAACTTCAGTTAAAATTATTCAACATCACGCCAAGTCAATGCCCGAGTCTATGACGAAGTCAAGCATTGCTTCATGTAGGAGGAGGCGACTATAATAGTGTGTCCCAAAATTGTGTTCAGTACGGGAACGAATAGAGCTCTTTTAAATTACGGTAATGAATTTTGAATGTGTATTTTAATATCTTACCTGAATAAATAACGTTGCCCCACAGTTAATCTGCTTCCTTGACTCGCATCCATTTAATCAGTTACTTTAACTCCTGTACATCATGATTGGGAAGCTTGTTATAAAATAACCGCGAAATTGTAACTGCATGATTGGTTTATCATAAAACGGAATCCAGCACCCTCGATTTAAACCCATTTTTTTATCGGTACACGCTGTAGAACTCGAAGTTGTATGTTACATAGCTGCCATCGATAGTCATATCAAATGTTGACATCAATTCTATCAATCAGTTATTAACCCTTCTATGCATTATAATGTCCTTTTTAATTGAAAGATAAATTATTTCTAATCTAGATTCATAATAATTGTTCCTGTACGCCGGAACATGATACGGCCTTCACAACGATGAGGGCGATTCCTTTTTTTTTCAAAAGCATCTGCGCGATGTCAAATATTGGATCACATTTAGTTGTGGGTTTACTTATTTCAACTAAAACAAATCGTATACCTTTCATAAACACCTTTGAGTACCTCTTATCCCTTGAGTAGTATCCGTGATTTCATTATTATTTTAGCACACATTCAAAACATCAATAGCAGTTATCATGGTTATACGTCTGATTATTCGGGCTAAGACCAAAGACAATGGACAAATATCCGTTAGGGGTTCTGAGCTTGGAGGATTCTAGAATGTTCAACAATATTATTTTACACGATATCCTTCAGCTGTACTAGAGCCAGAAAAACACTTGGGACAAAATATCTTAAAATACATGTACATAATTGATCATCAACAATAATGGGGTAAACACCACGGACCATATAAGCCAGTTCCAGTTAGTACTTTGTAGAATATATCCAGAAATGAATGATACTTTCAAAATTAGTAAAGATGAACAGACTGGCACTCATCCTTTGATGTTACGCATTTATGTATCTTTCAAATGACTTTAAATAATTGAAATGTTTTTCATATACTTTTGCAGCAACATATATTAGAAATGTACGTAAACATGGTAAACGAGTCATTGACTACAGGCCTTTTTGTCCGAAACTGATCACACATTCTGCGGATCCCTTAGTAGAGTCATAATCTTGGATTCTGTGACCATTTTCTTCCTACCTTGGTTCCTTGGTGAATTTGTCAACTAGAACCATTTTAAAAGGAATTGAGCTCCCATGCATGCAACTCTCAAAAGTGACGGGAACGTTCTTTTATAGCGCAAATTCCAAAATGGCCGCGCCATACAGGGGCCCGAAAATTAGCTAAGAAGCATACCAAATTGTTTGACTAAGCACAAGGATTCCGAAAATGTATAGTTTGCCCTACTTCCGATGTTTAGTTAAGGGCTGATATCCAAACTCTATCGGTGTAATACCGGTATAACATCGGTGTAATACCGGTGTAACACGCTGAGAGTTTGGATATCAGCCCTAACGAGATATCGGGTAAAACGTAAAAAGATCGTTGACCTTTGCATATGGGGTCAGAGTTTAAACTTGCTCCAAATCATCATCTTCGAAATCCTCTTTCTTAATTTTTGACAGACAATGTAAAGAAGCTTATTCCGTGTCTTTCCATCTGAAGGCGAAGCCACGGAATCAATGACACTAGCGGTTCTAGAGAACAAAGTGAATTTTACTCTACACTTTGTTACTATATGGCGCTGAAATATATTTTCATCACCCATCGGTTACTGAAAATTGTTAACGATGGATCTGTTCGAATATGGTAACACTTCCATTGGTCTCAGTTCCATGTCAAGGGTATTTGTACGATGGTTATACAAAGTGCAAATCAAGAGTAAAGGGCTCAGCAGACTCCACAACGATCCAACGCTGAGCGCAAGCGTTGAGCACCGTTGACCAATCAGGCTGCGTCATTCGGTTGTGGTGGAGCTACTACGCATGTGTGAGAGCGCAAAGAGTTCGAGCGTTGTGGAGTCTGCTGAGTCCTTGAAAGTCAGAAATACGCTGGTATCCATTTCTCTAGCATCCAGGTGATGCCAGAGCTATGTTATACTAGTCTTCCATCGTCACTCACGAACGTTTGGTTACGGTGGATCTGTGCAGATATGGCAGCAATTGCATTGGACACAGATATATATATATATGTATGTCATATGTATTTTTCGATGGGTGATACAAAATAATAACCTTTACGGCAACGTAAAGGTCCCGTCACTAATACTCTGGAATCCAGAGTATTAATTTTTCATCTCCGCCTAATTACAATTACGATTCGATCGCTGAGAATAGAGGTTATCCAGGTAACGGATTAGTTGCCATCGGGAATAATGACTGTGTTCAAAGATTTTCAGAAAGAAGACACAACTGTTTCATGATATGTAGGCGAATTTTGTTACACGGTCAATGCAATGAATCGGAGGTGTTGCACCGATTCAATTAAATGTAGGTAGAATAGGCCGGGTGCGATTCCCCTTTGTAACCGTTACGCATGACTTCATGGATAACCTCTATTATAGTTACGATTCGATCGCTAAGAATAGTTATTCAAGTACAAATTCGAGTACAAAGTCAACAAGTTGTGACAATTACGCATGGACTTTTATGACACAGAACCAACAAACGGTATTTGATATTAATAACACTGGACTGTAACCAAACCGCTGGCAAACAAAATAATAAATTCAATGAAAAAATTAATGTGATTTACTTCATCATCCTTGAACCTTTGTCTTGGATATCCAACGTGTGTTTTTCCAGGAATGAAGTAGCGGTTATTGAATGTGGTCAACTTACAATGAAATGGTTTATTACCTTCATCATGGTCATAGTAATTTAGACAGGACGCACTTGGATATGGATCTCGATTCCAATACATGTATTATTACATTAGAAACACCTGAATACAAATTGTTGTGGGGTGGTTTTAAAAAAAATGTTACAGATGAACCGATCGCGAAGGTTAACTCATTACCAATTCATTACATCGATGATTCACTTGTAGGCCAGGCCTTTAACTTTTCAATGGCGCAAAGAAGATTTCTTGAGCAACATCAGCTTAGCTTGCCACACTTTAAAGGTGTGATTGCTAGCTCGATTTTCAACTTGATGTTTTCTAGTTTACATGGAAGGTCATCCATAAATGGCCACATTCCAAAGTTTGAGTTGCATAACTCCAGTGGTTCTTATTTTAGAACCACAAGGTCACAAAATACTTGCCCATTGAGTAGTACACAAATTGGCTGGTGGTTAACCACCTTTGGTAGTAATTCACCACATTTTAGCCTATAATTTATAAATGGAACATTTCTGGCCTCTAAGATTTTACAGACATAATGATACCAAAATATCTTGATGTGAAAAAAAAAAATCATAGCCCCCCAAAAGTGATCGGAAATGTTAGTGGTTTTCTGTCTCCAGCATACCTACTGGTTCTTCTTGACATAACATTGCAATTAGAAGGCTAGTAATATTGCTAATAAAGATTCTTAACACTTTCCACGCGGCATGCGTCTGCAGACAACATTCCAAATATTCACAAAATGTTTCAAAAATGTCACGCTTATTGAATTTCATTATCATATTTTGAACCACCATGAGAAATGCATTGACATGAGTACACACTTGCCTAGTATTAGGGAGTGTTCAGAAATACTTTGGTGGGGGGGGGGGGGGGGGGGGTTGGCCAACAAATTTTTGTCGGTATCTTAACTTTTTTGACCCCCCTTTACAAATTGACAAACTTTTCTGACCCCCCCCCCCCTTTAACAGGGTGAAAAACCTTTTTGACCCTACTGTCAGATGTAGATAGACATTTGACTCAAGTTCTATGACACTTACAGTCATAACTGTGTATAGCTGGCAATCAATTTGCAACATTTCAAATTCACTTGAAACATATCTTTCAAGCCTCCGAATTGTATTTTTCGGTGATTTGTATTCTTCATGTTTTAGCCTTTTTAAAAAACGGTTTCTTTTTTCCAATTGTAGAAGGTTACTCTTTGTATACAAGTCCTTCTATCTACACAATACTTTCACAAAGATTTGTGCGGAGCACGACAAATTTGGTCAACTTGCTATACAAAATGTAAAAAATGAGTTTAAAACCACGCGTGATCACCCTTACCAATAGTTCTGAAGTAAAAATTGTGGACACTGGGTAGTCACATTTTGTATAACAAATCCTGCTGTCTGCACATTGTTTTCACAAAGACACACGCGGAGCGCGCAGAAATGTTGTCAACTGCGTTCAAAATCATGTGTAGTGCGCGGAAATGTGTATTTAACCTGTTGACGATCACCCTTATCAACAGTTCTCAAGTACAACACTGGTTAGTCACATTTTGTATAACAAATTCTAATGTCCGCACAATGTTTTTACAAAGATTTGCGAGGAGCGTGCGGAAATCTGTATAATTTGTTATAGAAATGTTAATACTTCAGTATTTTCTTGCGCGTAGCGCAGAAAATTTTGGTATTTTTCCCGTTAACGACTACTTATTTGGCCTAACTTTTTTGACCGCCCCCCCCCCCCCTCTTGAGTAGGTAAAACTTTTTAGTCCCCCCTTTTTTGAGATTTCAAACTTTTTAGACATCCCCCCGTTTTCGTTTTGGCCACCCCCCCCCCCCCCCCCCCCCCACCTAAGTATTTCTGAACACTCCCTTAGTTCAGTAATTCTTGAGTTAGACCTTTCCACGCGGTTATTATTTTTTAAACCATACACAAAACAGATTTGACAGAAACACTTCCCAACTTTCAAAGTATATCTCAAGAATTACTGAACCAATACTAACCATGTTTGTACTTATTTTAATGCATTTCTGACGGTGATTCCAAATATGGTAATGAACTGCAAGAATGTTGACATTTTTTGAACATTCTGTGACATGCTGGAATTGTCGTCTGCAAATTCTGCTGCAAATAGCAGCACGGTCAATATGATTTCAATCAAGTCCTCTCCTCAATTAGGTTTCTTTAAGACCCTGATTGTGAATAACATATATTGTTTTTGCTTTTTGAAAAGAAGTAAAGGTGAGAAGACCTTTCTACTGCTAAACAGGCAGAACTGGCATTGTTGAACTGTTTGTTATGCCATTGTATAAAGAAAGTCATACACTTTGTTGATGTCATATAGAGTGACTTCCAACAATTTGTTGACCAAACAGGCTAAATAGACATTTGAATGAATCTTTTTGGCACAATTTGTTACCAAATTTGCCACCAAACAACAAAGATAAGCCATGATTAGCACCATTTAATGAAAATCTGTGCCGTTTCCAAATTCGCATTTTCAACGCAGTACAAGCATGACAAGCATGACAAGAGAAGAAAAGACCGACGGTTACCGAGCACATCCCGTATTTGTCCGGTATTGATCACTGTACATTTCCCATGCGCGGCCTAATTCAAATTCAAACTGTCATGCATGGGTAGTGTAACACGGTTGCAATGTCGAGGGTTGAGCGCCAGAATGACGTAACTCAACTTTTGGGCAAAATGAGATAACTCATAAACACTCTTAATTTGACTAAAACTAGTGAGTTATAAGTTGGGTGCTACAGTGTATTGTAATGAGCCCCAAATATTTGAAAGTTGATTATCTCAGAATAGCATTTTTTAGTTACGGCCTTCTGGCGCTCAACCCTCGATGTGTGATCGATATCCCCATCGGTCATCCAGGTTATGCAATACTCAGCATTTGTCTCCGCGTAGTGTGTTGAAAATATGAATTTGAAACGTCACGGATTTTCTTTAAATGCTGCTAATCATTTGTTGTTTTGTGGCAAATTTGGTACCAAATTGTGCCGAAAAAATTCATCCAAATGTCTATCTAGATTGTTAGGTTAAACTATAATTTAAAGTCACTCTAATGGAACATTTTTTTGTGGAACACTTTATTTTGTTGATCATAAAGTGGCGCTGTTGCCTTTTTTAATTTATGCAAACGGGACCTGTTTATATAGCTAGCTACGCACGTCAGTATAAAACTTTCCTATCCCAAATTTAATAGAATCCCTGTATCGATTCGCAATACCTATGAGCGTGTTTCTGCTGGGGCACTGCAAAAAGTAAACGCTAATAAACGCTAAGTTTCAATCGGTCAGTTTTTAATCCCCCTGTTTCTACTCGCGAAAAGTTACCGCTAAGTTTATCGATCCTAGTCGATGGCCACGACATTTGACCTTTTGTAATACCAAACAATGCCACCTCACCTGAAAAAGATTGCTTCACAATAATGTGTATTAACCCAGCGTGACACGGTTCACGGCGCAAACCGCTAAGAATCGCCTTTCTGTTTCTGTTGGGTTTATTGCCGATTATTGCCGATTATTGCCGGTTCCAAACCTGGTTTGTGAAGGTTTTTAGGATTACTAAAAATACCGACTATTGCCGGTTTCTGCCTGTTTCTCCTGGACAAACTTAGCGTTTATTAGCGGTTTCTTCCCCAGCAGAAACACGCTCTATGTTACAATAAATGCACCAGAATACAAATTGCAGCAGATTGCAACAAGTGAACCGACAGGTGCTGGCCGACTTATGACATGTATGACAAATTAATAGTACTTTGCAAACAGGTTATAAACAGGATTCACCTGGATACTTAACAGTTGGTGACTGAGTGTCAGGTTACAAGGGGAAATTTAACCTGTCTAGTCAGTCCCGCTCCTGTTAATTGAAATTGTTTATTAAGATGTCATAACTTACCTGTCAATGTGTATCGAGTTTATATAGGATACTCGAGATAGTTCACACGCGAGTAGCAGTCCAAAACAACACCAAGTTTGTGGAAATTCAGCATTGCCCGATAATGACCACTCTAGACAGTTGGTCTGCGCTTGCTTTCCTATTGAGCTATATAAATCCACACCTATAGGAAAGCGGCTTGGACATAATTATACTTGAAAAGATATGGGACGTCTGAATACACCTAGCACAAAAAGGCCCTGACCAGGTGCTTTGATGTTGGCTAATTCAAAATCGATAGTCGGTACCAAAAATCTGAGATATACAATAAATGAGCATATGTCTTCTCCGCAGTTTGATACCTCATTCCAAAAATTCGAATGGATTCTTTTAAAGTTATGGCGATTTCAATGACTGCGCGTAACAACAGCAAAGTTGCACTAGAAATGGTTTTCTATGGGATATCATTACAATAACACTGACAGGTACATGCGCGAAGACACCTCGTGTAGGGTGGTGGTGCCGTCACCGCGTTTTTTAAGACATCGATGCAATATTTCTTCATCACGGCCGGCCGACATTCATCTTTGATCGCACGCCCGGATGGCAACAAATCATCTGAGTAATGCGCGATTACAAGAATGCATGCTGATATCAAGGTGGCACAGAACATAAATGCTGCGCATGTTAACACTTTCCACGCGGCAGGCGTTTGCAGACGACATTCCAACATGTCACAAAATGTTTTTTAAAAATGTGGAATCACCATGAAAAATGCATTGAAATAAGTACAAACATGCCTAGTATTAGTACAGGTAATTCTTGAATTAAGACTTAAGTTGGGAAAGGTTTCTGATAAATCAGTTTTATATTTATGGTAAAACTATAATAGCCGCGTAGAAAGTGTCAATTTGCTGTCACACTTTCGGGGAAGCAAAAATGTTTGAATACAAACAACTTGACGATAAACATACATGTACGTAAACACACTTAACTCAATCAAGTTTTATCACGCCCTTGGTAGGTTTATTTTTCACATAAGTTAATAAAAATATCTCAATAAATCTATAGTATCTTGTCACATTATAATTTGCAAGGAAATCATAAAACACATAAAAATTGTCCATTCTAGGAGCAAAAAAAGGACGTTTAACAAAGTACAGACGTCTTTTTCCAACATTAACCGAACCAAGATTATATTAACCATGTCATTTCTTTCCATTTGAGCTTCAATATTTGATACGATACGGATACATAACACATCATGGTAATTTCCTATCGATGGCGCTGAAGGTAGGAAAGTTCTTCCCAAAGGTTAGTCAGAGATTGACAGGAAAAGGGTGGAAGGTTCAATACTCTTTTGATCATTTCCAGAAATAAAAATAAAAGTAATTTTCATAAACAGTTCAAAGAATGAATTACTTGATTCAAATCAACTAATTTATTGCGGTTGTTTTTTCAACTGTTGATGCAAATGCAATACAAAAATGTCCACATCAATCAAATCTCTCTCGCGATTTTGTTTTCATATTTCATCAAATATTAAGTTTGAAAGATGCAGGGCTATGTGTGAAAAGGGCCCACCTGCATTAGCTACCGTTATGTTAGAAACAATGCATACATTTGTCAATACTTATTATAGGGGCGGCTATAATTTCATATTGGTCCTTTTTGCCGAAATACAAGCATAAACGTGGCCTGCAATGGAAATACAAATCAAGCGCGCAAAGGAAACTATTCATCACTAGGGCGATTTTATAGAAGCTTGCCTCCCTCTCTGTATGTGTCTGGCCCGAATATATAACTTACGCCACTTATCATTCATAGAGTGAGAATTAGCTTAATTTATAAGGTGAAATCGTCCTGTAATAGACATGCTTGTGAAATAGAGAACAATACAATTACGCGTTACAGCATAGTATTTCAGATATTGATTCAGGTGATTGTATTGTACTCTGTTACACAAGCATGTCTTTTATAGGACGATTTCGCCTTATAAATTAAGCTTATTTTCATTATATGAATGATAAGTGGCGTAACCTGACATATTATGGTGGACTACTTTACCGCATGAACTACACTAGTGAATCGTCCTATATTTCACCGAAACTCACTCAGTCAAATGAACCCAAATGAACTGTTGTGCATTCGCCCTGTTTAAAATGGGTGATCTCATAAAGACCAATGGTATTACCAGATAAACAAATGAAGGCGCACAAAGAAGTATTACTTGTTACTTGAGGGTGAATTAAAGGATTCGTGGATTGATACTGTTTCGGGGGCGGAGCATGAGAGAGAAAAGAATATAATGGAAGGGGGTGAATTCTGTGCGATGATTAGGACACTGATATGACAAATCCCTGAAAATGTTACAATATCAATTTGTCGATCTGTTTCATAGTTTTTGCAACAACAAAAATGTTTTTGCCTGTTTATTGTGAAACTAAGGTATATAAAAGGCCTTTAATCATGATAATCGATAGATCGCCATTTGTTCAAAATTTAGAATTATACCTCGTGTGGCTTTATAACATCTATGATCATTTTAATAACTAAAAAGTATGCTCAGATTCGAACGCCAATTCTCGCGTGTCAAACCCTCTACAATTGATCGCTATTCACAGACGGGGTAAGACGGTATTAAATGTAGACATAGTCCCATGGAGCCATAGTCCGCCCTGTACAGTAAAGTATAGATTGGTTTAGGGCACTCACCCCTACATACACGCAAAACCAGTTTTACGCTTCATCAAGTTCCGTGTATGTTTATGGAAGCCGGACTATGGCTCCAAGGGGGACTATGGCTCCTTTCACGCCGGTCTTAGTTTGAATACTACTCAACGTTATCAAGACATTAAGTTTAAAAATCACGTAACACAGCTGCAAACATACAACAAAATAATACCTTCAAAAAATAAGTAGAGCTAAAAACCCACTCTAAAGCGCCTCTCTTCTGAAGCACCTATACCAAATGTAAACTGGACCGGACATTTACTGTCAAATATAATAAACATTAAAGATATACTCCTAATTATTGGCACAATATGTCTCATACGATACCATTCTTTAGAGTGGAATCTAGCCCCGAGCTTCTTTCAACTTCTGGTAAATGACAACATACATATACTGAACTGTCACGTTGTTAAGCTGGAAACTGCTCCAAGCTAGATTCTTCTTGGAGTCTGGCACGCATCTTCAAGAGGTAGCCAATTGTCAATTTATATAACATCCAAATACATACATAATCTATACGTACAGCAAATAATTAGTCAATAAGTAACTAAGTCATATTAATTCCAATCAAGTTTATACTGAAAGATAGCTTAACACTTTCTACGCGGCAGTCGTCTGCATGCAGACGACAGTTCCAAAATTTCACAAAATGTTTCAAAAATGTCAATTTCATCACCATATTTGAAATCACCATGAGAAATACAATAGGTACACACATGGCTAGTATTGGTTCAGTAATTCTTGAGATAAACAAATACTAGCCGCGTGGAAAGTGTTAAGATTAAAATAATCTCAATATACGTCACAAAGTTTTGTCATGTACAGTGAATGTTGAACGGTGACAAATAACTGTTTCTTACTGTGATAGTGAAATATATCACGTGGTCAAAATGTTGCAGAATGATATTTATTTTATCTTAGTTAGTTTTAGTTACCAATCGGATTTTGCGTCTCTTTGTCTTTGGATGAATTAAATATTGATTTTATACTGGTATCAAATTGGAAATACTTATCGCGTGGTGAAAACCACCACGTATGGATCCAATCAGCTAAAAGTACTAAATTCATTTTTTAATTCATTATATAAAATGGTAGTCAATATTTCATCGTAGCAGGGCAATTGTTTTGTTGCACCTCGGTGAACATTCGATCCATAGCCTACACTCTCAGCAAAAAACAAAAGTTGAGGGGTTCTAATAAAACCGTCCTCTATAATATGGAACCCCTTAATGGTTCTCCAACGAACCAAAAAGATATACAAATTGTGTAGAACCATTATTTGGTTATTTCAAGAACCTTTTGGGTTCTTCACTTTTTAAGAACCATTTTTGAGGGTACCATTTTTGAGGGTACCATATAACATGTTTAAAGGACAAGAAGGAACCATCTTGGTTGCTGAAAGTGTAGCATAGAATTCCACACACAGGAGAAAATATTGATATGTACAATGTACCAATCGATAATTTCCAATGTAGCAAGTAGAATCCGGGTTCATTCAAGTCAAAATTAAAATAAACACATAGAACTCTTTACCTTTTTTATACTTCAAAATGAACTGAATAGCAGTGAAAACAATTTGAAGTCCGAACCGTAAGTTAACTCGTATATTGTTTTAAATAAGTTTATTATAAATCTTCTTAAATAATATTTACAATATATATTGTCCATTGTTTCGTCATAATTTATAAATAACCAATTGCTTAAGTATTTACATTATTATATCAAATATGCTTGTTGTTTCCGTTATATTCTGCAATGATATAGAGTAACAGTCATCACAGTGAGGCTGGTTTGTTTACAATCGCTTATTACAATTGGACAATGCAAAACGGGCGCATGCCTCCTGTCACAGTAAACACCCGCCGACGCACCCCGCGTTGTGTGTATCATGCGCTCGCATACCATGTCCAAGTGATTCTGTATCAGACTATAGTAATGTGTTTATCTTTCACTGTGCAGTTACGTCAGAGCGTATTACAGTGATCGGGGCAAAAAGAATTACGCGCAAATATCGCAGATCCTATAATAGCTGGAATGTCCTGATCCTATCTTACGTATTTTGTACTGCACGCTTCAGTGACTTATTCCGTATGTGTCTATTGGAGTTGGGGCACACGTGGGACCGGCCGTCAAATGTCTTCATACACCGAGAGATTCGTGTTTGATCGCACGTTCGCATTGCCAGCGCTTCATTGATATACGCACTAATGTCACGGCACAGGGGTATATTTTTATTTAACGAATTATAGTAATGACCGTACAATGTAATTACAGTGAACATGGTGAATACACGTCATACCTGATTAATGTGTGGAAACATTGGATTCCAACATTGTATTTTGAGAGTGAAAACAAATTGTCGTAGGAACTAGGATCGGAATGCACTAGATGGTTTTTTGAGACAGGAATACTGAAAATACGAATACAAATTATGACAAATCTGTCATCATAATAATAGTCAATGCACACATTTAGATTGAATACTTTCCCAAAATACAATATTATAGACGAGTTTCTTTCCGTACTCGATATAACGCTCGGAATTAATAATTATGCTCGGAATATTATTTCAACAGGTTCGTTGTTTCCTCCCCCCAAATAGATGTACGAATGGATTTTTAGAGTTCCGTATAATTGATTTTTGTTTATTATTTTAAAAAAACACGCAAAATACAATCATCGATAATGTCTCAAAAGTCATCGATAATGTCTGAAGACATACAAGAGATTTGTCCACAATGTCGAGTAAGACACATCTGAAGTTAGAGGTGGTGTGCAGGTCTTGTATTTCCACGAAAGTATCATGATCATATATATTTCGTACAAGGTCTAACCTTTTGATGTTTACATAACTCAATTTCACAGCATTACCTATTGAAATTGATTCATCTATTAGAAAGGACATAATAAATATCTAAATTATCTAAATTAAAAGAATTGCATGAGTGGAATACTGAACTCTCTTTCTGGAGTGGTTAAAAATTCACTCTATAAAGAGTGCAGGGCAGACAGATATTTCCTTTCAGAAAGAGTGAAATATATCTGGCAAATAAGAGAGATAACTCTCCTTTCACTCTTTACAAAGTGATATTTTACTACTCCAAAAAGAGTGTCTACAATTCCAGTCGTTTCACTCTTTACCACCTAGAGAACCGAGTAAGCTTTTTTCTTCTCTTTTTTTAACTCTGCATTATCACGATTATGTTTTCTACACTCAACATTTTACGTAATTTAAATATATATGATCAAACTAGAAAAGTCCAAGCAATAGGCATGAAATACGCATTTTTGTACGACTGTAATAATTATACACATTGCATAATTCACAAAATATAAAAGCAGGCAAAATGTACAACACAGCCATGTTTGTTGTCAGTTTTCATAAAAATATGTACATCTATAATCTCTGATATAATACAAATAATATATACAATGTATTAACAAATCAAAATGTCTTTTTCGCGTCGAATTTAACCAAAGCTATCGGTTCGTTAAGACGACTGTGAATTCATTTGGCGACCTGATAAGATCAGGGAGTGGTTCGAGAGCGGGAACGGGTATTCCTTCAGGAGTTTTGATGTTGAAACTTTGTAGAATGCCGCCGAGAAGCAGAAATATTTCCATTCGCGCCAAAAGATCGCCCAAGCAAGCCCGTCGTCCGAGTGAAAAAGCCATGAACGCTTTCGGAGTGAACACTTCGCCGTTTTCATTTAAGAAATGTTCTGTAATAATGAAGAAAAAAAGATACGAGTTTGAAGTAATAAGTGATATCACACTTTTTGGTGAACATTTTCTTTGAACAAATCCATTATGTTACTCACGTTTTAAGAGGGTTTTTTTTGCTTTTCCTGCGAGATTTGTTTGCATTCTTGCTCCCAGGAAGCCTAGGACAGTCACTGGTTCTGATTGGTTTATTACAAGATGTACTCATATGAATAGCCAATTCAAATGCAGCTTGTAAAATGTTTCACTCCCATTTTTATCAGGGATGCAATTATTCTAACAATGTCTCTCATTGGTGCAATAAATGATGTATCCATCTTTTTAACCAATCGCCCGGTAGTTCTCAGGGGGTTAATCACCAACATTTCAATCTACAATCCTTATGAACTTATTCAAAGAAAGTAAAATCAGACGTTATCATGTCGATGATTAGGGTGCTTTTTGTGTAATTAAAATTTAATTTTGTGTTGTGAATGGTGCATAAGAGCAAAGGTTTATTGACTTGATAGATAACTTCTTCAAATCTACAGCGCGGAAAATAAACTACGGTGCAATTCATTAATATTTGGCAATTTCAGAGAATGTGCTTTAAAATGCAAGTCAAAATATAGCTTAACCGTGTTAACTGTAAGACAAGAGACGTAGAACAAGCTCATGGGAACTAAAACACGTCTGATTCGTTTAACGCAGTGTAACTTTGGTACATTAATATAGAAACGCACAATAAATGACACTAAGATGATTTCACAGGAAGCAGACGACATTTCTTTTGGCGGGAATACATATCTTGATACAATAAAATAAACTTACCAGGTCTAAAATTATCAGGATCTTTCCAGTTGGCTGGATCGTGATGTACCCACCACAGATTGCAGACTACGGTGCTATCCTTTGGGATGTCATAGCCGCACAACCTAAGAAAAGGCGGGAAAATAAGAGAGAAAAAACGTTATTTCGAGAAGGTCATACAAGCCCTACAGGTTACAACGTCACGGTATTTGACAATCTGTCATGAAACAACAAAAAGGTGACAAAATGGAATCGGATGGGTGTTTTTATTGACACAGTGCATCATAGCGGATCTGTACAGAGTCATAGAAACATTAGGGGAATTGGAAAGCTGCAGGGTTAAGTATGATTCAGTTAAAATAAGACACAAAAGGCAGACGATTATCTTAAAACAATATCAAGCAACATGAATAAAAATCATTTAGCGAATAGGTCGATAGCCTCTATACAGAGAAGCACGCGTGGCTTATGTTATATGAAGTGGGAGTGAAACAGAGCTTGCCACCGATACAAGTCCATTTCTGGGAATGTATATATCATCGGTTTAAAACAGGCCCTCTGTTGTTGAAAAGAGCAAATGGACCGATGAAAAACCTCTCAGTAAATCTCCAGGTACTGCACTTTGACCAGCAATGTGTGGATGAAGCTGAAGGTCGATTTGCAGTTTGATAAAAAGATGCTATCAGTTGTCGCCAATAGGCTACATCTAACAAAAGAAAGGATTGGTTGATGGGGTCATATAAGCGCGAATGAAACGGACCGTTTTAACCAATCAGGGCACAGATACTATACAGGACATCAGGCTCACTTACTTTGTGTCTCTCGTCGTTCTCCTTGGACCATTGAGCGATGAATACGAGCTGGCTCGCAGTGTTTCTAATACTGTTGCCTCTAAGTAAGGAAGCTTAAGGTGGTCATCCCATGTGGGTAGACGATCTCCTATTGCTGCTTCCATTTCACTTTGAATACGACGCTGAACCTGTGTTCACAATATACAATCAAGAGTTTTAGTGATTAAAATGTTATCAAGAAAGGCTGAAACGGTTTAAAAATAAATGTTCTAAGATCTGTTCGTTTGTTCGTTTGTTTTTACTCATTGAAATGCAAGTTGAAAGCACATGATCTGGTTCATATCGAGTAAAGTTTTTTTAAGTATTTTTATACCAAAGTGATTTTGCTGTCTCGAAATGGTCCACAATGATTTCGAATGTTAGGTTTTCGATAATATTAATAGGTAATTTCTTTCGATTCAAAACGGCAACACATTGGGCCTAACCTTTAGTTTTAGTTAAGTTTTATTTCCAAGTACATGAGGCCATCGGCCCACATACACAAAATATTGCCACGATTGGCTTGATTTACAAAATCATAGTAATTATAGTAACGTACATGTAATATAAATATACAGTAACATTGATAATATAACGCTTAGTATAACAACGATTTATCACCCATTCAGGAATCTGTCTCTCTGGGACAAGAGGGAGAGCACTACAAAACCCACAAAATCCCTTCTTTTCAAAAAATAAGGGCGCTTTTCTATACCAGATGATTGAATGTGCCTTAACTAAACATTGCTGAATGCCAATTCTTTATTGACGGATTAAAGGATCATACAGCTTTATTCCGTAATGGGGTCTTGACACTATAGTCTAACTTATGAATGGATATAAGTTATGTTTAAGTTCATGATTTCTAGGTGGCTTTGATAATAATGTTTACCTCTGGATTATGAAGAAGATATATAACTGCCCATTTGAGTGTTTTGAAAGTTGAGTCAAATCCGCCCGTGAAGAGCTCAAACATGGCCATTACGATATGATCCTCCGTTAGCTCGTGGTTCCCGTTCTCATCCGTGCATTCCTTCATGGAGGCTAAAAATGCATCGGTAAGGTCCCGGATGTTCTTAGGGTCAAAGGTCGCTACGTGTTCTTCGTATTTCTTTTGTAAAATGGCGTCACGAGTTTTGATTACTGATTGCACCAGGCGAAGTTTTTTACTCGGAAAGATCTGGAATGAACAATAAAGGAATAAAACTATATTTTATAAAAAGCAGGATGATGTCTATATTATACATTTTCTTATCGTCATCAGTGAAATATTCATAGTAGTAGAGAAACGACCACAGAAATTACAAAATTACTCGTAAATGAAGAGTCATTTACAGTTCATCCGTGTTTCTGTCCAGTTACACTCCACTATATGTAATACATTGTATTTACTCGTGTTTTCCGCAAGGGCACATGCACTAGCAACAATAACAATACATCACAAAATACAAAGATCTATCAATACACGTTGTTGGGATATTAGTTAGTATGACACATAGGATTTTTGACGGGGGCACCCCTAAGAGTAACTGGCGCCTTTTTGTCAATTTCTCGATTATCCAGGCGACTACACCTGAATTAGAGCACAATATACATGATATAGGCCGCTAGCCGCGGCATGCAAGAGGGAGGGAAAGACAAATGCTAATCTCAATATTGCTACAAAAGATTCCTTGCTATTGAAACTTAATGAGGCTTGAACGAGGGTGAACGAGCTTGAACGATGTGACGTCACCATGGTCACGTGTGTGAATCTCCCTTAGAGTTGGTTTGTGACATGTCGATCTGTCAAATGACAACAAAGATTTTTTTTCTTTTACTCTGTTGGGTACAACATGTTACAATATTTGTGTGTATGTGTATGCGCTTCATTGTGTGGAACGCGAAAAGTGCATCATTAATTGGTTTGCACGAGGGTTTCATGTTAGAACCGGGAAGCATGTTTACCGCACTAAATGGCTTTACTTTCATTGTATTAATCAATTGGTAAAAGAAGAGAAAATTATAAAGTGCTATATTACTATGTTACTGTCTATCGTTAGTTGGATGACCAGTGGAAAGTATATCAGCTAAAATTGGTCCCGCCGGTATAATTTGTAAATACAAAGATATTTTAAGGTTTATCAGGAACTATATAATATGCTATTCCAGTTAAAATCCTTACAGCCGTCTCTATGGAAGACATATTCCCAACAAGAAGTGTGAATTTCAAACGGGGTTGCATGAGTAACTTAATTTGAAATCTAGTAATCTGTGGGGAATGGTATGTCTTTCATAAGGGGGTGCGGATTTTAACTGGAATAACCCAATGTTCAGAAGGCTTATTCTGCACCTGCACAATACACAAAAGATTAACAAGTTTCCTTTTTATAAAGTATGTAAAAATTGAATATTCTATACCAGAAAGGCATCTAGCGCTGCATTGTATAAGTGAAGGTTTAGTGAAACAATGCACTGGTAATACCAATCTACAGAATTGAATTGTATCTGTGTCCTTTCGGTGTCATCCAACTATTACATATGACCTTTACCATGTTTACTATCTTGGTTAATTAGCCATTGCGCTTGTGAAAGTTTTAAATGTATAATAGCACATACACAGCCAGTCCAGAGTTCCACAAATTTCACTTATCGTACAGCTTCAGAGTGCTATAAATTTGACATCGTAAATAACCTGATTGATTATATCCCAACTTGGTGTGTGTGTTATTAGTAGATGATTGTCTATCTTGATCAATGTTGCTTGAATCAAAACTTCTAAGTTCTATCAGTGTCCAGCTGTGCAGGGGTTTGTACAGCAGAGTTCTGCCACATATAAATCATCACTAATACCAGTACTGTCGATGAGTGCTATTAATTCCTTATAGCTCTCGGCAGCTACGCTACCTCGTGCTATAAGTCATACTAAATGTATAAGTTGTACACTATGACCTATTACACCATAAAAGTACAAAACCTGGTGTTGACCGTACGAGACAAGTGAACGATGTCAGCTTTTAATTAACATGATTAATGATGAATTGAACCTGAAAGATAATAATCTTTGCATATCGTATGCATTTAAAGTGAATTTCCGAGTCAATTGATGAATTAGATGTGCATTTATGAAGATGAATGTGTTTTATGAAAGCCATGTCTTTTGTAATGACATTTGTGAACCAAAGCTCCATTCCCTGACTGGAACCTTCCACATTTCCATTTATATGCACAAGATTATAGAAAATTCTTCATGTGCATAACAAGTGCGAACAAGTTTACGTTGGGTGTATCATGAACTAGTATAAACATAACTCCAACTTCTTTGACGCCAGACCTCTTTTACCAGTTTACACCACCCCGTCCGTCGATCCCGCTGACTGCCACCAGCCCACATCCTACTAAACACCTAAATTGTTTACCAAAGGGTGGCTTTATTTTGGTAAGGAATTGTCCAGATAAAACGTAGGCGTGGAATTGTAAATGTTGTCATAATATTTGTAGTTTGTTTATGCGATTCTTATTCAGGATTGACAATCAGACTTAAAAGTGTTCGACCTAGTCTTTGTACAATAGGTTTCGTGACTTCTGCGACTCAGCTATTTGTGAAGCCCGTTTTGGGGTACAACCTTGCGGAGACGCGCGCAAACAGTAAAATGATAATTTAGCGTGATCTGCACATACAAGTACATAACCTTTTTAACAACCGCAACAAAAGAAGTATGTTAATCAAGTAAGAAACTGTTTAAAGAATCTGTCCTGTAAAGATGAATACTGGTATAGCGCTTAAATGTTTGATAAGTGGTAAATGAGTCTATAGTATTATTGTTGTTATTCATGCTTTAGTATTTGAGTGGAGAGAAGGACGACATTGTTATGGAATAATTAGGAATTTGATTATATTTCATCACCGTATGCGTAGCTTAATTCACAATGCCAATCTAGTTAAATATGCATAACAACGACTGTAGAATTTGAGCCATTTCGTAAATAATTCAATTCAAAGAAAATCTAGCACTTCGCAATAATATTATTCTTTGTTCAATTAATGAAAACTTTGAATTAGAATATTACCGTGTTGAAATAATAACTAATTCCCCTGTTCGATAAAGATGTACGTATTGATGTTTTGAATCACGACGTAACGACACTTCGTTACTGTACTTAACATTATATGATTGAGTGACTAAATCATACATTGTATATCTAATATCTTGGACTAAGTATTTGATGGTCATTATATATATATATATGTGTGTTTTAGGCAAAGCTTTCTGCTGAGATATCTTCGGTTCACAATCATCATGATCATACATCAGCTGTGATCAAAAGTGTATTTGCCTAGCTCGCCGCAACCGCTAGTCTACAACACATGTTACGAATTACTGCGCTGTATAAAAGTTTGTAGCTCACTAAATATTTAAAACTTGACGTTTATGTGAAGGCGTGAAATATGATTAGATCGGGTTTTGTTTTCATTACACCATCATTACACCTCGTACGAATACAGGCCCAGAGCAATAGTTCCAACGTGACACTACTCCATGAGTTATACAGTACATTACACATTGCGCACATCCCTTGTGGACGCAGATGATGACACCTTTCCTCTCTGAAACACATTTTCGAGGAATCAAAAGAAGAAAAAAAGTTCAATTGTATGGCTGGAATGGAAACAACTAATGTCTTCCTCCCTCGCCTTGAGGTACATCTAAGATATCCTGTGTATGAGACGAAGGTGTTGCCCCAAGGGGTGAAGCCAACCACACGTACCAGCCAAATAAGCTTTCCTGTGATAATCAGATTTCATGTTAGGCTTTCATCGAACCGTGACTATTAATATCGAATGTTATTGCTATTTCGGCGCTGTCAGGTATCCGTAAATAAAAATAAACTGATGATATGATGGTTGTGCTATAGTAAAGATACTCTTTATTGGATGTTATGATACCTATAAGAAATTTAGCCGGAATCAAAAAGATCGCGTAACTAATAACATCACCAGTAACTTCAATTTTCTGTAGACTGTCTTTTAGCGTCTAGTATTATACCTATCTTTATATTGAATCATTTAACGTTTTGCTACTGTACATAGTATATGAAGGATTGCTTGAATCATTTATCAAATAGCTTGGACTAAATAATTTGATAGGCATATATTATGTGTGAGGCAAAGTTTGCTGATGAGGTTTGTTTAGTTCACCATCATACACCAACGGTGATCAAAAGTGGATTTGACACAGCTTGCCGCAACCGCTATTCTACAACACATGTTACGAATTACTGCGCTGTATAAAAGTTTGTAGATCACTAAATATTTAAAACTTGACGTTATGTGAAGGCGTGAAATATGATTAGACCGGGTTTTGTTTTCATTACACCATCATTGCACCTCGTACGAATACAGGCCCAGAGCAATAGTTCCAACGTGACATACTCCATGAGTTATACAGTACATTACACATTGCGCACATCCCTTGTGGACGCAGATGATGACACCTTTCCTCTCTGAAACACATTTTCGAGGAAGCAAAAGTAAAAAAAGTTCAATTGTATGGTTGGAAACAACTAATGTCTTCCTCCCTCGCCTTGAGGTACATCTAAGATATCCTGTGTATTAGACGAAGGTGTTGCCCCAAGGGATGAAGCCAACCACACGTACCAGCCAAATAAGCTTTCCTGTGATAATCAGATTTCATTTTAGGTTTTCATCGAACTGGGACTATTAATATCAAATGTTATTGCTATTTCGGCGCTGTCAGGCGTCCGTAAATTAAGTAAGCTGATGATATGATGGTTGTGTTATGGTACTGATACTCTTTGTTGAATGTAATGATAATGCTTTCTGTAAGAAATTTACCTTGAATCAGAAAAGATCACAAACCAAGCAAAATGTATGCACTGCTGTGGCCTGACTATAAGAGGACAAAGCCCAGCCCAAAGTCATCAATAACTTCAATTTTCTATCTTTATAGTGTCTGGTATATCTCTATCTTTATAGTGTCTGGTATATCTATCTGCATACTATTCTGAGACGTACTTCAGTGGTAACTACTTTGAACTTGAGAATTTCATTCAAGCGTCAATCATAATCATATGTCATATTATATTGTACCCTGCAGCTCACAGTGCAAATCCATTAGTCCGATAAGCCACACGCAAACTATTCTATACTCGCAACATAATGCGTTTATTTATGTATGATCTTACATACTGCGGCTGTGTCCTAGTTGCCGTCGGCTCAAGAACTCCGTGCCGCTTCTCCGCATGCCTCTAATGTCCATCAAACACAATTATGGTTGGAAAATGATAGGCTAATAATAGTCATTCTATTCTGTCATGATTACCTTTCTGAAAGTTACCTATAATTTTTCAATTTACTGTACAATAAACCATTTACATTTAACCTCAGTTAGAATCTTTAACAGTTAGTAGTCGGTTACTTTTTGTTCCAATAGGTCAACCAACTCACACAGGTATATAGTAATCATAGCTTATAGCAATATAAAGGAGTATGAACCATTGGTTTCATTTAACTAAATCATTATAGATCACCAAAAGGGTAACGGTTCGTTGGCATGATACCAACTTGAAAGAAAACCCACAGGTAAATCATATGTTATCTTTTATATTAGTGATAGCTTGTACTATTTTGTAATCATGGTAACATTTTGTGTATATTATCTGTTGTATAAAGATCGACGTGAGGGACGTCAAGATATTGGGTATATTATCCCCGCGTTAAAATAAAAATCGAATTTCAGTTCGACTTTCGTCAGCACAGCATAGGGAATGAACTTGTCACACTGATACATAATCTAATTTGTTATCCTTTTATGTAAATGATTTCAGTCATTTAATATTTAGTAGGAAAGGAGAAAATCATTTTTTGTGGAAGTACAGTTTACACATGACTATGTTACACTTCCGCACTAAGTGATATCTATAGCTGTTGTGTGCGTTGATATGATTCAGATTTGGACTGATTGGGAATAAAAAGCGTCTACTTCACTTACAGATGATGACAGGCCCTATAGTAACAGATTTGTCATTGCGTTGGCCATCGCCTACCCCTAAGGATACACGTACTATTACATAGAACTTAGGCGAATCCCAAGAGTCTATCAAAACGTACTAGTCTGCCATCCCCTGGCATGATTAGACGTGTCGATGAATTGTCATAGCGATCATGTTCGATTTAACCACGTTTCTAACGGATTTGATTCAAATTGCAAAGCAGCGGGAAACACAGTTCAGAATCTTTGTCGCGGTTTTTTAAAGTTTAAGTCCAGAACTTTTTTTATTTTACATCTGACTGACCGTTTTATAGCATGTGGATATCACTACATGCAGCATTGGCCTTCACTTAATTATGAGTTTTGAATTGATTGAATAGCCTTAAATAAATGTACTAATTGACTTGAATATTATTACTAATACCAGGAATACGCAAACTCTTAAAGGTATATTATGTGATCTTTCCAAGAAACGCCCTCAAAACATCGAGAGAAAAAAATTGAATGCAGATTTTCCTGCAGATTTACATTTCTGATCATAAATCGTACATACATTCCAAGTTACAGGTCGATACGATTCTTGATTACTTCAAAATCATGGTTTTAGAGTGAAAATAAACTGTCGGATAACTGACAACTTATTTTACTCTACGTCTAAATTCACTCTAAAACCATGATTACGAGGTAATTAAGAATCGTATCGACCTGTAACTTGGAATGTATTTACAATTTATGATCATAAATGTAAATCTGCAAGAAAATCTACTTTCTAAAAAAAATCATGAATAGAGGGCGCTTCCTGGAAAAGATCACATAATATGCCTTTAATAACTCTTGCCTAATGAATTCAGTATTCACACTGCTACGTAGAAATACCTTACATTCTTCCGTCCGTTGAATCTTCATTATTATTTTAGTTGATAACCGGCAGTGAACTATTCATTCATTTTATTTTATTTCATAGCTAAATTTATTTACAGATCTTTTAATAGTTCCGTCAATCAAAATAGCTTCATAAATTCTTAAACTACACTAATCCTATGGTACCTGAACATTAAAATGTAGAAGGACCGATGCACAATACTTTCATTTCTGCTTATACCATTATGAATTAGTTAATCCCGCACGAGCCCCCAATATTTTAATCATTCATGTACTTGTATACGGAAATGTCAAATAATTTAGGTTATTGCTGAAATAATTATCATGAATATAAGTGTATTTATGCCTTATTTGAGATTCGCCTCCTCTTCTTCGTATTCACATAAACCATAGAAGGATCTATGCATAAACTAATTCTGTATGCATCATATAAGTTCAACACTGTACTGCCATATCTGAACGAGTTATTAATATTAGCCACTAACATAGCCACTGACCTAGCCACTAACATGTATGACCCTAGTAGTTGTCTAATCGAATCAATACAGGCATTAACTTCAACATTAATACATGTCAAATCAACAATCTTCAATTACCGTTACACACAATCAAAAAAATGCAAAATATAAGTATGAGGCATATCCAATGTAATACTTCCAACAATCCAACACATCCGCAACAACTGACTGACTGCGCAAAAACACGAGCCACAATACTATCAAATTAATGAGCTGTGTGATAATTAATTAGAAGTGAATTGCCTGTAACGGTAGTCGTTAATATATATGATCATCACTTCACGACTAAATTACCAAAGCTATTATAACAGACGAACCGTCAAAGCGTAGTGAAATTAACAATTACTAAAAGCACTTGTCCTTTCGTACAAGCTTTTGTATGGATATTATTTTGCAATATGTTCTCTCTGAGGAAACTATTAATTTTGTGTTGTGTGTTAGACATGCACTTTGGTGATGTTATCACACCGTTCAGAGTACTTTCGGTAATCATGGTAATACCACTGCCGAAAATGATTACTATGGAAATTCCGATCAGGGTGATTTTTTTCTCCCTCGAAGTGTATGGAAATAGTGTACTTTAGGTGCCAGCCATTGCATCAAGTCTTTGTCGTAATAAAGTGCATATAAAGCACTTACTTTATACCGTGTAATTGACGCATGCATCGAACCGTAACACTTTCCACGCGGCAGGCGGCTGCAGACGACATTCCAAAATTTCACAAAATGTGTAAAAAATGTCAAAATTATTGAATTTCATTACCATATTTAGAATCACCATGAGAAATGCATTGACATAAGTACAAACATGCCTAGTATTGGGTCAGTAATCATTGAGATAAACGTTGAAAATTGTGAAAGGTTTCTGAAAAATCAGTTCTGTGTATGGTAAAAAATAATAGTAGCCGCGTGGAAATTGTTAATATGTGATCATCACTTCACGACTAAATTACCAAAGCTATTATAACAGACGAACCGTCAAAGCGTAGTGAAATTAACAATTACTAAAAAGCACTTGTCCTTTCGTATAAGCCTTTTGTATGGATATTATTTTGCAATATGTTCTCTCTGAGGAAACTATTAATTTTGTGTTGTGTGTTCGACGTGCACTTTGGTGATGTTATCACACCGTTCAGAGTACTTTCGGTAATCATGGTAATACCACTGCCGAAAATGATTACTATGGCAATTCCGATCAGGCTGATTTTTTTTCTTCTCCCTCGAAGTGTATGGAAATAGTGTACTTTAGGTGCCAGCCATTGCATCAAGTCTTTGTCGTAATAAAGTGCATATAAAGCACTTACTTTATACCGTGTAATTGATGCATGCATCGAACCGTAACACTTTCCACGCGGCAGGCGGCTGCAGACGACATTCCAAAATTTCACAAAATGTGTAAAAAATGTCAACATTATTGAATTTCATTACCATATTTAGAATCACCATGAGAAATGCATTGACATAAGTACAAACATGCCTAGTATTGGTTCAGTAATCCTTGAGATAGACCCTGAAATTTGGGAAATGTTTTTAAAAATTCTGTTTTGTATATTGTAAAACTTATATAGCCCCGTGGAAAGTCGTTAATATGTGATCATCACTTCACGACTAAATTACCAAAGCTATTATAACAGACGAACCGTCAAAGTGTAGTGAAATTAACAATTACTAAAAGCACTTGTCCTTTCGTATAGGCCTTTTGTATGGATATTATTTTGCAATATGTTCTCTCTGAGGAAACTATTAATTTTGTGTTGTGTGTTCGACGTGCACTTTGGTGATGTTATCACACCGTTCAGAGTACTTTCGGTAATCATGGTAATACCACTGCCGAAAATGATTACTATGGAAATTCCGATCAGGGCAGGGTGATTTTTTTTCTCCCTCGAAGTGTATGGAAATAGTGTACTTTAGGTGCCAGACTGCCAGCCATTGCATCAAGTCTTTGTCGTAATAAAGTGCATATAAAGCACTTATTTCTACCGTGTAATTGATGCATGCATCGAACCTTAACACTTTCCACGCGGCAGGCGGCTGCAGACGACATTACAAAATTTCACAAAATGTTTAAAAAATGTCAAAATTATTAAATTTCATTACCATATTTAGAATCACCATGAGAAATGCATTGACATAAGTACAAACATGCCTAGTATTGGTTCAGTAATCCTTGAGATAGACCCTGAAATTTGGGAAATGTTTTTAAAAATTCTATTTTGTATATTGTAAAACTTATAGCCGCGTGGAAAGTGTTAATATGTGATCATCACTTCACGACTAAATTACCAAAGCTATTATAACAGACGTGTAGTGAAATTAACAATTACTAAAAGCACTTGTCCTTTCGTATAGGCCTTTTGTATGGATATTATTTTGCAATATGTTCTCTCTGAGGAAACTATTAATTTTGTGTTGTGTGTTAGATGTGCACTATGGTGATGTTATCACACCGTTCACAGTACTTTCGGTAATCATGGTAATACCACTGCCGAAAATGATTACTATGGAAATTCCGATCAGGCTGATTTTTTTCTCTCCCTCGAAGTGTATGGAAAATAGTGTACTTTAGGGGCCAGCCATTGCATCAAGTCTTTGTCGTAATAAAGTGCATATAAAGCACTTACTTATACCGTGTAATTGATGCATGCATCTAACCTTAACACTTTCCACGCGGCTATTATTAGTTTCACCATATACAAAATAGATTTTTCAGAAAACTTTCCCAATTTTCAAAGTCTATCTCATAGATTACTGAACCAATACTGGCCATGTTTGTACTTATGTCAATGCATTTCTCATGGTGATTCCAAATATGGTAATGACATTCAATAATGTTGACATTTTTGACTAAACATTTTGTGAAATTTTGGAATGTCGTCTGCAGCCGCCTGCCGCGTTGAAAGTGTTATTAAGTACACTTCATCCGAGTGTTTCAACTTTCAACGACTATATTAACGTCTTGTGGTTAAGTTAAATCTTATAGAAGAATATAAATGTACCTTCACATCGCTACAAACGTCGAAAAGGGGAAGAATCATGTTCTACAGAAGCACTGAATTTGTTAATACAGCAAACGGCAGAAATCTATTCTGTTAGACATCAAATGTTTATGTTTGATTCCGTAGAAGCAGAATTATTTTTTTCAGAAGAAGAAATTGTTTCTGAAATGCAGAAGCAGTATTCATAGCGCAGGACTTTATTTATTTTGTAATGGAGAAATGCAGATGCATGAATTGTTTCTGCAGAAGCATAACTTGTTTCTGCAGAAGCATAATTTGTATCTGCAGAAGCATGATTTGTTTCTGCAGAAGTATAATTCGTTTCTGCAGAAGCATAATTTGTTTCTGCAGACGCATAACATGTTTTTGCAGAAGCATAATTTGTTTCTGCAGACGCATAACATGTTTTTGCAGAAGCATAATTTGTTTCTGCAGAAGCATAACTTGTTTCTGCAAAAGCATAACTTGTTTCTGCAGAAGCATAATGTGTTTCTGCAGAAGCATAATGTGTTTCTGCAGAAGCATAATTTTTTTTCTGCATCTTCGCCTGCAGAAACTAAATTATGCTTCTGCAGAAACAAAGTATGGTTCTGCAGAAGCATAATTTAGTTTCTGCAGGTGAAGATGCAGAACTTGTTTTTGTAGAACCATCATTTATTTCTTCAAAAGGAGAATTTATGTGTGCAGAAGCGCATAATTTGTTTCTGCACCTAGAGTTATTGTGTTACTATTAACAAGCAATAAATACAATAATGCATTGCGCATGTGGTATGATACTAGTGTTTTTTCATTATGTAGAATGTGTAATATATTTGCTAAGATTTGTTAAGCAAAAAGGGCATTTAAACTAATGCACTTACTAATGTGGCAGTACAAACCATGAAACCATCTTAATCGTGGTTTAACAATGGTGTTACTTATCGTAATTCACGCGGTCCATATCCCTATTATTTCCTGGATTAGTATATCTAGGCCTATTGCCTTGTTTTAAAATACCTAGTTTCCGAATGCTTTAAAGATCGGAATTTAACGATAGTAGAAAGTCGTGACTAAACTGATATTAAAGCATTTCGTTATAAAACGTATAATATCATTTAGCCATCAACACAATTTGCTTAGACCGTGGTAGAAAGTGGTTAACTTGATATAAACATTTGTTATATAAAAAAATAACGTACAAAATACTACAAATATGATTTGGCTCGATTGCATGGTTCGATTTTATGGTTTTAACCCCATCATTATTCTTCCATCTAAATATACACGACATGTATGGGCAGGATGACAACACACATTTCATCAAAGCCACTCTGCTCTCACTTATTTTACTCACAGAGCTAACAATATCAAATAACCGATGAAAAATCGTCAACATTAACTAAGTCAGGTGAACCGGAATTCGACCGTGCCCCTTCATAAATTTGTTGCCCTACTTTTTTTCCGTAATGGTTTATGATATCAGAAATAGTTCTTCACACATGTTGGGCAGTCATATTGCAGTGCAATGGCCTGTTAACCCAATTACTACTCCAGATAGCATGTGTAGCATAATGATGAATAGTTAGTAACTGTAACACATATATTTTTTTACTCGCTCGAAATATTGCCGAGTGAAACTTGAGTAAGATGTCACTTGCCTTCACACCATCTTCGAAATACCGACTTGGCATATATATATGCTGTCAATGAGCCATGGTAAATTCATACTGCTCGTCCGCTTATGGGACGGTTGACCGTAACGGTATTGCGAGGCTACAATCCCCGGGGCCAGACCGGGGTCGGTTATTGACATGAACTCCGTGGCAGTGTGGTGGTGGGCACGAAAAGTATTCGCTTTTTTAGCACATGGTTATTTAGCCTGGTCAAATAATTATTATGAAAACTGAAAACAATACTACTATAACTAGCATGACTAGGACGGAAAAAGACAAATGGTTCCACAAATATTGTTCACTGCAACAGTCCAAAATTTGCTCGTGAACCTACTTTCCTTGTCTTTCCTTGTGATTTGACAACCCTAATGTACTTTTGGGATACACAAGTGATTGAATCCATTACTCATCTCTCTTCAGGGTATTTGGATTTCCCAAAGAGATACTGGAAAGATTTTCAAACTTGGATTAACAGATATTTTGCTGGATATAGGTGTTTAGCTGGATATACAATTTAAGACACTTTTCATCAGAACAAAAGGGTTACAAGAGGAACTTTTACTGCAGGGTTTCCTGAACTGTCAATGTATGCGGCCTTTGCATGAGGTTCAAGAAAGTACTTTTATAAGCACCAAAAATAGAGTGTTTGGGTTGTTTCTTGAAATTGTAAATACAGAAGACTTTTATTTCATGGAGAGTTCTACATGTAGGTAAAGAGCAATCAGGATTATTTTCAGATATCCCTTAGTGTTAAATGCTTATTGTAGTTTATCTAAAGGGCAAATTCATGGGGATTTATATGATAATAGTCCTTCACAAGACACTACTTGGAAAATAAGATATTGATCCATGTATAATACTGTACTCATTTCCATTGACTTGTTTTCTTGTGGAATATTTCACCTTCAAAAACTTCCACAAAATCGCCCTAATTATAACGCAATGTTTCTAATGTACATTGAACTAATATGAGACACGTAAATCCTTCGGAAATGGTAAATATTTGTGTTATTAAATGCAGAGTAAACTAAACGATATCAAATTCAATATTGCGCTTGATGCTATCGTTCTTTTAGACCTTTTTGTCTGATCATCAACACATTTTGATGTATCAGTATCGAATTCTCTTGCATATTCAGATCTTAACACTTTCCACGCGGCTATTATTTCTACCATACACAAAACAGATTTTTCCGAAACCTTTCACAATTTTCAAAGTCTATCTCAATGATTACTGACCCAATACTAGGCATGTTTGTACTTATTTCAATGCATTAGTCGTGGTAATTCTTAATATGGTAATGAAATTAAATAATTTTGACATTTTTGAAATATTTTGTGAAATTCTCTCAGGTACATTTATATGCTAATAGTATACATACACTTATGAAGTATTTACTGATGCCTGTTATTGTTATACTTTATATTAACTAAATTATAATACAGGCAATACATTGTGTATCAGAGTGATACAAGGTGATCACACTTCATAGTCAAAAATGTTCTATGTTGTTTATCGAGGCGTTGCAATACCTTTTGTTTAATAATTTCTGATATAAATGTTAAGATTAGAATGACTCAACCCGATGATAATATTGGTGTCAACTTGAAGCCAAATTAGAGTTTGTGTTTACATGCAAATCTGACAAGTTTTAAAATAAGAATGGAACTATTTACGTTAAATAAACTGGCTATCAATATAAAATGTGTTATTCCTGTGAAATTTTGCGCATAAAATAAGCAATGCTTTATAAACATGCTGACAATTCTATTTCCCTCTGGTTCGCAGGATATGTACCTTTCCAGAAATCGTATGATAAAATATCACTTGCTCGAGAAAAATATTTCCCATATTTTGGGTAGCAAGAGTGTTGATATTTTATGTAATAATGCTGCGTTGTAAAATTACTTGTTCAAGTTAAAGGTGGATGTTCCGATCACTTTAGCTTTTTTTCCACATCAAAACATGTTGATATCAGAAGAATCCCCATATTGTTCTCATTATTTCTGTAAGATATTTGGCGTAAGAGTTGTTCCATTTAGGCATTTAAGGCCAAAATGCAGTGAATAACCGCCAGGGGGGTTAATCACCCAGCCAGTTTGAGTACTATTTAATGGGATATCATGTCACCTTATGCTTCTAAAATAAGAACCATTGTAGTAATGCAACTCAATCTTTGGAATACGACAATTTTAAGGATGACCCTTCATGTAGAATAGAAAACATCAAGTTGAAATTCGGGCCAGCAATCGGAACACCTACCTTTAATTACTCTATACATATACTATTCATGGCATATCATTTAGAGAAAACTTTTATGTTTTCGGTAATGATTTTTCAGGTATTTAATTCATCCATAATTCTCCCTTACTCTCCCTCCAAAAAGGCTGATCAAATATTCATAAACAACTCCATCCATCCATCGTCACAACTGAAGTATAATTGGAAATTGAAGTATAATTCACTTCTGCGTAACCTGGACTTCATCTGTTACAAATTGCCATTGTATTTAATAAGCAAAGTGGTAATCGTTTAATGATAATTTTATCAAAGTGGCCATAAAAATAGCTATACATGTATGTAGTGTAGTCTATACTTGAAAAGAAATGTAACAGCGTCTATACTACCGTGTGTTATATCAAGTCCTGAGCGAGCTATAAGTGAACAAGTAAGTATCTTGATCGAGTGTTTAAAATGTTCTTGTAGAACATTGCATATATAGCAAAGAGTGTTTCTTATTTCATGATTTACATCATCAATAGTATACATTTTAGGACTCGACTAAACAGTACAAAATACAAATAGATTATTATTTGAAATGTAGGAATACATTTGCACGTGCTAGCTACAGCTATTGAATTGTATTGAAAGCGTATCCAATGTATCGTAAAAATACCAGCATTGCTTGCCGGTCCTAAACTCTAAAATTATATATCTATAGATACATTTACGTGAACAAAAGTAACAGTCAAACAAAACAAAAAAGAAGGCGAAAGAAGCCGCATTTAAACACGATAGTCGTAAAAGTTCAGGTAGACCAGCCTGCAAGGCATAAGCTTTTTGTTACCATGCAATTTCCAGGGTAGCAATAATTTCATGGTATTGTATGGGATGGCTATAACAAAGGGTGAACTCCACATTGAATGGGCAGTTATAGATGGATTCAGGGACTTTGATTCAAAAGTCTATTCATCGTGTAAACTTAACGATATATAAAGCACAGTAATACGGCAAATCTAATTTCGTGATTACGATACCTTTTTCTACCTTTTTTCTTCTTCCTCGTTTTTTTTAGTTTATTTTAAAATACATTAGTACTATTTAATGGATTTCGAAGTTCGTTGATAGTTTTTTGCAGTAGTTAGGGTATTTGTAAGCTACCCGTTTAAGAAGCAACAACGGTAGTTATTTCAAATAGTCATCCCGAAATGTGAAGAAACATAATGTAACATTTTATGATCCCTTACTACCAACAAGAATTCTTCCAAAGCTTACCTTTAGTGCTGGAATAAAGTCAACAGGGTCACCATGTTGAAGAATAGCTGTGAATTTATTTGCGCTGTCCAATATTGCCCTGTATTCAAAATCATCGATTTCATATCTTTGTCCAAATGTCATATCGCAAATCACATTCAGCACGGCCAAGTTAAGGTCGTCACTAATGTCAAAGGGCTGGTTCACTTTCTTCCGAAGACGAGTAAGAAGGTGCTCCACTTCCTGGAGAATTTTAACATCCGACGCAATGCAGTTTTTGCCACGGACATTTTGACGGATTGCCACCGCGCAACTTCTCCGATGAACTTTCCAGATCGGGGTATAGTCTCCAAAGGCTATCCCGCAGTTATTTCTGGTCAGCAAACTTATGGAATACATGTACGGACGGCCTGCAAAACACTCCGATTGGCGGACGTAAGCTTCGCGTATCGCCTCCACCGTGCTCAGCACTACAAATCTCCCATTTCCCATCTTCAAGGATACAACATCTCCAAATTGGTCGGCCAGTTCCTTAAGGACATAGTAAGGCGCTCTTCCTGACATGAATACAGCTATGTTGCCTAGAAATGGTAATGATCGAGGACCCGGTGGAAAATTCAAGCCTTTCGATGTCATCCATGAGAGGATTTTCTGCACCGCAAATAGTACAACCACAAAGAGTACTAGTTGTAAAGTCAACATGATGATAGTGTTGATGAAAACGTATCTTTCCTATCAAGTATTGAAGTGAACGTTGAATATGAAAACAGAATTATTGGACGCCGTCTATACGTGCTTCACAACTGTGTAGTGATAAAATCAAATCTGTATAAATCGTGTTACACATGTGTTTCCCCATCTGATAACCAGAGCAGGTTATATTTATATGCATTTGGACAACACGTTGATGAGTGTAATCAGCTGATATAGAGTAAATCTCAGCTATGATAGCAGTTTTATAGTTGCGCGCGCCCACGTGTGCGTGAATATTCAGTGCATAATCACTAAAGTGACTCTTTCCTGCATCTAACGCGGTGTCTGATTGGCCAACGACCCGTGTGTATATAGTATTATTAACGCTAAAGCGACTATAGTGTGTGGAGAGCACAGCACAGTGCGAGTGTGTCTGTAGCGTTCTCTCGCGACACATGTAGCTGAACTGAACGAGAGTTTGGTTAGCCAATGGGTTATCGTAGGGGATCGAGGTCAGGCCATGTGTGTCGGCCAGGTATTCAATCATTATACACACAGAAATTGTAGGGCTTTGTACGGCTACGGCCTTGTGTGTACGTTATATCAGGCAAAAGGTAGAAAAGACGTACTATAGTATACAAATAGTGGCTCAGAGCCACCAAAGTACAGTCACCTCACGGCTGCACTATCGGTATAGTGATATGGGTTGGTGGTAAAGCCTAGGAGCGTGTAATACTCTATAGCGAATGATTAGAAAGCTAAGGGCAGACTTCAGAACTGTTATCTCCCCATTGAGTGAACTGCTTTGTTAGTGCTTCGATCGTATGCCGTCAGGTACAGGGACAAATTACTCATGGAAAAAAAGAAAAAGTGTATTATACTTTGAACTTCTGTCAGAAAGGGTGCATATTTATTATCCTTTTGGGAGCCAGCGTAACCTAACCAGGAACCACCCCTGATAATAAAAGTGCAACACTCTGACGTTTGTAATAAATTTGCCTGTTTAATATTCTGAGAAGCGTTTGTCTTTTTGACGGTTGTGTGTGTGTACTGCGCAATCTGCGCTGATCCAATGATTTATTTTCCTTTATTCGGTAAAGCCAGCCCTACTTTTGACACATGAATGATGACACAGGCAGCGGGGCTAATCTATAACATTATCAGGCAATGTGTGATAAAACATAGGTGTTCATGTGCAACGGAATGCTCGAGTGAATACAGAAACCACATTATCAGCACTCTTATGTCATGTATGGTGTGCAGTGTTTAGTACCGGAGGTTACAAACTTTCGTCCAATCATAGATCTGGACTCCTGCACCGCGTGGCGGAGGTTAATTGAGGTACCGACCCGATGAGTGAAAGGAGAGTGTTACGAAATGCAAGTCACGAGCTAGGCGCGAATGAGGAGTGAGATCACGAGTGTTTATCAACACGTATTTACAAAAAGGGCGTGAAAAGTAGAAGATAATCTCAATCTGAGTCAAGTATGTTTCGAGAGGGGTTAATGATCTTACAGATGGGGTTGTCTCCATGTATGATGACACCATAGTGACACCTAGTGACAGGTCGACACACTTCTGAATTCGGAAACCTTACGGAACGAGTCATCGTAAAGAGTTCCGAATTCGACGGGTACCCGCGTGCTGGGTGTCACGTCGCACTACGAAGATTTCGTCTAATAAATGCTTCGTTTTGCCTAGGTTTCACACACCTCACACCGTTATATAATAACGCAGTCGCCTTCTTAATATTTAAATATAATGGTTATCTGCCCTCAAAATCTAATAAGTTAGCTCAAGTTTGCACAAGGTATCTTAACTGTTTGACTCACAAACAGTGAGATAGAGTATAAGCTTGCTTGAAGAGGCCCGGGGAATAAAGAGCACGGTTATCTCCAAAAGCTTAACTCTTTGAGGCCAGGCGCAATTCCCCGGACATAGGTCATTGACCTGTAGATACTGATCATGCGCATGCCAGACGTGCAGACGGTAAACCATAGATTACTTTTCTCTTCAGTATTCATGACTGTATCATCAGTAAGCCATAGTAAAGCCACAGTAAGCCACACATTCCCTACCTAGGCAATCCAATCAGTTTATCACTTGATATATTCCACTAATAATAATATTCAAGATGTTTGCTTCCGAGTGAATGTATTGTGAATCTGATTGTGCCTTATCAATAGAGATGACACGTCAGTGCCTTATGGTCTCTACGCTTTCCACGCGGCAGGCGTCTGCAGACGACATTGCAAAATGTCACAAAATATTTCAACAATGTCAAAATTATTAAATTTGATTGCCATATTTGGAATCACCATGCAAAATGCATTGAAATAAGTACAAACATGCCTAGCATAGGTTCAGTAATCCTTGAGATATAATTCGAATATTGGGAAAGGTTTTTTCTGAAAAATCTTGTTTTTTATATGGTAAAACTAATAGCCACGTCGTGGAAAGTATTAATAACGGTTTATGTTAATATAACACAGACATGACAGATACCTGCCTTGAAGATCAGGTGACTGGGCCAGGCATGGTCATCATTCTACCCTCCAGTTTGTTGATACAAGGTGATTTGTCCAGGTAAGTGGTATTTATAACAGCACAGAGTCTTGGCCTGAAGAAGTTTAAAAAAATGGCATCCCCAGAAGGGCTGAGCACAACCAGTACTTGATCATATAGGTGAATGACCTCTACTCTTGAAAGAAATTCTGTACCAGGTGTGCACGGACGGTAACCCACCTGTACTATTGTTTATTATAAATTTAAATGTTATCATGATCATCATTCGATCATCTTACATAACACTTTCCACGCGGCTATTGGTTTTACCAATATACAAAACAGATTTTTCAGGAACCTTTCATAATTTTCAAAGTCTATCTCAAAGATTACTGACCAAACACTAAGCATGTTTGTACTTATTTCAATGCATTTCTCATGGTGATTCCAAATATGATAATAAAATTCAATAATTTTAACATATTTGAAAAATTTTGTGACGTTTTTGAATGTCGTCTGCAGACGCCTGCCACGTGGAAAGTGTTAACAGACCAGGTATGTATGCAGTTCAAATGTTTCACCTGGCTGTAGTTATTCGCAACCAGGTGGATGTTTTGTAGTAAGTATAAGTTAATGCGGCGCAGATCAATAACAATGACAAGGGGTTGACGATAACCAGTGGCGTACCCAGCTTTTGAAAACTGGGGGATGGGGGAGCGGTAGCAATGAGGTTTTCCACAAATCCGGTCGAAAAAATCGCATGGTCAAAATCACAAATCTACCCGACGGATGCTCGATTTTACCGACGGGGTTATTTCAGTGGGGGACCGGCCCCCCTGGACCCCCCCCCCCCCCCCCCCCCCCCCCTGGGTACGCCACTGACGATAACTAAAATGTAAAGATGTTTATGATCTAAGACGACGAAATTACCCTGTTCTACGGGGAAACTGACCTCTCAGGTATGAGGTAGGGTCGGTCGGTCGGGCGATTTTGGTGAATTTTCAACACAATTCGAACTCTTCAAAAAAGAATCTTTTAATTTTTTTAGAAATTAAAATAAAATAAAAATAAATAAAATTATGTGAGCAAATCTGTTTTCTTTTCTTTGTAAGAACAGGGGTTTTATTCGTCGACAAAGCGTAATATATCCTGAAACCAAAAATGGCCTGCTCTGTTAGATATCAGACCATGAAGATGCATATGTCTGGCTACGCTCAAGTTTGTTTATACATAACATGCGTAAGATTATTTGCCCAAGGAGTTATGTCGCTTGAAGAGGGCTTATGCGCATCTCTAAAAAGCTCAGTTTATACCTCTAGACCCAGTTACCCGATCGCGCAGTTCATTGACCTTATATAGATAGCAAAACGTCAATTCAATCCACTGACGTCATATCATCTTATTTGGAAAAACGCGTTGATGTACCTGGGACAAATATACCTTAAAGAGGTATATCTGTCGCGGGTATTTGTCGCGGGTAAATATGTGATGCGATCTGTGAAAACCCGTCGGATGTCGCAAAATGGGAATATAAAATAAATAACTCTTTTTTTTTTTAGATTCTTTTTTTTAAAGATTTTTTTAAAGAAAATTAAATTCCAATACTTTGTGTCATCATCTTTCATGAAATTTTACCTCCAAAAACTTACTTAAGTCACTTTTATTATTAACCTTATAATGTTATTCTATTGAATTATGTATCTTTTTAGGTCTGTTTTCATGAATTCTTGTTTTGTAGCTTTTATGACATCACAATCATCATTCACTCATAACTTTTTTTTGTAGTGATCGTAGAAAAATGATCGAAACAGTTCTGTAATCAGCACAGTTTTACCTTTCTTATGATATAAATATCTCCAATATGACAAATGCCACCATGTGGCGGGTTTTCACAGATCGCATCACACATCATCACGTGATCAAAGTCTCATTGGAAGATTTGGAAGATGTGCCATTGAATTGAAACATTGAAGCTAATTTCAAATAGTCAAAACTTGCCATGTTATCATAATATGAAAAACCTTTTTAATTGGCACTCACTGGGCTGTTCAAATGCACACAAAATGATGATTTTCTCAATGAGTATTATTGTGTATGATGAGATGATGTTATTGAAAAGCACATAATACCACAATTTCAGGTTTCAATTATGAAATTAACATCATTTTTTAATTTGATTTTTTTTTTTTTTTTTTAAATTTATTAATTTACTATTTAAATATTTCTATTTTGTATTCAGGGCTCTATTATTATTTTTCAATATGCTTTATGAATAAAAAAAATTACGGTTCATGCAGATAAATTCTGAACATATTTATTTATTCATTCATTCATTCATCATTTCATTACTTTCTAAATATATATATTATACTTCAACACATTTCAATTAGTGCCACCGTACTAATTTAATTTCTCTAAAATACTGGAATTGTTAAGACGGAATGTACTATATACCCACCCATCATTCAATACTGTCGCAATGTTTATTAATAGCTTTATATTATAAATAACTGTGAACTTCCATTAACAATTACCACTGTCGAGAGAGATAGTTTATTTATATATACTTGGATAGTTCTTTTACCATTTTCCTTCATGGTGAGAAGGACGTGTCGCCGTAATGTATATTGTGCACACAGTTAATGCACTTTTCCCCCTTCAAAACACCCAAATGATGTACTTTTTCTCACTATCATTTATCATAATTTCTTATCTGAAATTTCTGTATGCAGCCGAAAAAAGTGTAGATGATTTGGACGACGGGGTTCATATCAACTCTCTAGTGTTGTAAAATATGAAAGTGTTTGCACTTTGTGTTTTAAACTTTCAACGCGGCAGGCGTCTGCAGACGACATTCCAAAATTTCACAAAATGTTTCAAAAAAATGTCTTAATTATTGAATTTCATTACCAAACTTAGAGCCACCATGAGAAATGGATTGAAATAAGTACAGACATGCTTAGTTTTGTTCAGTAATCCTTGAGATAGACTTTGAAAAATTGGGAAAGGTTTCTGAAAAATCTGTTTTGTAAATGGTAAAACTAATAGCCGCGTGGAAAGTGTTAAACGAAAAGTACACTACTTGGCAAGTACTATCAAAAAGTGCTATACACGATTTCTGTGGCGTAGTCGGCGAAGTGGCGCCATAGCTATTGACTCTCACACCTCAACGGTAACTGCAGAGTACACTGCTCTTTTGTTGGTGAAAGACTCCCGTGACCATAACCGTATGGATTGCCTTCGCTACGCCTTCATTTGCACTGGGTTTGGGTCGCCTTTTTTTTAACCAAACTAAATTAAATAGTGTACAGCTGGTTTCTAAGCGATGGCTTTCTCACGCGTTCGCGTATTACGTCATCACATACATGTACTTACACCCGGGCGGGGGTACTCACATTGAAAGGCAATGCGGAATGAGTACGAGTGCGCGTGTACGCAAGCGCTTCGAGGGGTGCGTGTGATTATGTACTGCAGTCAGTCGATTACGCAGATACGTCACTGTCTAGTGAAGTAGACTACTCAACTTGAATTGCGATGGTTGCTTTAATCATAAGAGCATAATAAAATGTATTCACACTATATATACAGGGTGTCACAGAATGATCTATACCGGGAAAGGTGCATTTATTCATCTATGAATACCATTGTTATTGGTCAAAGTGCCTATGAATCTAACATCTACGTTATATTCAGCTTTCTTAGGAATTTAGAATTGTTAAAATTGCACGCTTCTGATACAAATTGCGGACTCTTTTGTAAAAATGGTAGATTCCAAGTTGACCAAATTTATCTCTTTTGAAACTCATAAAATCATTGACCATGTTCGGCACAAAATTCAATTTAAATGATATGCAGGTAATTTGCTGTGTCTTCTTATAATTTCCACTACAGAATTAATAGATTCCAACTGTTAGTGATATTTTATGAGGCAATATTTGAATGTTGTGTGGGAATTGTTCTGCTTGATTGATTTATATAACGCTTTCTTAAGTTGCTGTCTTGAAGTTTGGGTGTGAGAGTTATCAATTGACATATTATGCTGAAAGTGAAAAACTTGATTTCACCGATTTTCAATATTGTCATGTCATATCGGAACGGATGAAGATATTTTGATGAAATTAACGGAGTAAGTAGTAAACATATTAACCATTATATTGGACATTAAACTTGGACTGAAATGATGTTTTGTTATTTGTTTATTCTTTTTCAAACACGGTTTAAATCATTCTGGGACACCCTGTAACTCATTTTTCCTTGGACCCCTTGTCTTACTTTCATTTTCATTGTGTTTCCATTTTGCAAAGCAGGCTTGGACGCGAACGTTCACATTTTAATAAGTCCAAAGGTTCAGAACCGTACCACGTTATAGCGATACAAAGTCATCATTATTCGAGTCCGGGTATCTGTTTGTACGTTGATCCCGGTTGTGGAAAAACTACATTAAATGCCTGTTTGACCGCATATAAAACGTCACAATGTCTCTAGGGTCAAAAACGTTTGGCTAGCCTCATGGTGTGCTATATAAGATTAAAGGGTGAAATTGTTTTCAGTGGTGTCTGAAGGTATATAAACTTTGCAGGATTATCTTTTAGCAGAGGTCAAAGGTCGTATTAGGGGTTTTAAATTCACAAAATGTTCAAATTTGGCTGTTAAACATTACATTTGTACCATAGAGCGAAAAAAAGTTAACGACGACCTTATAATTTCTCCAAGATGCCACAATTTCTCCATAGATATATACGATAAAGGTCAAACGTCAATATTTTGTTTTCATAATGGTGTTGAAGTATCAATTTGGCATTGATACTTAATTTTACCTTGTCTTTCAGTTGCGTTATAATTTGGGAGATATGTACATCGAAAGGCGAGATTCAAACAGTTTATGGACCCAAAATGTGCATGATCATATAGACTTTGGCCTATAATAGACTTTGGCCTATAATAGCCAATTTAATTTGATCCGATCTTGTTTACAAGTTGCTTCCGGTAACGGAAAAACTACGTTAAAAGTCCGATATACGCATACACCTATACACGTCACAATGCTTTCAAGGTCAAGAATAAGTTTGTCTGATAAAAGGTAATATTAAAATGTCATCAAATAAAAAGAATGTAATGAGTCTGAGAAACACCCCCATTGCTGAGACATAAATAGATCGATGACACTGCAGTGGGTACTGCAAGAAGTCAAAGTTCATATAAAGGTCAAAATTATAGAAATAAAAATATTAGGTGGTGATACATCGAAATTTCCACCATAAAAAGCCAATGCTGACCGTGTAATATTTGATGCTTCAGATATGTAACAAAAGGTCACAGGTCACACAACTTGTTTTCAATAGAAGTGAGGTATAGATGAGGTGACATTTGTTGACATTTAGGTCGCCCTCTGTTGGTTTGAGACAAAACACACCGGGCAAGAGTTCCTATAGTTTACATAGGCCAGATCAGGTTTTTTAACTAGATTGTGGTGTCACAGCAAATTGTTATCAAAACTGTCTTTAAACTTGCTTAGGAATGCTATAAGCTATCGCATTTCACAAAAAAACTAAAACTAAATGAGTTTTACAATTCATTAGAAAAAAAATTCATGTTGTCTTCATTAACTTTACTGTATATTCTGCCTGGAGGGAAACAACAGAGGGTGTCCCATTTGTAAATACATGACATCATAGGTCACCTCATCTATATGATCCAATTTTAATGATCCAATTCTAACGAGAACCGTCTGAACCAAACCGTCTTAGATTATTTACTTGAAGCAAAAGTTTGCCTCAACTGCAAGCAAAAGTACCATAAATCAAAAAGGCTACGTGTTTTCTTCTTGAGTATACGATGGTAAAGGATGTTGAAGAAAGCTTCTTAATTTTATCCAATGCAGATTGAGATCCTTTTACTGTGTGGTATCAATAATAATAACCCCGCGATTTGTGACGTTGAACTTAACCCTTTTAAAGTAGGTTTTATTCATAGAAACATTATGTGAGCAACCCTGGTTGAATAATGCGGTTCTCCAGTTTTGTGCGATACTTGGATGTTAATAGACTCGGATAAAATCTTTCGATTCAGATATTAATGTGGTTATATAGCAGTCTTATTATAACACCTTCCAATATTTTCACTATAAAGGCATTTGTAGTTACACACTTAATCTAATTTCATCAAATCTAGATCAGCTTGTTGCAAGAACTTGCTTACTTGCTTAATTCAAGTCGTGTCCCCGATCTACGATGGCTCTCCACACTCTTCTGTCGTTCATTGCTGTCTTTATATTACTCGTCTCCAGTCCAGTATCTTGCTTGAGTAGATCGATAAATGTCAGAGCAGTTCGTCCCGGCTTTCTTTTGCCATGTTTGGGGATCCAGTGCACCAGTTTGGATACTGGCTCAGCAAACCTTGTTCTTCTCTTCCGGATCTTCTGGCTTATTTTGGGGAGGTCACCATACAGTTGGGTGTTTGGTATATGTTGTTTCCAGTTGACATTGAGTACTGCTCTCATCATTCTGGTGTAGCAGCCATCTAGCTCTTTCTGTAGCTTGGGAGTAATGGTCCAAGATTCGCATCCATATAGCAGAACTGACTTCACCGTTGAGGCAAACAGGCGAAGTTTGAATTTCCGAGATAGAGTTGACTTCCATATTTTGTTCATTTTGCTACATGCTCTCCATGCTGCTGCTTTGCGTTGCTTAATGTCTTTTGCCGTACTCTCCATCAAGGCAGCAAGATATTTAGAATCTTGAACTTCCTCCAGCTTGTTGCCATCATTTGTCTGTATGGATCCCTTCTGGCTCTGGTTATATGACATAAACTTGGTCTTGCAAGAACTGATGTACAGAAAAGACGACAACGAGAATGATACCCGGTGTCATTGTATGGGATTGTTATGACTTACATCGTCGGTGGTATTACATAGTGACGTATGGTCGGTGGTATTACATAGTGACGTATGGTTGGTGGTATTACATAGTGACGTATGGTTGGTGGTATTACATAGTGACGTATGGTTGGTTGTATTATTTAGTGACGTATGGTCGGTGGTATTACATAGTGACGTATGGTCGGTGGTATTACATAGTGACGTATGGTCGGTGGTATTACATAGTGACGTATGGTTGGTTGTATTATTTAGTGACGTATGGTCGGTGGTATTACATAGTGACGTATGGTCGGTGGTATTACATAGTGACGTATGGTCGGTGGTATTACATAGTGACGTATGGTCGGTGGTATTACATAGTGACGTATGGTCGGTGGTATTACATAGTGACGTATGGTCGGTGGTATTACATAGTGACGTATGCTCGGTGGTATTACATAGTGACGTATGGTCGGTGGTATTACATAGTGACGTATGCTCGGTGGTATTACATAGTGACGTATGGTCGGTGGTATTACATAGGGACGTATGGTCGGTGGTATTACATAGTGACGTATGCTCGGTGGTATTACATAGTGACGTATGCTCGGTGGTATTACATAGTGAGGTATGGTAAACTTCGGCCGCTTTCATTTTGAAATATCGTTTTCGTTTTCTTAATTATTTTAACAAAGTTCCGAAGCCAAAAATAATTACATGTAGTTTAGGCCTAATGGTTAATAAAAAAAATCATTTGGTGGACAAAAGACTAATAAAAATCACGTTTTCAAATAATGACGTACACACTATACACTCTCAGAACAAAGGTTAAAATCTTTAACCATGTTGGTTAAAATTTTAACCAGGTGAACCACACAATTGGTTGGTTAAAACCGTAAGCAACAGCTGTTGGTTAAACTTTAACCTGTGGTTAGTTACAATTTTTAATCATTTGTTGGTTAATATGTTTTAACCAACAGTGGTTGGTTAAAAAATGTTGGTTACATTTTTTTAATTTTTTTTTGTGCTAAACTTTAACATGTGGTTGGTTAAAACTTTTAATCATTTGTTGGTTAATTCTGCTAAACTTAACCATTTGTTGGTAAATCCTGCTTGATATATAACATAGGATGTAAGAGTGAATCAATCAGATCATATATTTAAACAATTTCACGTGTAGATGGTAAACACCAATACAGGCATATTATTTACAAAATACAGAATCTATGGTGTTAAATTGATAAAAAAAAGGGCATCGTCAAAATTACATTTTTACGTTTCTTATCGTTTATCTTTGTTATATCAACTGATTTATACGAACAATATTTGAAAATACATTTAACCATAATTTTGAAAAGGAATCGGAGTTTGTTGAACATGGATATCAAGAGTAAAAGGCATTCAAAACCTCTATTGCTCAAATGTGTCAGATTGGCAGATGGTGGAATGAGGCTTTAAGCAACGTTGAATAAACCAAAAATGAATTATATTTTTACTCTTTAACCAACGCAGTATTAAAAGTAATTTTTAACCAACGCTTAATGTTTAACCAATGTAGTATATTTTGTAATCAACATTCTTTTAATACATGTTTTTTTAATACCTGTTCTGAGAGTGTATACGGGTTTCTATCAATACTTTGGCCTAAGGTCTAATCGGCGATATGGGTAAGCTCTAAGGAGTTTAGGGAAGGAACAAACTAATAGTCTATGGAGAGGGCTTTCAATGGTCGCTGGTATAGGGTAGGGTGAGCACGTCAACTCATTAGTGGAAATTCACGCGCGCCGCATCAATAAGACCATTTAATGATTAGCATTATTGTTAAAAATGTTCATAATACATTATTACACGCAATATCATATTCACACAATAATAAGCCCCTTCTATTGCAGTCATTGTACTTTACATAAGTATGGCTCCAAATTGTATTATTCTTCACTACATCTATGCAATATGAAAATCGCACGAGACAGAATATCTGTATTATGGCTCCTAAAATCCCAAAAGAAACCCCTTGTGTTTCACGGGTGACAGCCGGAATACAAACTGTATGTCAACATATAGTCAGTATCTACTCGACGTACCGTGTTAAACCGACTACACAAGATAGACGAATTCAGCAGCCGATACGTCTTTTGTTAGTAGTTAAACAAGCAACACTGCCCATTGCTGTTGGTTAATTGGTCGGAAAAGTACGACAACACCGTTTGCGAAGATATTATTTGCTCAACTGAATACTACTCTATCCCGAGCTGTATCATCAAGAGAAAAAATGTTGAAGGGACTGTAAGTGTCAAGGTCAGTCCATTAATATAATTGAACTTTAGATTTAATTAACACTGTAAGGGCTTTCCCCGTTTGTAGCTGCTAATACGGAAAGCAATTAGTGACGACTAAACGCTCTCAAAACAATGTGTGACCTTAATTTGTTTCTTGTAACTGTGTGTGAAATTTGACATATCTCAGTTTTGACTTTTCATTAAACCTTTGATATATATAAAACAACCGTTGTATCGATCTAAGCTAATCCGATTACCTTTTGGATGTAAAGATTTAGATTTCAATTAAGAATAATTTTCAAATGATTGATAAGAGTATAATTAACTATTTTGATCTATGAGAGAGATAGCGTTAAGTAGAATACGACTATGTGAATACTACCGTAGTTCTAACAGTGATTCTGATTGGCTTACGTTGTATCATTTACGTTATGTATATAATAAGAGTAACCAATCAGAAACTGGGGCTTTTAAATCACATTAACTGTCATTCTATCATTTGTATATAATATGAGTAACCAATCAGAAACTGGGGCTTTTAAATCACATTAACTGTCATTCAATGATATCGTGTTTTTGATAGGTTCAAATAAATGATACCATCTTCAAATCAAAATAAGTTTTATAAAGGATGGCCATTCGATGCCCAATAATTGGAGAAAGAATATTCAACGCTCTCACATCACTAATCAGCGTTATCCTAAGAGTCAAGAGATATGAGGTCTAGTAGATAACATGCAGGTCTCACAATACAAAGGTTGTGAGTTCTAGCCCCGCTACCGCCAACATGTTTGTATCCTTGGGCAAGGTACTTAGTCTCAATTGCCTCGTGGTTCGGAAGTCACGTAAAAATGGTTGTCCCGTGCTCGGAAGAGCTATCCCCGAGCACGTTAAAAGGACAGACTTCTTCGTAAGGAGTAGGGGATCATCCCGGGTCTGTATCTGTACACACACACATCGGGCATCCCTTTAATTTAGTGCAATCACTATTGGGTTTGTCCTGGCTCTTAAGCCAATTGTTATAAATAAATAAATAAATGAAGATAAGATACTCTTGCTAGTTGGAAAAGAAGGACATACTGGAGAATTAAAATTATTTGAACATTGATAAAGGAGAAGAAAATACAATTCAAGCTTTCATAAGAGACTCTATCAGGAGTGATAAAATGATCGTACTATAAGCCTACACAGAGAGTATTAATTCGTCAAAAATGTGCTCTGATTTGACAAATTAAACATCTGTCATGGAAGGTTCGTCAGTCAAGAAATATTTTGTTATGCTAACCAATTATTTTTTAATGATAAATGACCAATTATTAGTATTTATATTTAATTCTCAACATAGCAAATTATGTTCACGACTCATAAATATTTGACTTTCAATGACAAATGAATGAATGACAAATTAAATTAAAAATTAAAAAGAATAATTTGTAATCCATAATTAGTCATTTAATATGAATGACAAATTAAATGGCAATGAAATTACTAATCTCATTTCATTGATAAATAGTCATTTAATTTGTCATTTCAATTGTCATTCATTAATTTTTCATTAAAAGTTAAATATATTTCAGTCAAGGAAATGTTTGTTACGATGAAAATTATCTAGAAATACTCTAAATTGTTCTTTTAGCATCACAAATACAAATGAATGTGCACCATCATTACACAATATTTCTTAAATCACAAACCTGCCATTTCTTATGACAAGTTTTTAATTTGTCAAATAAGACCACATTTTTGACGAATTGATATTCTCTATGTATGCTCTAGAGCAAATACTCTTTGTTATCAACCTCGTGGATGATTTTGATTATATTTCTACATTGAATACCAGTGAAAATGTAGTGTATTGCCCCTGGTATGTATAAATGATTCCCGTTCAACATTTTGATTAACATCCAGTATGGTACTAATATACGATGGGAAACCCGCACGTCGGATACTCTTTGATGGTCAATAAAACAAAAGGAAGCATAAGTTTTCCAATTAGACACATCTGCCGATTGAAAGAGATTCAATAAAGCATGTTATGTCCAATATATCTTACTCGGACTGTTGACCTGACCCCTACGACATGTACTTTTTTCCTTTAGTTCTATAGAGCAATTGTCTTTAAGGTCGAGTAAAGTTTGGCATCTACCCTTACCGCTGCTTCGTACTGAAAGCGCTAATCTAAGGAGTATTCAAATGCTGTTTCATTTTGATCATTGTGGCATAAACTTGGCCGTCCTTTATCCTTAACAGTAACAAAAAAAAAGTTACTTGAACTTCACCGTGTGTCTGATAATAAAAAGTACGCCGTGCGTTATTGGTCGTGACGCAATAAATAATAATATATATTGGAGAGGTGTTCCCGGTGAGCACCGTTTAATTCAGGTTGAGAAAGCAAGTACACTTGGCTCGGGTGACTGTACTATCGGACCATGCCTCAGGCGCCATGAAAAGATTTTGAGAGGCCGCGACCTAGGGTGCCCAAGGCCAGGGTTATGCGATCTAAAAGATTCGTGTGTATAAAAAGATAAAAACGACCAAAGTCAAAGACGTACAGGTAATTTTACAGGTAAGATACCACGAGATTATTAACGAGGTCTGGGTCAGTGTGAAATTCCAGTTAAGTAGAAAAGTGCAAGCACCTTTTAGAAGATATTGTCTTGTTGGCTACTGATGAAATTGTAAAGACTAATGAACAGAGAAATCACGCAGTCAGCAGCCCCGATCGATGCCGCCCGTGGATCGAAGATTTTGTGTGGTTAGTTGATTTTTATTGAAGGTGTATTTCTGTATGAGTTTTTAAAGGTTGATTTTTTTTAATATTTATTAAGACAAGCGTCTTTAAATTTTTAAAAGTGATTCCAATTCTTGCTTCTGTAAAAATGAATAACTAATGAAAAGGTGGTAGGCTTTATAAATAAATATTGGCATGGTTTGTGTAAATGGTGTTAATAAATTGTTAATAATCGCTGCCTTAATGTAATAAAATACCCGAGAAAAGAAATACAATATATAAGTCATAAATAATAACAATAAGTTACATAGTAATCAAATTTCGCTCAATGAATTCAAATAAAAACAGTCGGATAAGTTTTCGCATAACTTCACATAGGTCCTAGTGTCAAATTTACATGAAAAGAAATACAAAATCATGTATATGATGCAAGGCCGTTTCTGACAAAAATCAAAACACCTTAAATTTAGGCCAATGTGAGCATAATCGAGCAACTATTGATAAATGTGCATATTTTGCTAAATAGAGCGTATTCTTGCCAAATATAGCATTTTGTCAAATTGAGCATATTAAGCATGAAAGAAAAAATGAAAAACCCAAGAACATAGCAGCACTATCAGTCGTGCCAACCTCACCACCGCATATTGACACTATACAATTAGAAAGCAAAAGAATGCAAAGAAATGTATATTTCTGGAAATAAAAACCAAATTTAGCCCATTTTAGTACACATTTTCTGAGAGATTTTACTAATCAAAACAAAGAATTCTCGATCAAATCGTATACGATTCCTCAGTGTACCTGCGACTGGGGCGTATCGTGCGTGACCGCGTCAATCGCGATGGCAAGGGCGCAGTAAAACCGGAAGGTGTGACGTATACTTGTAAACAAAAAGGTAATGGACCAATCGGGGCCCTCATCAACAATACCCCACGCTGCGTGGTTGGACAATTATCGCGTTGTGGCGTGGTTTTCAAGGGCTCATCACATTGCGTTCAAAATTTGGATGAACGCTGGCGTGACTGGAATAAATGTTTTGATCGAGAATTCTTTATTTTGTATATACAAATTTGTGTTCCAAATTCCAATCTTTATCGTCTGCGTTTGGTGAAAGACAAAAACCACAGCACTAGCTGCAGACGTGCCAAAGACCTCACCTTTGCACCTTTATCGTCAGCTGAACATCATCATCGAATGATTAATTCGTTGCCTGTCAATTAAGAAAGCCGTTCCCTTAAACGGGTCAATGCAATTTGCGCACAGGAGCAAATAGTTCGCGTCTTATGTTACCCTTCGATAATTTGTAGCCCACAATACGGTATTAACACTTTCCACGCGGCTACTATTTTTACCATACACAAAAAAGATTTTTCAGAAACCTTTCACAATTTTCAAAGTGTATCTCAAAGATTACTGACCCAATACTAGGCATGTTTGTACTTATTTCAAGGCATTTCTCATGGTGATTCTATATATGGTAATGAAATTCAATAATTTTGACACTTTTTAAACATTTTGTGAAATTTTGGAATGTCGTCTGCAGCCGCCTGCCGCGTGGAAAGTGTTAACCTCCCGACAAATTCGTGATGTTTATCATTTTTGGTTTTTTGAAAAGGATAATGAACTTTCAGAATTCCTATATAATAAAAAAAACGGCGTTGCCGGTGAGTTATTTCATTGCTTGCAGTCGTCTTGTCTATCAAAAGTAACATTGTTTTCACTTCTAACATGTCTAATACATATTGCATATAATTGTATTCCGGTAATTATAAACATGACACATACAGACTATTGTCGAGACCGAGAATAAAGTTTATGTATAAAATATGTACAAAGTTTTAAAATAGTTCTCAAAGTTGAATATCATAAAATGACAACATATTGAGCGAAAAAGAAACCTCTCCGTCTTGTAAATGCTATATCAAATCAATATTTGGAAGTTTGGTTTTTTTTAAAACATTTTAAAGCAATATTCAAGTTTTTGTTCTGCGCCCCTAGAGCCGGAGGTGATTATTTTACCGTAATATAGCGAGGGACCGCTAATTTTAACCCTAACCCACCCTTAACCCTAACCCTAACCCTAGCCCTAACTATAACCCTAACCCTATTACCCTTAAACACGTGTTACAATCCCTCGCTAAATTACGAATAAAATAGCGCGAGCCGTGTAGCCTGTAGCTATAGAACTCGATTCACTGGCTCAGGAGCCTTATGAACTATTAAAAACATAGCCTCGGGTGCAGTGCTCGTTTGAAAGTCATGGTCATATATTGATCAAGCATACACCTATGAATAACCGTGGGTGTACCGCACACCGTGTTATTGCTATATGAATTCATGAATATAAAACAATGTTAAAAACATTATTGTCCAAGACAAAGGGTATATTAATATAATACAGTAATTTGTTATAAATGTGTAACTTCCGATCACTTTTCATTGGCTATGATTTTTTTTCACATCAAGATATTTTCAGAAGAATCCCCATATTGTTCTCATTATGTCTGTAAAATCTTAGGGCCAGAAATGTTCCATTTAGAAATTATAGGCTAAAAGGGGGTGAATTACTGCCAAAGGTGGTTATCCAACAGTCAGTTTGTGTAATGCTCAATGGGCAAATTTTTTGCGACCTTGTGCTTCTCAAATAAGAACCATTGGAGTTATGCAACTCAAACTTTGGAATGTGACAATTTTAAGGATGACCTTTCATGTAATATAGAAAACTTCAAGTTGAAAATCGTGCCAGCAATCACAACATCTACCTTTAAGGGAATGTTATATTATATATTGTTACGCCATTGTGTTTATTTCGTTATTACGCAAACCCGAAACTTTCTCAATTTCAAAAGATTCATGTTTAAATTAATGATAATACAAAAAAATACCCTAATTACGCATTTCTAGAGTCTTGATAAAAACATCCGTATTACGAGTATTTCTACGAATCAAATGAGTTATATTAGCCCTATATGTGATCTCAAATCTAACAACAACAACAAAATGCTTTAAAAATTGGTCAATTGCGCTTTCCTCACCTTAACGTAACTTTTAATATTGACTCATCATAAATATCGTAACAACAATATTTTAAAATTATTGTATGTTGTTTCTGAAAGATTCATTTAATGCCATTTTGTGGTCAGAAGGACATCCATCATTCCCATGATGCCTCAGGCGATGTGTCTTCCCATGATGCCTTTGGCGACGGGCCTGGATCATCCTGGATCAACCTCCTTTACGCGACCCAGACACCCGGCAACACTCACCGGTCACCCTACGACTCAATATAAATCCGTGTAATCTTAAGAATGCCGCATACGACGACAATCTCTATGAAACACTACTATCTGGATGAGGCAGATTGTTCAACTCCTGGTATAAGACCCTCCGGCACGGCTCAGCCCGAGTGCTTTCTTGTGGGGGATTAGTCTACGACGGGGTGCTTCTTTTAATCTTCAGCAGACATTAACATGGCCTGATAACCTTCTGTAGATAGATGATTCTAAAACACCATTTTGAATAGTCTTTGCAAATTGCGCTTGTTTAAGCATTCGTTAAATACGAAATATTGATCCCTTGTCACTTTCCCCGGTTATGTCGTTGCTCGCTTAATTTGATATCGATTTAAGGGAAGTGTCAACCCTGTTTGGCGCCAAATTTATCAAGCGCTGTATCTTTTAAACTATAAATGTGATGTACACAAAAGTATACATTTTTTTTAAAGAAATGAGTCAGAGAATCCATTTTTTGTATCAAATTTCACTCAAAATAGTGATTTTTACATTTTTGCCCAAAAATCACTTTTTTGGTGCCAAACATTTTCAGTCAACCTAACAAAATCAGTTTTTGATTCAAAATTTCAAAATTTCACCAAAATCATCTAAGTCAAATATCTAGGATTGCATTTTTTTGGGGGCTTAAAATTGTTTTGTTTTGAAAATATTCCCCAAAAAGTGCCAACAATTTGTTTTGTATCTCAAAAATCACATTTTTGGCACTTTTTGGTCAATATTTTCAAAACTGAACAATTTTTAAGCCAAAAAAACAAAGCTATCCTAGATAATTGACTTTAGATGATTTTGTTGACATTTTGGAATTTTTAATCTAAAACTGATTTTGTTAGGTTGTCTGAAAAATGTTGGCGCCAAAAAGTGATTTTTGGGCAAAAATGTAAAAATCACTATTTGTTGTGAAATTTAATACCAAAAATGGATTCTCCGACTCATTTCATTTCAAAAATTTACAGTGCTTGATAATTTTCATAAAAAAGGGTTTACACTTTCCTCCAAAAACATGATTTTCATCTCTCGCGTTCGGTATTTTGGACATCCTTTCCTCTTTTTCGAATTTTTGTCTTTTCAGTGAATGTCTAACGGGCCTTAGATTGAAAAGGTACGAGAAGGTACGGAATGATGATGTCATTTTTGATTGGCAACACAAAGAACATGAAATAATTGTCATCGAATGTATTTGGATATTGACATTTTACGGGAGTTTGTTGGTATTTCTCCTTAATAAAAAAGAAAATCGATGTTTTAATAACCCTTGACGTTTTGTGCGTTATATTTTGATAGTTTGTCATTCAATGAATACAAAAAAAAAATCTTCTTCTTCAAATCAATCAGTACAGTTTTAATTTTAAACTCTAAATGGCTCACTCCTCCTGTATATTGCCCATAAAATATATTAATATATTGAATTGTCTTGTCCATAATGATATAAAAGCATACGCAACTATTAGAGTATATTTGTCCATCATGAGACAGTGACGTAACTGCGTATTCTAGTAATTGCAGAACATAACGCGTGCGCCTCCTCGAGGCACTGGCGTATACACACGAGCGTTGAAAGACGGAAGATACATACGCGTGCGTAAATGCTGCGCCTGTTAAGTTACGTCACTGTCCAGAGGAAGCCAATTAGAGTATATAAACTGCTCACAAAAAGTATCGAAACACTTAGAAATGATCCAATATATAACGGCTCGAAAAGGTATGCATTAATCGAAGCAAAAAAAACAAGTGCATGATTTTGTTCTGCGTATTTTGACACCTCGATCGATGAGATACGATGTTGCGGAGCGGAGGTTATTGTCATTTCAATGGTCGTGGGTCCAGTTTCAAAAGTGGCAATCATCCTATAGAAAGAGGTTTGCATTACTGTTTAGAATGATCAGATTCGTAATTTTCAATAGGGATGAGTGTCACTTTTGAAACTGGACCCACGATCATTTAAGGGGGCACTACACTAAATCCTTGCGCGTTTGGTGTAGGGTTCGGAGAAATAGTACCTATATCAATTTGATCATCGTCCCAGGGGAAGCAAATAGAAGTAAATCTGGCTTATTTTTTATGAAAAAGATCGAATAGAACCTCAGCATTGCTAATGTGGTCAAACATCTTCGGAATCGAATGCGCACGGGAGCCTAGGCGGTGGAAGGATATCGTTGCCAGAATCAGTGAGGAAGCGAAAATACCGGTTTAAAATGGTGAGGGCGCTGTTTAGGTGCCCGTAGCGAAAAAGTTGATCTAGATGGGTCAAGAAAAATCAAGTTTAAAATAAAATTCAACACATATCTAATACATTCATGCGAAATAAAAACTTCCATCATTGTTACGTGGGGTAAAAATACGGTCTTGAAAAAGGGCCGAAACGCGTGTATTTCAATGGAGGAGTTATTTAGTGGTGTGCCCCCTTAAATGACAATAACTCCGCTCCGCAACATCGTATCTCAACGATCGAGGTGTCAAAATACGCAGAACAAAATTATGCACTTGGTTATTTGCTTCGATTAATGCATACCTTTTCGAGCCGTTATATATTGGCTCATTTCTAAGTGTTTCGATACTTTTTGTGAGCAGTTTAGTTTGATCAGTTCAAATTGGCGAAGCCTCCTTCCAGCAGCGAATGAAAATAGAAGGACGCATGCGCACATGAACACAACAGGCGCACTGTGCATCATATTCGTAACGCGTGCGTGCGTTCAAAACCACATATGTGTGGCCATAATCGCGCGCGTACGCTTGGATTACTCTTGCGAGCGGAGAGATAAAGAAACACGAAACTTTTTCATCAATTTGGAACTGATTAAACTATAGTGGATTGTGAAATTTCATTATTTAGCATATCAGTTGATTAACAATTTATATTAGTAAAAATAATAACATGACTTGGTTCGATATTGCCATCAGAACTTGGGCTAAGCACGTCTTTGTCTAGGAATGTCGTCATAAAAGCCAATAACTTGAACTGAGAAGTGACGCGTTACTACGTCAAAGTACACGCTACATCCATACTTGCTGAAACATTAAACGGAAAACGTTGTTGTTTAACAGTTTCGAATTTCCTTCTAAAAAGGATATTAAAATGTCTATTGCAAACGCAGGATGAATTCTAATTTAGCTCTACTCAATCTGACACCTACGTAAGTTGTTACAAAAAACACTAATGTTTTGATAGTTTGAGAGAGTCATGATTAAATTGTGTGTAAGAAATTATATGACTACACTTTTATTGTGTTTCATTTTCCTTTGCGTTTACGATAGTGCTTGGGATGTGTCGACCCATAAACTACTTACTACGCTAATTGTTACTTGCTGGTGCATGGTGGCTTTATATTAAATACTAGATGTATTCTTACGCGTATACAAACTGTTGCGGCTCTACGAGCATTTTTGAATCGACGTTTTCTTGTACAAAGAGGGCTGATTTTTCTTAATCCTTATAGGTGTAAGTTCATACATGTAATACAATTATAAAAATAAACTAATCCCAGTTTTTATCATAATTGAGGGCGCAACCGCCAACACATCTCTTAGTGCCCCTTTAAATTACATTACAAACACATTTTGTGAGAGAGTAACATACAAATATGGTAGAAATTGTAAAAAATGACACGATAAAAATCCGTTCGTTGTAAATAAATGGATCAATGGTTAAAATAATAAAACTATCACACTTATGCACGATCTCTGTGGCATGCCGCGTATGTTGCCCATGTCATTTGCAATCGACAACACGGGTTCAATCCCCGTGTTTTCCTTATTATTATTCTTTTTCTTTTTTTTACTTGATGGTTGATTAATGTTACGTCATTTTTATGTCAATTTTGTATAAATTGTAAAGGAGTTATATTTATTTTATTTTTTATTTATTTTATTTTTTTGATATTTTTTTTATTTAAAAAAAATTTATTATTACTTGATAGATAATTGATTTGATTTGAGTGTTCAGTTAATTCAAGCAAATAATTTGCAAACTATTTAGCATCGATAGTTACAGCAGCATAAAGTTATGCTCCAACTTACTCTTGGGTTAGTCCGGGTAGGTATAAGATCTAGCCTATAGAGACTCCTCACAAAAAGTATCGAGACCCTTACAAATCGAGGTGTTTTTTTGGCAAATTGATATGGGCATGTGTTTTGAACTCATCACCCAAAAAGGGTGGTGGCGTTGCATTTTTGGTGACGAATCATCCATCTCTCTCTAACTCAACAACTGTACGAACATGATTTTGCTCTCATTTTATAGATTATTTTATATTCTATACTATAAAAGTAATTATTGCGATAATGCTAATATGCTAATTCGAATCTCAGAAGGTGTAAAATGTAAAAATCTGGACATGCAACGGTAAGGGTGGCGAGTTCAAAACACATGGACATATTATTTTTTGTACAAAAATAATTCCACATAACCTAGACTTTAAGAACCTAAGAGATAAGTCATAAACCACTCTTAATTTGACTAAAATTAGAGTTGTAAGTTGGATGCTACAGTGTATTGTAATGAGTCCCAAATATTTGAAAGTCGATTATCTCAAAATAGCATTTCTCTGACGCTGAACCCTCGAAATGATCCAATAATTAACGGCCCGAAAGGGTATGGATTAATCGAATCCAATAACCCAGTGCATACTTTTGTTCTGCGTATGTTGCGAAGCGGAGTTATTGTCATTTCAACGAAGGTGTAGTATCAAAAGTGACAATCGTCCCTATAGAAGCAGGTTTATGCTTTACACACGCTGTTGTGGACAATGATAGTGGACACACCAAGTACTGATGATAAAGATAAAGTCATGGCAAAGTTGAAGTTGAATGAAAACAATAAATCTGTGTTGTGAAAGGAACACATTATCTTATTTTCTGAGTGTATGTTGCATTTTTGTACATGTGTGTAAGCATAATCATTCAACACAATAAATGCAAACCGGCATCTATTGTCTTTACTTTGTTTATCGGGATGATTGTCACTTTTGAAACTGGACCTACGACCATTGAAATGACAATAACTCCGCTCCGCAACATCGTATCTCAACAATCGAGGTGTCAAAATACGCAGAACAATATTATGCACTGGGTTTTTGGCTTCGATTAATCCATACCCTTTCGGGCCGTTAATTATTGGATCATTTTTAAGTGTCTCGATACTTTTTGTGAGGAGTTTAGTTTACTCCGGTTTGCATGGTTTGGCACTCTCAAATTTATGACTTACCTCTCACTTCATAACGAGGTAGCGCTATTCCTCATTTTCTTGCATTGGTGCACCCGGTCTATGCCTTTCATTGCAATGTAATGTCAACCGGGGAACCGGTATAGACACTGGTGACAGAAACTAGTTGTCATATGATGAAAGTGAAGCATGCATGCTAGACTGCAAAAGAAATCTTCTTTGCCCAAGAGTGACATGTTTTCAATGGAGATCTTTTTAAACAACGCACACATACAAACGATAAACGATCAAAGAATGGAGGTTATTTTACAAACGACACCCCACCTCAATTTCCTAAATGGGGAATTGTGCAAGTGTCTGTCACGAAATATTTAGCAATAACTAAGTCAAATAGGCGTCTAATTTGAACAGTTTAATAGTATTTGTATGGATAAAATAACAGTTTCTGTTGAGCTACGGGCTATGCAGTAAGTAAGGCTATAAGTGCACAAAATGTAATCTATGTGACCTCTTACTATGTTGGCCTATATACAGATATACGTATATGATTATGCAGAAGAAGAAAAAATCCATTTTTAAAAGTGTTTTAAATTTATTAATATATTTTAAAATAAGAAATCATTTTATATTATCAGTATGTCTAGTATCAAACAAATTTCCCAAGCTTCACTAATCAAGTTCAATATGTATATAATGAATCTATTTTATAACCCTAAACATGTGGGTGTTTTATACAGATGAATGAAGGTGACCCTATGTGATACATAACTTCATAATTATCTCCCCTCCTCCCTTGAGATTTATGACGACTTCTAGCACTTTCTTTCCATCTAAATTCCAAAATATTTAAGTAAGTGTTCGCAGGATTGATGACACTGTGACAGAACAGCGATGACGGGAGGGACTTGATGACAACCGTTTGATACCTTCTAAATCTCGTTGAATCTCGTGTTTGAGCTTGAGGAGTCGAGTAAGTTTATGTGAATTAGCAGATCTAAAAATGTGTTCTCTTAAAAAGATTTACAACCAAGTTTTGTCATCTTGCCGTATGATTCTTGTGTTATTCTTGAAATCTGTACGAAATACTCGGAATAAATAGCAACATGTCCGGAACAGAATGGCACAGTTCATGGCAAAGTTCATTTAATCGAATATACCGATTGGTTTATTACCAGAAGAATAGGTTAAGGGTTATGTACATGCATACGATTCCATCAAACTTACCATTGGTTTAGCAAAGAATAGGTTTAAATCATGTAAGAAAGGGGTACTCTCTTTCACCATAAGAGATATTAGAGGGCGACTATTATACAGCGTGTCCCAAAAAACTAGGTTCAAAAGTTTGCGAGCTTATAACGAAATAAGTAGGAATTATGGATAATTAATATTTTAGGATATCAAACAACATATATATACCTGACCTTAATTGGGTAAATTAAGAGACTAATCCAATGTAACCTTTTTTAAATACAAAGATTTGAATAGAGCGTAGTCAGAACCCATTTGTCCCGATTTAAGGAATAAACCATCCGTGCGTTGCATGAAACTGTGCGCTATGTGCAGGTTTATTCTCCGAAAGAACTTTAAAATAACTCGGACTATAACAAAGAACATTTTGTTAATGTTTATGTAAATAATGAACTTGTATTATTGGTATATGACCAAGATAATTTTATTTACTGCCCAAGTCTTGTAAAGAATGAATGCAAAGGCAAAACATTGACGAAATCACAACAATGTGCAATTGCAACAAATCGGGGTGTTCCTTGAAAAGTGGGACAAATGGGTTTTGACCACGCTCTATTAAAATCTTTGTATTTCAAAAAGTTTATATTGGATTAATTACAGAGTTTAACCAATTTCCTACTTTTTTAGTTGTAAACTCGCAAACTTTTGAACCCAGTTTTTGGGGACACGCTGTACATGTAAAAGACATTCGTTTGCTAAAGGGGAAAAGAAGGTGAACGTATGTGAGACATAACTTCACATCTACAAAGTACTTTCCCTCCACCATGTCCACCCCTTGGGCAATATGACGATTTCTAGCACTTTCTTTCAATCTCAATTCCAAAATATTTAAGTCAGTAGCCTATTCGCAGGATTGATGGTAAGGGTGACAGAATAACGATGGCGGGAGGGACTTGATGACAACCGCTTGATACCCGCTAAATCTCGTTGAATCTCGTGTCAATCTACCAAATGAAAGCTTGAGGACTGAACGATTGACAATCCTCGGTAAATATATGTGAATAAGCAGATCTAAAATGTGTGTTCTCTTAAGGTTCACAACCAACTTTTGTCGTCTTGTCGTAACACTTGTAGGCTATAAATGTTCGGGAAATGCTTGCGAAATACTCAAAATAGATAGCAACATATTCGAAACAGAATGGCAAAGTTTATTCGATTGGATACACCGATTGGTTTATACCAGAAAATACAGTTAAGGGTTATGATTCAATCAAACTTACCATTGGTTTAGCAAAGAAGAGGTTTAAAAGTGTGTGTGCACTCTCTTTCACCATAAGAGGTATTAGAAGGCGACTCTATTTGATACATAGATTTATAGTGGGTATATTCATTTGCTAAAGAGAAAAAGAAGGTGAACTTATGTGAGACATAACTTAGATCTACAAAGTACTTTCCCTCCACCCCTGGGCTATAAAAATGACGACTTCTGGCACTTTTTTTGTCATCTCAATTCTAAAAGATTTAAGTCAGTATTCGCAGAATTTATAGCAGGGTGATATAAAGCGATGGCGGGAGGGACTTGATGACAAACCTTTTGATACCCGCTAAATCTCGTTGAATCTCGTGTCAATCTACCAAATGAAAGCTTCAGGATTGAACTATTGACAGTCCGTGTCGATGTGAATAAGTAAGCATACTCAATGATTTGGCTCTTCTTTTAAAAAGGTTTACAACCACTAAATAATGTCGTTGTGCCTTAAACACAGAAGAATGATGTCCGGAACGCGATATTATTTACCGTAAACAACATTTGATACCTTGACGGAATAAAGCGTATAGTATACATGATGAGACTGATAATACATGTATACAGTGTTTTGGCCAAATGTTGTTTACGGTTAATATATACATTCGCGTCCGGAACAGAATGGTAAAATTCATTCGTTCGAATATCCATCCGTTGGTTTACTACCAAAAAATAGGGTTTTAAGGTAACGTTCATCATGCGCAAAGATAGGAAAGTAGAAGCATACAATTCACATCTACAACTACAAGGTACTTGCCCTCAACCCTTGGGCTATATGTGACTTCTAGCACTTTCTTTCTATCTCAATATACCAACATTTATAAGTCGGTTCTCAGGATTGATGTCATTGTGACAGAATAGCGATGACGAGAAGATAGGCGACTTGATGACAACAACCGTCCGTCTGATACCCGCTAAATCGCGTTGAATCTCGTGTCAATCTACCAAATGAAAGCTTGAAGACTGAACGATTGATAGTCGTTGAACGTACATAAATGAGTAAACCCTAGCGAGGTATTACAGAGGAAAAGGTCGAGAAATCTCTACATGATCTAGGAGCGATCCATCGTATCGCTTACTCTTCAACAAGATGGGCTTGATTTAGTCATATTCTTTAGGTATTTCCAGTTATTTCCTATGTTTTAATAGCTGAAAATATCCTGTTCTATATAAAAGCTTAACCGAATATAAATTGAGGACGTACAATTGTTTTTAAATGTTTTTTGTTGATTTATATTTAAAAAAATTAAGACCAAGATTTGATTTGATTTTTTTTTAAATTTCAGCGAATGTTTGAAAATTGTTGACTTTTTTTTTTTAAATCGCAAATGTGTTTGGTTTCACCAAACATACCCTTATTTGATAATTTGATATATTTTAAACTAATTTGAAAAGAAATTGCAACTTTTGATAGGATTTTTGATAGAATTATTTTTTAATAAAAACAACCCGTCTGACCGACCTTTTGTCCATCTATAAGACAGGCAAAGTCCCCGTCACACAGTGCAAAACTTGAGACAATAATTAAACTGTCATATAATCTGGGTTCGCCATCTGTCTAATGACAAGTAATGGACGTCTCTCGTATGATGTATCTATAAAACTGTATCTATTTGTTTGGATTAATACAAACAAACACATTCGAAATATGTTCCGGTATGAAGTTCATAGTGTGAACGCTAAGAATATTTTATTGATATCCCACAATGCATTGCGGGAGCACCAGGCAACTATGGTGTTTTTTTCTCATGATGCATTCGAGCTCTTAAGTTTTAGAAATAAGAAAAAGGAACACTGATAACTAATTTAGTAATTGATGTACACTAGAATCATCTCAGAGCTCCAACGATGTACGCACTGTGATGCCATGATTTTGTGTACATGTATGTCTATGGGAACCGAGACGAATTGGAGACCAGATTAAGGGCATTTTGCCAAATCCCAATGCATTATGGTTGTGTCTTTAAAATCTTCTTTGGCGTGAACGAGAACATCTCCATCGGATAATATCGCAACATCTGGAACCCTTTCAAGATTAGGCTCCTTTGATGAGTTCACACGCTGACTGATGAGCGTCAATAAGGCGTCGATAAGAGGTACCGATAGGGGGAAATTATTAACACTTAAAGAATACCGACTAATTCACCATTATAAATATGTTAACTATTGCGTTGACAAATAAACAAAGGCTTGTCTTACAGATGATGCTATTTCTGTTTAAAGGACGATGCTCTGTATAACTGTTTTCTCAAATTTGCGTTCAACAGACTTACTAGGTTTTTCCAGATTACAGGAGAATATTCTCTCACACGATGAATTTGAATACGATTTTTCTATAACTTTATTTCGAATGCGGCTGATCTTGCAGAATGCGGAGACTACTTTGAGAATTGTTAACCCCGTCACGTGATTATAAAATAACGGTGTTAACATGGCAGCGTCAAACAAATCGTGCGGGGAAATGCATCTATATTTGAAGAGCTGTTTTGCAAAAGGGCCTACATCCACTTCTACCTGTTACTCATTTTGCATTATTGAATGGATGGTTACTCATTATGTGGAATGTGGCTTGTATTGTTGATGCCTCAATTGGCGTGCATGGATGCACTAATCCAAGTAATAGAAACAGTTTAATGAACACAGCCATACAATCATTTGATTCAGTCCATGGACTTGTCAATGCAAATTCACTAATGCAAAATGAGTAACATGTGGGTGGTCTGGTGGCCCTTTTGCAACAAAGCTCTTCATTTGAAGACTGTATTATCCGTAAAACCAGGAATATATCTAAGGATTAGGTGTTTTATAAAGTGTTCGTGGCTCAGGCAAAGTCTTTGGTTCAGGTAACACTAATATTTTTTCTTCTCACCAAGGAGAAAAATAAGCGGGCTCTGGGAGATTTTTAACCAACGGTTGCCAAGATTTAGCTCCCGGTGTTTTTCAGTTTTTGCACAGTAAAGTATAGAACCGGGAGCTACTTTTGAAAAAGTAGCTCCCGGTTCATGAATGCTTATTTTTCTCCTTGCTTCTCACCTTATTAACGTCACAATCTTAGGCGGAGCCGCGAATATCAGTACGCTAGGCTCAAGCGTAAATGTGACTTGGACTCTGGACTTATATGATGACGTCAGCGTATTTTTTACGATAAACGAAACAGTTTGTTACCTTAGTCCTTTGTATCACACCCAGTATATGGATCGCATTATAAAATATATTAATAGTTCTTATTATTATACAATTTCATTTAAAACTATTTTGGCATGATTTAAGGGGCAATAACCTGGGAAGCTTACGTCTAAATCACTCATGCGCTGCAAATTGTTCACAAAAAGCGTGAAGAAACTTTAGTTGAACTCGTACATCGTAGTTGCAACACCATACAAATAATAACTGCTTTAAAACCAATGGGAGTAATTAATCTGGCATGGTAGTATCCATATCATCTGCAATTAAGCGATAGAATTACTGATAGAACAGCCGGTATGAAGTCTTACAATTACACATGTGCAGGCAGCCGTGATACGATAACATTCCATGGGACTGCGGAGAGTGAGAAAAGGGACGGGCAAAGAATCTCGATGACAGTTTTAGTGTCATGACTGCTCTTCATACCAGAGCTTGAATATGATAAAAATAGAAGGGGCGGTATGTAAAGCGGAACAAAAGTGATAACGAGATTATTTCCCCTTTTATTAATAATATCATGCTAGCATAATTCTTCCCAGTGGCGTAACAAAGGGTCTTCAATTGGGGTGGGGGTGGCATGAGGAGGACAGGTCTGTGATCAGGGGGGCGGGCGGTATAACCGACTTTGTTAACACCTTCCACGCGGCTATTGGTTTTACCAAAATACAAAACAGATTTTTCAGAAACCTTTCCCCCAACTTTTAAGGTCTATCTCAAGGATTATTGAACCTATACTAGGCATGTTTGTATATATTTTAATGCATTTCTCATAGTGATTCCAAATATGGTAATTGGATTCTATAATGTTGACATTTTTGAAACATTTCCGCGTGGAAAGCGTTAATATACATAGAGTTTTGTCATATCATTTGGGGGCATCGGGGGCAGTGGCGTACCCAGAGGGGGCCCGGAGAAAAAATTGGGAAACTTTTACGATTTTTTTTGGAGTCTGTAAAAAAAATATTGTCGGTACATCATACCTTTCGTCGGTACAACTATGTCATGCCCCCCCCCCCCCCCCCCCCCAGTTTCCAAAAGCTGGGTACGCCACTGATCGGGGGAGGGGGTGAGCCTCCTGACAGGGAGGGCAACCCCCCCCCCATGCCCTCCTGCCTCTTCTAGTTACGCCTTGATTCTTCCTGTTAACTATTTTCGTCGCCCTACAGGGTGTATCAAAAAAAATAGGACACTTTTTCATGACGGTGTAATACTTGTTATAATCATTGGACCATGACCAATTTAGCTCAATGTAAAGCCCAATTAATTATTATGATATCCTGAAAATATGAGATCAACCCGATGAAAAATAAGAAAACTAGCATAATTTGCGTAAACCATGTCATTTTCTGGTTTGTACAATGGGATTTACATGTATAGACCAGTAAATATCATGGTTTACGATTCAATATGTTACAATAATTATAAACATAGAAAATAATCTATCAGTCAATAGCAAAGATTATTTTGGTAATCCATTTAATTCTGGCACAAATCAATACTGGCTAAATAATCCACAAATCAGATGCTTGCATATTCTGTGCAAATTAAAAAAGTTCTCGAACCCACTAGTACGGTAGATGGTTCATTTAGCAAGATAAGAAGTAGAATTGGCATAAATAGTGTGCGGGTTCATGTTACTCTTATCTGTTACTGTGTGAATGACCATTGTACATACTACAATATATATTGCCTTGCCTAATAGGTCACAATTTCCTTAATTAATTATGGATTTTTCTCATCTCTTCAGGATTTTATTTTTATCGGTTGTACTTTACATTGAAATAAAAATTGGTCATGTTTCAGTGATTTAACAAGGATTTAAACCATCATAAAAAGGTGTCCTAATTTTTTTTGATACACCCTGTATTGTGAAGAGTGAAATTCTCTCCTTGTACATGTTGTATGAATGGTGATGCAAAATATTACTTTGTCGCCGATCAGGACACTTCACACGCGGCTATTGGTTTTACCGTTATACGGCAAAACAAATTGTTCAGAAACTTTTCCCAATGTTCAAAGTACGGTATCTCAAGGATTACAGAACCAATACTAGACATGTTAGTACTTATGTTAAAGGAAGGGTCCCGCAAGCACAACATTGAGTATTATTTGTTAGAAAAATAATTATCGAACCGAAATTACGTAATTATATAGAACAAAACACCATACTAGTCACAAAATAAATAAAAACTGCCATCACTCAACATGCAATTTTTAAAATTCGCGGCGATCGAAAGTCCCGGTGTCGATGACGTCACGGGTATCGGTGCTAAAATTTGCGCATGTGCATTGTATAACTATGACATCATCGACACTGGGACTTTCGATCGCCGCGAATTTTAAAAAGTGCATGTTGAGAGATTGCGGTTTTTATTTGTTTTTGTCATAAGTGTGGTATTTTGTTCTATATATAATTACAAAAGTTAGGCTCGATAGTTATTTTTCTAACATATTATGCACACTTTTATGCTTGCGGGACACCTCCTTTAATGCATTTCTCATGGTAAATCCAAATATGGTAATGAAATTCAATAATTTTAAAATTTTCGAAACATTTTGGAATGTCGTCTGCAGACGCCTGCCGCGAGAAAAGTCTTAAAAGTCTCACGTAAACGTTTACTCCCTCCTATGAGCCATATTTAGCCGTGTGATGTGTGAAACCCATACTAATCATAATTGTTCGTCGTGAGCATTGGGAGCTAAACACGGTGAATTTAGACCATCTTTGAAGTTACGGATCTTTTGCTGATCATGCTGATGTTGATCTTCTTTCATAACAAAACACCCGTTAAACATGTTTTCATAATCAATATTTGGGTTAAAAAGGATTTCTAGCCTGTTGCATACGTTAGTATGGTTTCCTGGTCTTATTTCAACCTGGAATATGTATTTTCTCACTATCAAGGGACCGCTTTAATTTCCACGTACTTCAAAAAACCTTCAAACGGTCGCTTGTTTGCATTGTTTCATCTAAATTGCTTTATCCTATACGGAAGGAAATATCACAAATATTTACTTGTAAATATATCAAATAAGGGGATATTTCTTATTTAGTATTTATTAATTTGCTTACACAGCCATCGTGACTCATGTTTTCAATTATTTTTCGGGTGTTGTTATTAAAAGCAATCCTCTGGGCATTTCATATGATTTCATCAGAGTTCCAGTTGCACCGTTTCTTTTACCGGGAATTGGATATTCCATTTGAAATCCATACACCTCGTATAAAGACATTGTCGTAATATTCCTTATTTACAATACCACAGGGAGTATGAAATTCAAATGGGTTTACCTGCATGAGTCACTCCATTTGATATCTACACTCCCTGTGTTTCGGAAAATTAATGTAATGTAGGGTATTCCATAGGGGTGTATGGATTTCGTATGGAAAAGCCCAATAACCTACCTTTCCTTCTTGCAATTGCTGTATGATTGTCCTAAACATCAGAGGCTTGATCACTGATTCAGACAGCCATTACGATCACATCATGAGTTTAAAAATCACAATACCTTATCTGGAATAGCTCCCAGATGTTATAAAATCGGTAGACTATATAGAAGCTGAACACGGAATATAAACCAAAGTAACGCACAAGGCAGCGGTAACGCGTAGAAATCCAAATATCTGCAAAAGTTACGATGTAGTAAATGGCAAATTTCGAGAGCTTTCTTCAGTGTTTATATGAATCGACCATGTATAATCATCAGGCCCGTAAGACACTTTTTTCAAAGGGGGGGCGTTTTCAACAACAACAACATTGCGAGTCAAATATGCGCGCGCAGCGCGCGAAAATGTTGGAATTTGCACCTATCATTTGCACGATCGAGGTACATTTTGGCTCTTAACAAGCTTGTAGCAAAGAATTTGCATTTTGGGAAGACAAATGCGCGCGTAGCGCGCGAAATTTTTTCATCTGTGTACAAATTTTCCGGGGAAGATTTTCAAAGGGGGGGGCGATCGCAACCGTCGCCCTCCCCCATCTGACGGGCCTGAATCATGCAGGGGCTTGAGATCCGTACGATCGAAACAATGAGCGTCTTCTTCTTAATTACTCCTGCTTTAATTGAAGATGTCCTATTGTAAAAAAACACCACTTAGCCAGAGATTGTGGCTTCAAGCATAGACAAGAGACAGAGGTGTGAACAACAGAGATCTAACCCCCTCCCCTCCGCCCGATGCACCTGTCGATTTCGACAGAGTGGAATGCATCTGTTGCTCTGACACAGGGACATTGTAATTATGTAAATGTGTTACCTAATGGCTAATATGCCACAGGGGTTGGTATGCGTCCATTGTTCGATCACAGGTGTTCGATGTAATTTCGTTGTCACTGGTGCTATATGCCACGCTTAGGCCCCCTATACAATAGCTGGAATGCGTCTGTTGTTCGAACAAAGGCGTATTATATTGCCTAGCCCTAACTAACGTTACGCAATCATGAACAATAATCAGTCCAGGCAAATGACCACTAAATCTGGAAATCGGGATTGATTTCCAAATCTGGAAAATGTAGTGATCACCTTCTTTTGCAGGTAGTTATTTTTGTGAATTACCAAAATTTAATTTTGTGGATATTTTTTTTGCGAATCGAAACCAAACAAACATATCATTATAAATACACTGCCATTTCTTAAGGTTATTATTTTCGCGAATTTGAGCACGAGCTATTTTTGCGAAATTAATTTTTTCACGAAATGAACAGTTTTCTGCACCGGGACGCCCTTATTTTAAGTTTGGACCAACTATGTTTTGGTAAAGCATGCGTAAAAGATAATTACCTACATTTTCACCGTGGCGTTGTAATTTTGACCGGGGTATTTTAAAAATAATTGATTAATTAACTAATTTAATTAGTGGATAAATATTAAATGGTCATCGGGTAATTATTTTTCGTTTTTTTATTATTTGGAAGGTTAAGTCTAAATAATTGCTGAAATCTATGTTTTAATCAAGTTAGTAGTTTTTGAATCTGATCACTATGTGCACAGCATATTGGTTTCCAGATCAGGCAATCGATTTCCAGATATAGCACATTTCCAGATTTGGTCATTGGCCTGGCCTGATAATAGACCTACACTTACGTCGATAGTGTCTATTGTTCAAACACGGACGTATTATAATAGACCCTTTGATGTCGCTTATTTACGTATAATGCTCAATAAACCCAACATTTTACGATGGAAATATTATTGCAATGATGTTCTCTTATACTTTTTTTCACCAATTTGATAAGTTTGAGGATAGAATATGACTATAAGTGCATACATGTACACTTTTTGACTTCCTTTTTTGAAAAGCACTAATATGCACAGACCATTATAACGCATCCACAAATTTAAAAAACGGCGCAGACGGATTACCCGAGGATTACGTTGATTAAATTAGCATTTCTGCTTCTTCTTCTCCTTCTTCAAAAAACACACACACACATCAATAACCTTTCGTCCAGTTGGACAATGACCCCACGGTATAATATCCGTGTCCGCATATGATATAGGTTGTCCCATAGTTTATCATACTGACAAGGGATGAATGACAAATTCCCAACGACTCTGGAAGTGATTGTTGATGTGCCGTAACATGTATAACTATCGGCGTATCTCCGTGATATCGCGTCATTTTAACCGTCTTTTGATCGTGTTAAGGGTGTGTAACTGTCTTTGTTCATTAGCAACTAAGTGGATCGCGCTCGGTTAATTTAGCTACCGAATTTGACCAAAGGGAATTCAATAAGCCCAATTACAATATTATCATTCAAGGACCGTTTCGAAATTAGGATGACGTTATAATTTTATTTTACATGGTATCTTGTTCTCGTGTATGATGTCAGTCATTTATGACTGGACGAAAATCCTGTACGTGTAAATCATTGACGAACACAAAGTGGAGGTACAAGTGGAGATACAAAGTGGAGGCACAAGTGGAGGTACAAAGTGGAGGCACAAGTGGAGGTACAAAGTGGAGGCATAAGTGGAGGTACAAAGTGGAGGCATAGTTGGAGGCAGATAATGCGCGCAAATGCTCCGCACTGAGAGCAGCAGCTGGCTGACAAGGTAGCTTCATCATCAGATCTAAATCCAACTATTAATTCAGCTATACCAGGCCGTAGAAAAAGAAGCCAGTAGATAGGAGGCTCAAGATGCTATCAAAGCCAGACAAAACCAGGTACATAAAAGCAGGAAAGCTGATCAATCATGCAATTCAGAAATCTGAATCACGTGTTAGCAGATCTTCTTATACCACATACAAACACTGTTCGAACATCAGCTTATTGAGTCCGTGATCTTCACTTCACATCGTATTGACAAAGAAATGGCTATAGTTTTTCAAAGTCCAGACCAGATTGGTTCGATTCAAAACAGACAATATAATAGCCCAGTTAGTTGACTTCTTATAAAAACTAGATACGAGCAATGATTAAACACAAATAATTGGGTTCATTCTTAACGTATAATGTTGGAGCAGATTGGGCGGCCATTTTGATTGAACTATACCATTGTTCTGAATGTGAATCTGGAAATGGTTAAGACGTATTTTCCACTAAAATCGGGCTAGTCTCTCTCGGTTCAGTGACACAAAATGATTGAATCTAGTCACTCGATATCTCAGTATATTATTATTTGTATTCTTTATTCTCACAGTGTTGGTAACAAGTCGTCGACAAAGACTCTGTCGGCCATGTAATGCACAATGTTGTTGCCGTGGCAGTATTCCTTTTTAGGTGCATGCACATCCGGGTATCTTTCACTTGCAGCTACTAGAGTAGACTACATCCCCAAGACTTCAATTTTACCGTACGGCCGTTAAAGCTGTACTAAATATACGGAGCCTGTAAGATAGCGACGTAAGAAGGCGACAGAGAGTCACAGTCTAAGTCCTAGAGCAGACGACGTGGACATAGCCTCGTTCACAAATATTTACGGTAAAATTGTGCGTACGAGGTTACGTTATCAACCGAATGGGACAAGCGGTTAACGACAGAAAAGAATTCAAAACCATAGCCTAATAAACTAACACTGGAGTTGTTTTTCCAAAACTGCATCGACTTTTGAGATGTCTAAAACAATTGAGTTCCAAAATATCATAAAATCAAAAACCATTTATACGTAGAAACCGATGGGGGTTCAAAATGTACAGCCAATCGTGGCCTATGTTTTGGATACCTTAAAATCAACCACTTTTACTTCCATTGAACTGAATTTAATAGTACCCGTTTCCCTTAAAGGTTTTCAAAAACTTCGATATAGATGTCAATTTCATTTTAAATGCATACTGACTAGGTAAGGTGCGGTTACACGCTTATTTTCATACGGCATCAAATTCACTTCCGTAGCTACGTTGAGCGAGTCCCCGGCCGCGCGAAGTGCAATAACACCGATTAAGTGCAGGGAACCTAAGTTATTGTACAAGCTACTATCTCGGTCGTATCTAAGCAGTGAAATATATTTCACGTATTCCGTTTGTAACTTATGTCGACTTAGTTTCCTTTGTAACTTATGCCGACTTATTTTCCATTTGAAACTAATGTCGACTTAGTTTCCTTTGTAACTTATGCCGACTTATTTTCCTTTTGTAACTTATGTCGACTTAGTTTCCTTTGTAACTTATGCCGACTTATTTTCCTTTTGTAACTTATGTCGACTTATTTTCCTTTTGTAACTTATGTCGACTTATTTTCCTTCTGTCCACTGACTCTTCTAACCCAAACAAATTGCTCTACCATGTCCTCAATATATGAACTTTCAAAAGTTAGCTTCATTCTTTTATTTAACACTTTCCACGCGGCAGGCGTCTGCAGACGACGTTCCAATATTTCACAAAATGTTTCAAAAATGTCAAAATTATTGAATTTCATTGGCGCATTTGATATCACAAATATTGCTGAAGCAAACAGTGTGGCCCTGTGCATACATTGCTCTAGTTAAATCAAGTGTTGACAATCATGGAAGATAAATCATAAAGGCGTTTCGGTTGGTTGTGGCAAGTTATTTAATCTGTCAAACAGTCTCATTAATTTACTGTCCATATTTCAATTTTATCTTACCCACACGTATAAACACTCAAATAAGGTTTCTTATAAATATTTGGAAACTATTTGTAAATGATTCTCAATTTCTGAGAACACATTTGTTTGTCCCACACAACCAACGTTTTTGCGCGTTGACTATCTTGTTTTTGATGACTGCACTTTGAACCACGCCAATTTTTTTTATCTTCCCAGTGTCATTTTCGGCAGTAAACATGATTAAAAGTATACACAGCCATTTTCTTATGGTCCGGCAAGTCGGCAACATGGTAACCCTGCTACCAGTTCAGGGTAAATAAAAAAAAAGTGTAGGCCTACTCAAAGTAAAATAATTATTAAAAATATTCATTATCAGAAAACGAACAACAAAAGTATGCAGCAATAGATGCATTTATTCACTATCATCAGCAAAAAGAATGATGACATTTCATGGTACCGTTTACCAGATATGACTATTTTGGTTAAGTAACTGCATTTTGAAACCGAACACAATATTGAATATTTTACTCAACAATGCTTGATATTAACAAGTGGATTCATGTAGGCCCCTATAGTACACAATAACTAACTAACAAAGACAAATCAAACATTTTCAGTTATTTTTCAAACATTAAATGAGAAATTATGTCAAAACAATGTCATTATTACACGAATTTAGCAACAACAACAACATAGTGAGATTCAATAGATCTTATCAGAGAAAATATCGTAAATCTTGTTCGGTTCATAAAATGTTGACATTTACGCAAATGAGCATAAAATATGTTAACCACAACCAATTTCAACCAACTAAAATTCTTTAGAAAGCTAATTAGATAGCCCGCCTGCCTAAATACAAAAATATGTGAAATATTTGCACAGATTTTGAGATATAAAATCCCAAAGTTGAGTACACCTTTGTTGTTACTCACCCTGTATACCCGGTATCTGTACAGGTACTGACAGCCGAGCAATGATACCGAGGATAAGAAAATGGCTGCGTACCAAGAACGTACCAAGATGATGCACTTCAGAACTATCTGTAAACTTTTAACATGTCAGTTCCGAGAAAGTGTCAAGTATCAAAAGAGTAATAAAGGTGGAGGTCCCGATCACTTTAACTTTTTTTGTCCATCAACATATTTTGATTAGAAGACACCCGATATTTTTCACATTATTTCTGTAAAATGTTTGGCGCAAAATATGTTCCATTTAGATGTTATAGGCCAAAATGCAGTGAATTACTGCCTATAAGGTAGTTTTAACCACTCGACCAGTTTGTGTATAATTATACTACTAGTAGCCTACTACTAATAAATGGGCAAATTTCATGTCACCTTGTGCTTCTAAAATAAGAACCATTGGAGTGATGCAACTCAAACTTTGGAATACGACTATTTAAAGGATGACCCTTCATGTACATGTAGAATAGAAAACATCGAGTTGAAAATCGAGCCAGCCATCAGAACACCTACCTTTAATATAACAGGGGGGAGAATTTAACAATCACCTGGTACGGTTTAATTTTGGAAAAATAATGTGTACAATAACTTGCAATTTAAATTTAACTTTGCATATCTGCCCTAAGAGACCACGATGAAAATATATGCTTGGTGACGAAGACAAATTTGTATTTTTCTGATTTCTTGTTTTAGGACAAACAAAAACACAAACTGATATGCGTGCGCGCTTGGTTTAACATAGTCGAAATTTGATTTGCAAGAAAACTTACTAAGCGCAAGACAACCTTTTTTTTAAAATTCAGTACTAATAAAACTAATGAAACGCTATTACATCTAATTGTATGATTATGAAACTAAATAATGATGAGTCCATTCTAAACAAGTTCAAACATTTTCTTGACTAAGATGATTCGTACATCAGTATTAATTTCAATAATCACGGCATCTGTATACGTGCCCGGCGAATGGAACTTAATACAATGAACGGAGGCGAACTCGGCAACAACCCCGGCAACAACACCGATCGGAACTGCAACCCACACTCTCTCCCAAGCGGCAAACGCGAAGGTGCACTCTATATACACCGTGTCCGTAAGGTAATAATTATAACTTCCCCTTGATGTCATGTACATAACACTTTCCACGCGGCCGTCGTCTGCAGACGACAGTTCCAAAATTTCACAAAATGTTTCAAAAAAGTCAAAAGTGTTGAATTTAATTAACATATTTGGAATCACCATGTAAAATGCATTGAAATAAGTACAAATATGCCTAGTTTTGGTTCAGTAAATCTTGAGATAGACTTTGAAAGTTGGGAAAGGTTTATACAAAAATCTGTTTTGTATATGGTAACATAATATATAGCCGCGTGGAAAGAGTTAAAACATCGCTCCTATCCTATAACATACAAAATACAAAATTAGCCGGTAACATTATCCTTAAACGATTAAATGCGCGTTTTGAAATACCCCCAAAGCGATATTACGATATAACTGTAGGCCTTTAACGTTATAGATATTGAATGTAGAAACTCAATGAGTGAGTGTTGCTTGCCAAATTCGTTGTAGATGTGGAAGTCTGGATAGGAATGAACTTATAAATTTCTCTAAATATAGAAGAGACATTTTGAGAAAAAAGGAAAACGCTGTTATATCCACAACGGGCATTGATCCAAAATGGTGATAGTAAACAGTTTTGACATAATAGTAACAATATTATATGGAACTTGTTTCAAACTTGTTTCTTTCGATACCAATCAAGACCAACTTTTTCCACACCATAAATTGTCACCTTTTCACTCCAGATATACAGTTCCTTTTCACTTCAGGTCTGGTATAAAAGGGAATTTAAATCCTCGACTTATTACAGTTTTTAAACGTGCATTGTATGATACAGAAGTAAGCACCTCGTGTGTCAACTTTACATGCTACAGATTAACTCGCAAGAGATACACTAAACATAATATGTAAACTCCTCACAAAAAGTATTGAGACACTTAAAAATGAGCCAATTAGTAACGGCCTGAAAAGGTATGGGTTAATCGAAGCAAATAACCTAGTGCATAATTTTGTTCTGCGTATTTTGACACCTCGATTATTGAGATGCGATGTTGCGGAGCGGAGTTATTGTCATTTCAATGGTCGTAGGTCTAGTTTTAAAAGTGACAATCATCCCTAGAATGATCAGGTTTACGCTTTACACACGTGTACAAAAATGCTTAAATAGGGATGGTTGTCACTTTTGAAACTGGACCTACGAGTACGACCATTGAAAAAACAATAACTCCACTCCGCAACATCGTATCTCAACAATCGAGGTGTCAATGTATGCAGAACAAAATTATGCACTGAGTTATTTGCTTCGATCAATCCATACCCTTTCGGGCCGTTAATTATTGGCTCATTTGTTAAGTGTCTCGATACTTTTGTGATGAGTATGCTTGTACTTCATTCCTTTTAACATGTTTAATGGCTTCATCGTTCCTTTTGTAACTTATGTCGACTTATTTTCCTTTTGTAACTTATGTCGACTTATTTTCCTTTTGTAACTTATGCCGACTTATTTTCCTTTTGTAACTTATGTCGACTTATTTTCCTTTTGTAACTTATGCCGACTTAGTTTCCTTTGTAACTTATGTCGACTTATTTTCCTTTTGTAACTTATGCCGACTTATTTTTTCCATTTGTAACTTATGTCGACTTAGTTTCCTTTGTAACTTATGCCGACTTATTTTCCTTTTGTAACTTATGTCGACCTTTTTTCCTTTTGTAACTTATGTCGACTTAGTTGGCCTTTTGTAACTTATGCCGACTTATTTTCCTTTTGTAACTTATGTCGACTTATTTTCCTTTCGTAACTTATGTCGACTTATTTTCCTTTTGTAACTTACGTCGACTCATTATTTTCCTTCTGTCCACTGACTCTTCTAACCCAAACAAATTGCTCTACCATGTCCACATTATATGAACATTCAAAATGTAGCTTCATTATTAAACACTTTCCACGCGGCAGGCATCTGCAGACGGCCTTCCAATATTTCACAAAATGTTTCAAAAATGTCAACATTATTGAATTTCATTGGCGCATTTGAAATCACAAATATTGCTGAAGCAAAGAGGGTGGCCCTGTGCATACATTGCTCTAGTTAAATCAAGTGTTGACAATCATGGAAGATAAATCGTAAAGGCGTTTCGATTGGTTGTGTGGCAAGTTATTTAATCTGTCAAACAGTCTCATTAATTTACTGTCCATATTTCAATTTTATCTCACCCACACGTATAAACACTCAAATAAGGTTTCTTATAAATATTTGGAAACTATTTGTATATGATTCTCAATTTCTGAGAACACATTTGTTTGTCCCACACAACCAACATTTTTGCGCGTTGACTATCTTGTTTTGATGACTGCACTTTGAACCACGCCAATGTTTTATCTTAGCAGCGTCATTTTCGGCAGTAAACATGATTAAAAGTATACACAGCCATTTTCTTATGCCGGTCCGGCAAGTCGGCAACGTGGTAACTCTGCTACCAGTTCAGGGTAAATCAAAAAAGTAAAATAATTATTAAAAATATTCATTATCAGAAACTTCAGGAGGACTATCTGGAAACTTAACATGTCAGTTCCGAGAAAGTGTCAATTATCAAAAGAATAGTGTAATAAAGGTGGAGGTCTCGATCACTTTAGCTTTTTTTTGTCCATCAACAAATTTTGATTAGAAGACACCCGACATTTTCCACATTATTTCTGTAAAATGTTTGGCGCAAAATATGTTCCATTTAGATGTTATAGACCAAAATGCAGTGAATTACTGCCTGAGGTAGTTTTAACCACTCGACCAGTTTGTGTATATACTACTAGTATACTAATTATCAATGGGCAAATTTCATGTCACCTTGTGCTTCTGAAATAAGAACCATTGGAGTGATGCAACTCAAACTTTGAAATACGACTATTTTAAGGATGACCCTTCATGTAGAATAGAAAACATCGAGTTGACAATCGAGGCAGCCATCAGAACACCTACCTTTAATATAATAGGGGGAGAATTTAACAATGACCTGGTAAGGTTTAATTTTGGAACAATAATGTGTACAATAACTTAAATTTTAACTTAACTTTAAATTTAACTTTGCATATCTGCTCTATAAGAGACCACGATGAAAATATATGCTTGGTGACGAAGACAAATTTGTATTTTTCTGATTTCTTGTTTTAGGACAAAACAAAAACACAAACTGATATGCGTGTGCGCTTGGTTTAACATAGTTGAATTGAATTTTATTTGCAAGAAAACTAAAGCGCAAGTCAACTTTTTTTTTTAAATTCAATATACATCGAATTGTATGATAATAAAACTAAATAATGATGAGTCCATTCTAAACAAGTTCAAACATTTTCTTGACTTAAAGGTATATTATGTGATCTTTCCAGGGAACGCCCTCAACATCGAAAAAAAAATAGAAAGCAGATTTTCTTGCAGATTTACATTTCTGATTATAAATCATGCATACATTCCAAGTTACAGGGCGATACAATTCTTAATTACTTCAAAATCATGGTTTTAGAGTGAAAATAAACTGTCCAAATCCGGACACTTTATATTTTTCACTCTAAATTCACTCTAAAACCATGATTTTGAGGTAATTAGGAATCGTATCGCTCTGTAACTTGGAATGTATGTATGATTTATGATCGGAAATGTAAATCTGCAAGAAAATCTACTTTCTAAAAAAAATAATGAATAGAGGGCGCCCTCTGGAAAAGATCACATAATATGCCTTTAAGATAATTCGTACATCAGTATTAATTTCAATAATCACGGCATCAGTATACGTGCCCGGCGAATGGAACTTAATACAATGAACGGAGGCGAACTCGGCAACAACCCCGGCAACGACACCGATCGGAACTGCAACCCACACTCTTTCCCAAGCGGCAAACGCGGAGGTACACTCTATATACATCGTGTCCGTAAGGTAATAATTATAACTTCCCCTTGATGTCATGTATATAACACTTTCCACGTGGCCGTCGTCTGCAGACGATAGTTCCAAAATTTCACAAAATGTTTCAAAAAAGTCAAAAGTGTTGAATTTAATTAACATATTTGGAATCACCATGTAAAATACATTGAAATAAGTACAAATATGCCTAGTTTTGGTTCACTAAATCTTGAGATAGACTTTGAAAGTTGGGAAAGGTTTATACAAAATCTGTTTTGTATATGGTAACATAATATATAGCCGCGTGGAAAGAGTTAAAACATCGCTCCTATCCTATAACATACAAAATACAAAATTAGCTGGTAACATTATCCATAAACGATTAAATGCGCGTTTTGAAATACCCCCAAAGCGATATTACGATATAACTGTATAGGCCTTTAACGTTATAGATATATTGAATGTAGAAACTCAATGAGTGAGTGTTGCTTGCCAAATTATTTGTACGATGTGGAAGTCTGGATAGGAATGAACTTATAAATGTCTCTAAATATAGAAGAGACATATTGAGAAAAAAGGAAAACGCTGTTATATCCACAACGGGCATTGATCCAAAATGGTGATAGTAAACAGTTTTGACATAATAGTAACAATATTATATGGAACTTGTTTCAAACTTGTTTCTTTCGATACCAATCAAGACCAACTTTTTCCACACCATAAATTGTCACCTTTTCACTCCAGATATACAGTTCCTTTTCACTTCAGGTCTGGTATAAAAGGGAATTTAAATCCTCGACTTATTAAAGTTTTTAAACGTGCATTGTATGATACAGAAGTAAGCACCTCGTAAGTACAGATTAAATCGCAAGAGATACACTGAACATAATACGGTATGTAAACTCCTCACAAAAAGTATCGAGACACTTAAAAATGAGCCAATAATTAACGGGCTGAAAAGGTATGGACTAATTGAAGCAAATAACCTAGAGCGTATTTTGACACCTCGATTATTGAGATGCGATGTTGCGGAGCGGAGTTATTGTCATTTCAATGGTCGTAGGTCCAGTTTTAAAAGTGACAATCATCCCTATAATGATCAGGTTTTCGCTTTACACACGTGTACAAAAATGCTTCTATAGGGATGGTTGTCACTTTTGAAACTAGACCTACGACCATTGAAATAACAATAACTCCACTCCGCAACATCGTATCTCAACAATCGAGGTGTCAATGTATGCAGAACAAAATTATGCACTGAGTTATTTGCTTCGATCAATCCATACCTTTTCGGGCCGTTAATTATTGGCTCATTTGTTAAGTGTCTCGATACTTTTTGTGATGAGTATGCTTGTACTTCATTCCGTTTACCATGTTTAATAGCTTCATCGTACTTGACGGCCTAACCTGACGGGTCTTTACCATGTTTACACTGAAACGTGTACTCCGTATGATACGCCAATTCTACACAGAAAATGCACTTCGCTTTTGTTGAAAGCACATAGTTAGTTTTACAGCTCGCAAATAAATATACACTAGGCCTATAGGCCTACTTATTTAATTTGTAATTGTCAGTTTCTGTACGAAGTACAGCCTGTTAAAAATTATCAATGTAGTAATTAGTTATTAAACGGGCGAATGAATGGCACGGGCTCTTTTCCTCTCAATTGTATGAACAATATCGCCATATAAACGACTCTTTACTTCCTTTTTCAGTGCAGTATAGTACAGTTATCTATTATCCAATATAGCTACAGACGTAATATAGCTCACCGCGGGATTTTGAACTCAATCATTAATTCAGGAAAGGATTTACAACTTGAGTTATCTTGTCATAAACCGATGTATAAATATGAAAATGTTGAAAGATTTGTCAAAAGTACTTTCTCCATGATACTAGTATCATGTATCCTTGTAAAGCAATCGAGTGCATGTTTGCAAACAGAAAATCATAAGCATCGTGTCTTGCGTCCAAGGTACAAGTTGCAATTGGCTGTTATCTGCGCCCAAACGCGAATTAAAATAGTTAAGCCGTATTTCGGATATTGTTGATAGCGAAACATCACCTAATTAGGCTAATTGCCATGATTTACATCAATACTACATGTATTATGAGAGTACGATACAGACCGAAGTAGTACTATGAAGGTAATGTATATCCAGAATTCCAGACGGAGTAAGGGATGGCATCCAGATTCGTACGGATTGAAAACCGTAGATCGGAGAGGGTAAACGTACTGGCTGTCCGTTCACGGGAGTTTACAATGCTATAAGCATGGCTAAACAAGTATCGGTCGGTCATTATTTAACCGCGTTCCGTTTATCTACAGAAAACTGTCCGTTTATCCCAGTTCGTTTACCCTCTCCGATCTACGATTTTCAATCCGTACGAATCTGGATGCTATCCCTAAGCATGAGATAAGAAGTATCAATTGGGAAGTACGCTAAGTCAATAAAAGTATTTCCATTTAATTCCTTACCGACACCATCATTAACACCTTCCACGCGGCGGTCGTCTGCAGACGACATTCCAACAATTTCACAAAATGTTCCAAAAATGTCAACATTGTTGAATTTCATTACCATATTGGAAATCACCATATGACATGCATTGAAATAAGTACAAATATGCCTAGTATTGGTTCATTAAATCTTGAGATAAACTTTGAAAATTGGGAAAGGTTTCTGACAAATCTGTTCTGTATAATATGGTAACATAATAGCCGCGTGGAAAGTGTTAAATCGACGGACTTTCCATCGACACTGCCTACTTCCTATACTCCCTTTCATAATCCCTTGGACATAATTCCATCAAATCATGCGTACGTGCGAGTTGCGTACGTATGTGTGTAGGTTCGAGTAGTAATGCGTAGGGTTTCACACCACTAAATAACGTCTGGCCCTACCCCCTTTGAGGCAAAAGTCCAAAACCGGCCCGTTTCTATGCCGAAACGGGAGACCTATTGTAAATTACAGTTTAAAATTAGGGTATTTACTACAAGTTATGGCGAAATTAATATAGTGTGAATTTTGACAGACACATCAGCGTTCTTCAGGTCCAAAAAAATTGATGCAATGATGATTTTTTAATATTTTAACAGAGACATTTGTGTTCAGGTCATTTCCGGTATCTGACGCAATAATCTTAATCAACAATTGCGTGTGACCAGGAAAACTCAACTCGTACTTTTTGAAAAGGCTCTAGCTCAAAATTATGCCGGTTACCCCCCATATATGAGTAGTTGAGTTAGTAGTCATGGCTTTCATCTTCAAGTTGAAATCAAATTTCAAGTTACCAGTTTCTTATAACGTCGAGAAATATCCATTTTAAAAGTGTGCATTTCACGTGTAACCCTATGGGAGATGTATTTAGTGGTGTGCAACCTATACAGAGGGTCAAGGCGCTTTGACCTTCACCCCTGCATTGCTGTCTAAACTGACTTGCCGGCAATGATAACTAGACTTCTAGTTAAAATTGGTTCTAACACATATTATTACGGCCCGTACACTTCGTTCTCTTAGTATACACATCTGTTTCATCATGAAAGATCCGTCCGTGTGGTTAAATAAGCTACAATCTGACTAATTAAAGTCATTATCTAGTTTTTTATCTTTTTTTTTTTTTTTTTTTTTTTTTTTTTAAAGAAGAAAACCGTATATTCTCTGCCCAAAAAAGTTAATTTGAAAAAATATTATGTTTGATTAATGATTTTCTTTTCGAGATATCAACGATTATGTAAATTTTTCTCCATAGAGCTGTGTATAAATGCTCATTTTCTCCATCCCACTGTCTTTTAATGCAAGACCCTGCGACATTAGGACTTCTCGGACACGTGCCATAGACATACATGATTACTTTAAACGATTTAAAGTTTATCATGTTTATTTATCGAAATGGCCAAAATATGAGGGTTTAAATTTCGCTAATAGGAACAAAATTTGGAGAAAAACTTTTTTTCTTAAATATCAAAAATATAATATTAAACGAATTACGCTCTAGTGAGAAGAAAAAAAGATTTGAATACAAGTTTTGCATACTTCCGTAAACTCCCCTCTCAGAACGGCTCGGGGTCTAACATGATCTAAATTGTATTTAAAAAGACATATTTGAAGCAAGAGTTGAACGTAAGCGGTGGGGGGGGGGGGGGGGGATATGGGATATGGGGGGGGGGGGTAGGGCATGGGGGGGGGGGTAAATTGATTAAGCTGTGTCTACTGAATAGGTCAACCTCACAGAATGTCCTTGTAATTTCAATACTTCCATGCAAAATGTTTTACAACAAGTGATTAGCATAGTGTCGTATGCCTTTTTGACGAGGATCATGGTAACCAAAATCTACTTTTCTACTGACATAGCCAATATGACGCACAATGTCTTTCACTGTTTTTTACCACTTTGAAGTCGTATATTTGATCAAAAATCATAACTACGCATAATGTAAAGTGCAAAAGATTAAGAAAATGAGGCAATAAAAAAAGAAGTGTCTCCTTCAGGTTTCACACCACTAAATAACGTCTGGCCCTACCCCCTTTGAGGCAAAAGTCCAAAACCGGCCCGTTTCTATGCCGAAACGGGAGACCTATTGTAAATTACAGTTTAAAATTAGGGTATTTACTACAAGTTATGGCGAAATTAATATAGTGTGAATTTTGACAGACACATCAGCGTTCTTCAGGTCCAAAAAAATTGATGCAATGATGATTTTTTAATATTTTAACAGAGACATTTGTGTTCAGGTCATTTCCGGTATCTGACGCAATAATCTTAATCAACAATTGCGTGTGACCAGGAAAACTCAACTCGTACTTTTTGAAAAGGCTCTAGCTCAAAATTATGCCGGTTACCCCCCATATATGAGTAGTTGAGTTAGTAGTCATGGCTTTCATCTTCAAGTTGAAATCAAATTTCAAGTTACCAGTTTCTTATAACGTCGAGAAATATCCATTTTAAAAGTGTGCATTTCACGTGTAACCCTATGGGAGATGTATTTAGTGGTGTGCAACCGTAGGTGCGTATGTGCGTAAACCCGGAAGGGCGTACCAGTCATAGACTAATGGGCCCACGTCACATGAGGTTGAGCTCGCGTAAAGTACGCCTGGTCAACCTCACCCCAAAACGGTCCCCTGGATCTCTGTTGTGCGCACTACGTCATCTCGACCTCAAGGCTCTGATTGGTTGGTGCTCAAACGTGAGAACTGAAAAACTCATGAGCTTTTCCACGCACCATCACGCCCCACTGCGTCGGTGGTTAGTGGCGCAGCGGGAGCACTGCGTTGGTGGATACGGCGCAGCGTGACGATCGTTAAAAAGGCTTCAGTTTAAATTTGACCAATCAGGTGCTTTGGTGTTGTTGGTTGGCAGTATTTTGTGAGTTCAAGCATGCGTGCGCAGCCTGATCGAAGTGCGCCCACGTATGCCGAACTGTGGCCAGGAGATTATGTGCCGTAGGTCCATTACTTAGAGACTGCTCATTCCGCATTCCAACACACACAGCGCACTGAAGCCGCGTGTCATGTCAATCTCCCATGACGACAGTCAATCACCCATGACGACGGTCAATTCTTCTGGCGCAGCTTGTGCGTTGAGTGCGTATGATTAGCCCGCAGACACACCCGCGTCCGTGGCGCAATTAACGGGAGCGCAATCATTACAATTTGAAGGGAGAGGATCTCCTTATGGAACCAAAACATGTCACAGTGTTTATTCGTCTTCACACAATCCTCAAGTTTCATGTCATTACCAGATTACTTGGTCATTGATGAGTAAACACTATGGCCAATACTTCTTTTGTTCCACGCATTTATTATCCGTAAACAACATTTGGTCAAACACTGTATACAACCAGTCTCATCATGTCATGGGTATATATCTCCGCTTTATTCCGTCAATCAAATGTTCAACTTCACCATCAATGACCACAACCTGATAACAGTTTGGAACAAAAAATGGTCCTTGCAGAAAAACGTTCCTGAAGCCATCTTGTTAAGCTTGAATAATGAAACATTGAAACTAATACATGCAAAGCGTGCACAAATTGTTATTTTTAACGCTAAAAAGGTCCAGTATGTTTTAACGTCCCTCAAATGCAAATTATGGGACGTGACCCCGTACTCTCCCCCCCCCCCCCACCACCCATTTGCCCCACCTATAATGCTCCTACCCTTCCTCCTTTTCTTCCCCTTTCCTCTTCCTCCTTCTTCTCCTCTTCCTCCTTTTTTTACTCTTTTGTCAATGGGGGGGGGGGGGGGGGGGGTGGCCTGCTGGGCCTCCCCTGGATACGCCACTGGAAGTGTTAAAATAACCTTCATGTGAATAGATTTATTTATTGTTTATTTTAAAGCATTTAAAGAAAAGTAAACATTAGGCCTACTGTACCGTATATATACGAGTGATTTGTGCAATGACCCATCTGTGATTTAGCATGGCCTACATTATATATAAACGATCGTATTTAGCACTAATGTAGGTCCACGTTTTTCTTCTGTTAAATAGACATGATTCATCCTAGTATTCAATTAGAATTTGAATTCTTAGAGCAAAAAATATTCAGAGTTTCGTTTGGCCTAAACATTTACCTTTTTACTGTGTAATAGAAAAGCATTTTCAAAAGCCACAAACAAAGCACATTTTGTGTAACAACTTACCAAATTTGTAACCAAACACGAACCGATTTTAGTAGCGTTAGATCTACAACAGCAACTTGAACTGCGGCCTATTGGAAAGGACCATAAAATGCGTTGGCGGCATTCGTGAAACGCTTGCGTTTGTTTCAGATCAACACGCAGGGACGCTACAAGAAAAAGTAACGCACTCAGCACGCGCGTAGAGCGACGTTTTTCGGGAAGTGCGTATTTGTTGTTGTCATGGTTCGACTTTTTGTTCTTTGGCTTCAATTTTTAAGCGTCGTGAGCAGCCTCTGGTACCAGTCCCTTCAAAAGAATAATCGCGCATTCTAATTGGTCAATCGTGAAATCGTCACGCGCCGTGATCGCCGGCGCGTGACCTTGTTCATGTTTATCGCGCCTGTCAAGCATTTTGACGCCGCGCCTCGAAAACAACAACAAAATACGCTCGCGTGAAATAACGCGAATTATGTCCAAGGGATTATGAAAGGGAGTATAATACGTCTGGGCATGCCTAATACGAAGTATTAGCACGTATAGCAAACATAATAAACAGAATGATAGGCATTTAGTTCTAGCGATGATAAGATATGAGATCACGTGCAAGATGGTCTGAAAAGTCCGATGGCAGGAATAGAATGTAGCTAAGGACTCCTGACTCCTAAGTAATAATTATTAAAATATTATGTTAACAGTCCTCAAAAAAGTAACTGAGCAGGTATTAATATGCTCTAACTCCAAAACTATAGCTCTTACGTAAAAATATTAATTAATAAAGTTGTAAGGAAATCTCTTTTCTTCAATTTGAGATATTACACGTGATGATTGAATGAATATTAACACAGTTATGGGCCCAAAACCAAAACAAAGTCATTTTTTCATTTTAACATTTTGTTCGTCGACACGCAGCCTCGACTAGCAACAGGCAGATTATTGATTAACTGGAAGCGATAACTCACGGGTTGATAGTAAGATATGGGGATTGGGGATGCTTCAATTGATCAATGCAGCCCATACACATACCTGCCACACGGTCCTGCGTGTTCAAAACCCAAGTGTGAAAATGTAAACTGCACTTTGTTCTATCCTTATCATTGTAGTGTTCTCAATTAGTAACCGATCTTCAAGAACAATGTCTCAAATTGATATTTTTACTTCAATCAGATAAGTGTACGGGGTATATGAAACATTTTCATTATTTGTTCTACGTTATAAACCATTGTTTCATTTGGAAGTGGAGAATAACTGATAAATTAAAAACGATCTTAATTTCGTTAAAAAAAGAAGGCCATAATTATTTAAGCCCCCTAATTCATGTAATTTCATAATTTCGCGGGAAAAGGGTGTTGTTTTCAGTTCCCTAGATTTTATGGGGAGTGGACTGATAGTTGGGGTGGGTAGCAAGTAGCAACGAAACGAATCAGTCATTGCGCTCACTGCTGATGTGCCATGTCTGCATGTTGTGCTACTAAGTATCTTGGAGTAGTAAGACGGTCAGCTCATCCCAGAAATCGGAACCAATTGGTGATAGGTTGCACATCGTTCTACTCTTATGGTATTAGTGCCCGATTTTCAACACACCATAGCTTCTCCTGGAGACTTATCACATGTTAATTTACATGTACAATATGAAATAGCGTGAAAATTCGAGGTATGTCAAACCATTGTGTTGAGATCATAAGCTTAATTTTCAAATTAATATGAAATAGGTTAACTAACTAGAAACGAATTAGGTTGGTATTTGAAACAAGTTTTCTAATCGTTTACAGTCTTATAGTAAGTATGGAACGAGAACAGTTTTGGACTTTTGGATCATTCAATCTTTTTGAGCGAACCTGAATCCAGGGACCTCATTTCATTGAACTCACCAATGAAAGATTTGTTTTTGAAATTGCTAGTTGGTGGTCTAAAGGTGCATTGTACGCGTTCGTGATGGGGATATTACAAGGGGTAGGGGCTTCTGTCAAACCACGGTAAGGTCGATCACCTTTGCAACCCATATTCCCTCTGTTGCCCCCCAATAGTATCAAATACCATATAATGCCGACGTATATGAACGCACACCTGCAACTTTTTAAAAGGGGGCTGACCATTTCTTCAACTCACACGGTAATTTCGCGCTTTCGGCCCAACAACAACAAAGGCAGCTGGTTCTGACTGGTAAATGGGTCGGTATAGTGGTCTTTCAAGATTCAAGGGGCGATGTTTATATAAATATATATAATTATAATAGTCAATCACATCAATGTTCAAGAAATAACCGCATGGTCATGTTGTTAACGTGCCGCCTGCCGTAAGCGCTAAGATAACATTATATATTCAGGACAGAGTTTAAATGTAGGGCGTATTAATGAAGAAAAGGTATCCACTGAATTCTTCAATACATAATTTCCTAGAAGATGTATACAGGGTGAGTAAAAAAAAGTGTTCTCAACTTTGGGAGTTTATTTCTTAAAATGATCTGTGCACAAAATTCACAGATTTTTTATTGAGGTAGACGGGGTATGTATCTCATTAGGGATCACGTCAAAACTCGACCTCCAGGCAACCGCCGGTTACGGCCGGTTCCGCCCGGTTCTCACAAAATGTGTCGACTGTTATTATATACACACATAATGAGGTCAAATAGTTACACTCTGGTGAACACGACCGGTTGATAGTGCCTCGTCACACGTGTGAGCAATAAAATCTTGAAGTAATGGGCTCAGTTGACAACCAGTACAATACAGCTATTGATTTTCGCTGGGGTTGGCTTTTTCAATCTGTTTATAGCTCAATTAACTTTTTAAAATCAATACCGAAAGTCTATGAATGTTTTTTTTTATAGAACGATTATAGAGAGAGCTATTATGACCGCAAAATAACAGATTGATAGTGTAAATTGGTCCGGTTACAGCATTAAGTCAACCGGCGGTTGTTCAGTGTTGCATGCGCGAATATTCATATACCAGTAAAACATTTGACCTGAAAGAACCGGGCGGAACCGCCCGTATCCGGCGGTCAACGGGCGGTCGAGTTTTGACGTCTTCCCTTAGTTTTCTAAAGAATTTTAGTTGGATGAAATTGGTTGTGGTAAACATAATTTATGCTCATTTGTGTAAAAAGTCAACATTTTATAAACCGAACAAGATTTGCGATATTTTCTCTGACATGTCTGATAAGATCTATTGAATCTCACTATTGAAAATGGTCCAGTCTCTAGCCATTTTTTTTTATTACTAATTTCGTGTCATAATGACAGTGTTTTGACATAATTTCGCTTTTAATGTTTGAAAAAATAACTGAAAATGTCTGATTTGTCTTATAGTTAGTTAGTTATTGTGTACCATACATAAATCTACTTGTTCATTAATATCAAGCATTATTGAGTAAAATATTCAATATTGTGTTCGGTTTCAAAATGCAGTAACTTTACCAAAATAGTCTGGTTAACGGTACCATGAAATGTCATGATTCTTTTTGCTGATGATATTGAATGAATGCATCTATTGCCGCATACATTGGTTGCCGTCATATTCTGATAATGAATATTTTTAATAATTATTTCAATTTGAGTACACTTTTGTTAGACCTTTGTTATATAGACCTATACTATCTACCATGTTTTGTAAAGTGAATTTGAGGAAGATAGTCGTTAAACAAATGATACAACTTCAAAGAGTCTGTGGCATTGTTACTGCACTATGCGCAGTGCAGCAACTCAAGGATTCGGGATCATAATCATGATTGAAATGTATTGTTTGACGCCTCAGTCATGTTTTGTTACAACATTGAGTTTTCGCCGTACGTACGCGTATTATTATTATTATTATTATTTATTATCTTTACCCAGGGTTGCCCGAATCAGCTGGCCGCTGTTCTTACTCGGGGCCCTGCACATCAATATAATACATGCTTAAAAATAATGACTTAATATAAAATACACGAGATGTCATAATGACAATATGATTATGTATAGAGCATAAAACCCAATGGACAACACTCATAAATCTATCACATAATAATGCATACAATAAAAACATATTAAAATTATTTGATTACATATAATTTATACATTTCATAAAAGCTTGACTATGATACATCAAACACATTACATTTGAGCTAGTTCCAATGATAGGATAGCGTACGCTGATACCTAGAAATTTGTCAATATCACGGAATAATAACCAATCTATATGATTAATTCCGTAAAGATTGCCGAGTTCTGAAGTGTATAATCCGTACAAAATAACACATGTAACAGCGTACCACCATCGCAAATATAGTTATCTTATGGTATGTCGATTCAACATCACAGGTATCAGCTCGGGTATAGGCTACTTGGGTGCATAATCGTCTAACTTGTTTCCACGCAGAACAAATGCAGTACCTTACCCGGTGATCAAAGAGATGGCTCCTCGTGAAACTCCCTTTCAACACGTTCAAGTTAGAAATTATCCTCATCAATAGGAAATTTCAAGGTTCAATAAAAATGGTAGCTATAATACATTACTAGTACCTCTAGTCATTACATATAGAAGACTAACTGAGTGAGTGTATTGAGTGAATATGATAGGTTAAAGTTCAGGAGAAGTCTCAGTCCACTTGTCCCCATAGGTTTTCGGATGAATCTTGAAAGTCCACCGTAGTCGTAATCTTTAATTGGCGGTGCCTTGTTCTAATAATAAGCCTGAAATTACAGTGATATGGTATCGATTGCACTTTCTTTTATATTAGTAATTACTTCCATCGTAAACGTTAATTGTATTGACTATTAGTCAATGGATAAAGGGGATTGAAATCTATATTCATAAAGAGTGGTTCAGAATCGATGTCGAGCAATTTAAATTTCATCACTCGTTTTGGTTAAATAAAACAAATGAACAGATGTTGAAAGATTGAAGATTGAAGTCAATGCTATCTGAGTGAGTGACAACCCCTTCGAAGTCTGCTCAATTCAAATTCATAAACAGGGGACAAAATTAGCTATTCCGTTTGAAATCATCACACCCCTTGGAAGATATTACCTCAATCTTCCCCACATGGAGTGTGAATTCCAAATGGAGTTATCTGTATGGGCGACTCCATTTGAAATATACACTCCCTGTATAGAGGATTAAGGTAATGTCTTTCATAGGGGGTGTCGGGATTTCAACTAGAATAGCCCAATAAGACAAGTCCCGTTTGACCAGTCTTACCCAACTGCCCAAAGTTCACTTTCCACTGTGAGTTCCTGAAATAAACGAACTTTTAAATTCAACTGAAGTTAGTAGACATTTCACATTTGTATCGCTTTTCATATCGTTTGAATAAATTAGTAGGCCTACCCTTATTTTATGAAGGAAGTGAGGTAAGGCCCAAAAAACGAAGGTCTGTCTCACATACATTTAGGAAAATAGATACGTAAAATGCTTTTTTAAACAAAAAACAACGATGCTAAAAATGCGGAAGTTCTTTTTCTCTTTTTTTCTTATTGTGTTTTGGCCCACTTTTGTCTTCTTTTATTGCCCTTTCGAAGCCAAAAGTCTTGTGCGCCGCGCGGGGTATGTGAGACCGATCCTTTTGTTCTTGGCCTATAATAGATCATTCTACATGCATAGAACATCAGTGGCGTAGCTAGGGGTTTTTTATCAGGGGGGGGCAAGATTTCTAAAATTTTCGTAAAAGGTTGCCCCCAAAAATTTCCAGGTCGGTCAACTCGTGAAGTCAAAAAATTTCGCACGGTCAAAAAATTTCGCACGGACACAAAATTTCGCAGTCCAAAAAGCACTGTAGTCAACAAATATTGCCCAATTCTCAGGGTTATAAGAAGTTTTTCCACAAAAATGTTCATTTATTTAAAAAAAAAAAAAAAATGGTCATTTTTAAATGGTTACCCCACATATAAGCACTATATCCAAAGAGAGGGGCGGGGGCACAAAGGGGGGCGGGGGCACAATTTTTTTTTCAGGGGGGCATCTGCCCCCCTGCCCCCCCCCCCCCCCCCCTGAGCTACGCCACTGTAGAACATGCATGTTCTATATTGTAAAGCAGCAAAAGACAGAAAAGTTATGGAATTATTTTTAAAGTATCAATTTGGATTTAGTAAACATCAATTCAGTATCGTATGTCTTCAGAAAACAAACAAAAGTAAAATATTGGTTATTATTATTTCCTCCCACTGAAACGGTTCCTTATTATTGTTGTTGATGATATTCATTAATAAATGGATACATATTATCTTAGTGGGTGTACTCGGTTCATTCAAAGCGCTCAGAAGGCGTCACAGCAATTCTCGCCGTTTTTCTGAGACCAATCGGAATGACCTTTTTAAACAAACAAAAACTACCAACAATAATCAACTGTACATATTCGTATGTTCATATTTCTTTGAGTTCGTTTGGCATAAAGCGCTGTACAAATAAATAGATAGATAGATGAATATTATTATGTTGTCAAAACCACGTTGACACCATTTTTAAAGTGGCATATTTCTCGAATACAAGGAGACATGTTTAAATGGCTGAAACACATCATTCAGACCTTGTTTGTTGTTCTAGAAAATTGTGTCTATATGATTTCAATAATGCTATTCGTATATATATCGACAATATTTAAGCGACCCTAAGCGGGGTCTACCCGCTAGTCATAAGGGTCGCTAATCATAACGTGTATTTTCCTATACCACGAGTGCGCTAGTCATAAAAGTATCTTAGGGTTAGAGTTATGTTTAGGGTAGGTTTAGGGTTAGGGGTAGGATTAGGGTATGGTATGATTAGGGTTAGGGTTAGGGTAGGATTAGGGTTAGGGTTAGGACTAGGGTTTATGACTAGCGACCCTTATGACTAGAGACCCTTATGACTATAGCGACCCTTATGACTAGCGAGTTTGACCCATTTAAGCATAAAGAGAAAGCTTTTCATTTTTATTGTGTATCTCATTTGCTTGATGCTCAATATAATAAAAAGAACAAAACCCGAATTTACAAGTTGCACATGGGTATGTGATAAGGGTTATCGCAGTCAGTGTGTGGTGAAAATACCCGACGAAACGATATAAGGCCAAACAAAGAAGAAGGTTTGTCTCAGAAACATTTGGCAAAATAGCTAAGTGCTGTGCATTTTTTTTTTTTTAGAAAATAGGCTATGAGGTAAGCGATTTTTATTTTTTATTTTTTGCTAATCTAAGCTTACAAGCTTTTTTGTAGGCCTCAGCGCATAGACCTACGCGCCGTAGCTCATTTCACATGCTAATGCGGGCGAGCTTCTGAGACAAACCTTCTTCTTTGTTTGGCCTAAGACGACGAGAAAAGACATGGACAATGTTCACGAACAAATGAATACCGACACAAATCTGGGAAATGTTAGGATTTTAAAAAAAAATACAAATGTTGGGGTTTTGTTATGTATTATTTTGAAAACAAAAAGCCCGATGGACCCAACATGGGAGGTCATCCGCCCAGCTACTACTTTTCTGGAGGGAATTGCATTGCACGGTGAACTTTCGGGTCCGGAATCTGGAATCTTTCGACTGAGATTTTGTAATTTCTTATTCTGGGGTATGTAAATCCTGGTGTGACTGCATTTCTTTCTGAAATGAGAATGAAGTGTTAAATATTAATGTTGCTTGTCAATTCCGTTGACAGCTCGAAATTGGTTCTTTTAGTAAAAAAAGCATAACTCTTTGTAACACTGAATATTGATTTTATCCCACTTTGATTCATCTGAGCTGTGTTTTAATGTCCCAGGTATAATTTGATAGAATATCTCACCGGAACATGTCAATGGAGTTAGCGGACTGTTTCCCAACATGAGTTCTTTTATTAAAACAGACATAACTCCTAATTGCGAGATAGGCTTTTACGACGGGTATCATCATAATATAAGTTAAAAATTTAACGGGTTCGCCGTCGGACAAGTTTTAATCTGTCAAGCTTTCGTCAGGATTAGTTCTGACTTCTTCAGGACCAAATAATTATAATATTAAACAAAACATAGAGATTGTCACTTCTCTTGTTATCATCATTTGGGCTGACCCTTGCCCGATGATTTGAGAGTAGGTGCCCTTTCCTACTAGTTTATATATAGTAGGCCAGTGGCAACCTATACGTGTAAAGCTCTTTTAAGAGCCACCATCTCTGTTCAGTGGAAGCGGCAATCCATCTGAACAGCTCTTTTCAGAGCCACCAATTCTTTCACGAGTAGGAAAGGGCACCTTCTCTCAAATCATCGGGCAAGGGGCAGCCCAAATGATAATAACAAGTCCTGAAGAAGTCAAAGCTAATCCTGACGAGAGCTTGACAGATTAAAACTTGTCCGACGGCGAACCCGTTAAACTTTTAACTATACTAATATGCTATAGCAAGTAGCAATTTCAGTGATTCGTTTTTTAAGATGAATGGAAGAATATACTCATTGAATACAAGCTTCATTGTATGAATCTCCGAGGTATAATTATCTTTTGAATTTGAATGAATCGTTTCGTTTTTGCTCCTTACTTAGACGGATCATTTTAAAGAATTTAGCATTCCGAGGACAGCTCCCAAAATGGGTTCTTTTAGTAAAACAGATGTAACTCCTGATAGCAAGGGGCAATTTCAGTGATTGTTAAAGATGAGTGAAAGAATATGCTCTTTGAATATGACTTGTGCTTCATTGGTTTGTCAAATTTGTTTGGTCTATTTGAAAACAAATATTTTGACTCACTCTGTAGTTTTAAACAAAACCACAATTATGTTAATTTGAGTGCATGGAGTGGAAGAATATGCTCTTTGAATACATGCTTCATTGTATGAATCTCCCAGGTATAATTATCTTTTGAATTTGAATGAATCGTTTCGTTTTTGCCCCTTACTTAGACGGATCATATTAAAGAATTTAGCATTCCGAGGATAGCTTCCAAAATGGGTTCCTTTAGCATGTTTAGTAAAACAGATGTAATTCCTGATAGCAAGGGGCAATTCCAGTGATTATCTTTTTAAGATGAGTGAAAGAATACCGGTATGCTCTTTGAATATGATGACGTGTGCTTATCAACTTCTTTTTGACTCACTCTGTATATAGTTTTAAACAAAACCACAATGATGTATCATATACAGTAATAACATTGAGATATAAATTTGTTCAATTGATCGTAACATCAAAGATTCCCGCAGCATCGTAGTAACATGATCCGGGTCTTCCCGCGCTCTCACCACCATCATGCACGGGTGGACGCAATTGACATGGTCACTATCATCAAATGTCGAGGTCCTGAAGGAGGGGGGAAAAGAATGAAGAGGGTCAGTGCCCGAGAAGTTAACACTTTACGCGCGGCTATTAGTTTTATCATACATGTATATACAAAACAAGATTTTTCCGAAACCATTCCCAACTTTCAACGCGGGCTATTTCAAGGATTACTGAACCAATACCTGGCATGTTTATACTGCTTTGATTTTCTCATGGTAATTCCAACAATGATGATGACATTCAATAATTCTGACATTTTTTGAAACATTCTGTGAAAATTTGGAAATGTCGTCTGCAAAAAAAATGCAGACGCTTGCCGCGTGAAAAGCGTTAAAGGATCTTTATTACACATCACGATGGATGAATTCTTACACAATAGTCAGAAACAAAAATACTTTGAACTGTAAGAGAGTCGCAGAGCGAGTTCATTTATCAAAGATGATAAGCGGAAAGAAGAAAAGCGCCTTGTGACACAAGCGACAGTTTGTGATTGAAAGACAGATATTGTAATAAATACCGCTTGCTGAAATACGGGATAGTTTGGCAAGGAATAACTGTATACAGATTGGATATAGAGCGAGACGGGTGGCGAAAGACCGTGCAGCAGAAGGACCCTAAGGTGCTACATGCACTCTAGATTTCTAGGTCACTTTTCTCTCCCTCTTATTACGCGCATGCCGACCTGTCATTTAAATGGCTATTGTGTTCCGTAACAAAGCAACGGGCTCTTTCACTCTCATTTTTAAGCAAAAAAAAACTACACGATATTTTGAGGCGAAACTTGATACAAAGATCCATTTCAAACTGTCGCTAAATCTGCCGCAGATTCAATTAAACCGTTTAATATCGGTCCTTTTTAAGTTTGTCTAACAACAAAGAATGCCGTTTTGTATGTGTGTTTTGGAGTGAATTTATTCCATTTGTATAAATACTAAAGCTTTTGTAGCATTGCATAATTGTCATGGGTACCACCAGATGGTCATGATATGTGTATGTGTTTTATAGTGTGTCCCAAAATAAACATGAAGCTATTAAATACATTAACATTCTGACTGATTGATATTCATTTGTTTTACACATTTTGCATAAATGAATAGAGTTGTTTAAGTTTTTACGTAAACAAATATTAAAATAAATATAAAAAACCATGAAAAATCATCAAGATGGATCTCATTCTTGATTTACAAGAATTTAAAGGTCTATGTTCCGATCACTTTAGCCTCTTTTTTGTTGTTACATCAACACATTTTGATATCAGAAGACAAACCCATATTTTTCTCATTATTTCTGTAAATTCCTAGGCCCAAGATATGTTCCATTTAGACGTTATAGGCCAAAATGCAGTGAATTACTGCCAAAGGTGGTTAACCACCCGGCCAGTTTGTGTACTATCCTCAATGGGCAAATTTCATGACACCTTGTGCTTCTAAAATAAGAACCATTGGAGTTATGCAACTCTGGCATTTTAAGGATGACCCCTTCATGTAGAATAGAAAACATCAAGTTGAAAATCGGGCCAGGAATCGGAAAACCTACCTTTAAACCCCGCCTTTAACAAAGCTCGGCAGAGCTCGGTAGACCAATCAGATTTCCACACTAAGACTTACACAAGGTTACCCTTTGAAGATATTGAAATTGAAACCATCACTGTGTTTTTTTAATCCGATGAAAATCACAAACCAGTCATTCACAAAGTCATGAAAGTAGAACGTTTATTCTATCAACATGATCAAGCATTTAACTCCCTGGGCGCTATATCTGCCTACTAACAGTATTTATGATTGGCTAGATACAAGATATGCGCATTTGAACAACCAATTAAAATACAGCTTTTAAAATATTGCACTCCAATATTTATCAGGGATACAATTATTTGTCTTACAATGTCTCTGATTGGTGAAACAAAATGTTGCGTCCATCTTTCTGATCAATCGGCCGGTAATTATCAGGGTTTTAAATTAATAGACTAGATACTCTTTGAACTAAAATATGGAATAAAAGACAATTAAAAACTATACTAAATTTACAAATAAATGTAAATCTTTGATAAAAGTGGAGTTCATTAAACGCCTAAGCTAAGTGTCTTGATACTGAAATGTGGAATATTTGCATTTTGCTGGCGTTCACGAAATCAACATTTCGGAGATGCGTCATGCGTTCTGTTAGTGTTACTGTACATAAGTTACAAGATAATTTGCAGACGATTTCTATTGACAATTCTGAAAACCCTAGATATAACAAAACCAATTGTTCTACGACAATGCGTTCTTTGAAGGGGTGGAGTAACTCGAAGTGCATTATTGTCACATCGCACAGTTTCCCTCGTTACCTCGTACTGTTGCTATTCATTCCCACGGCGATAATTAAAATGGAAGTGATAAAAAAAGTACAGGCTAACTCCCAACATTGAATCCTTCTTATTCAGTGACAGAAATATAATTTATATTCTTGGGGTAATTTATTGAAAGAAAAAAATGTTCGCCAAAACTTTTGATCATGACGTGGCGAAGCTCGCATTTAAAGTAATTTTGAGAGTAGGAGTACGGAAAGCCGCATGGTGGAGGAGTGATTCACTTCGGATCGGATAAGATCAATAACCGTGTATTCTATACCCTAGGGATCTGAAAGGCTCATCAAAAGCTATCGTTACACTAAAGTACATTTTCCAACTCTAATGGATATATTACATGACAATTCAATCAATTAAGGATGTCATATTGTTGGCATTCCTAGCGCAATTTCCCCCTAAAATAGCATTTATAATGTTGACCTTGTAGATAAAAGTGTCATAGCACTTATCGTACCGTTTCTTGGCATATTGTGTATTATCCCCCCCCCCCCCCCCCCCCCCCCCGGTTAAAATAATCGTATTCCAAAGTTTGAGTTTCATAACTCCAATGGTTCTTATTTTAGGAGCACAGGGTGACATGAAATGCCCATTGAGTAGTACACACCCTGGCCGGGTGTGGTTAACCAACCCGGCGATGGCAGTAATTTACTAATTTTTGGCCTATAACGTCTAAATGGAACATAACTTGCGCCAAAAATTGTACAGAAATAATAAGAAAAATATGGGGTCTCTTCTGATATCAAAATATGTTGATGGGCAAAGAAATTAACATACGAGCGATTTCATTTCACATGCACCTGGATTTAACATTCCACACATAACTATCTACATTGACAGATAAATGTGTTGTAAAGCGGGTAGGTATATGCGGATCAATAGACGTCCAAATAAAAGGCTAACAACCTCTATCAATGTATGTCTGCATGCTTCTGCCTTTTGTTCTAGATTTTATTAGGCTTAATAACTGCCTCTGGGTGTGATTGCAAAAATAAATCATTGGGTCGTAATTTGACAGAATGATACAGTAGTTGTACTATTTATACGCGAGTTTATGCGCAGTGTTGGGTATTTATCTTACACATTATACCGAACCTTGCAAAACGAATCTATTGCGGTTTCATCATCTTTCAACTGTTTGTTGTAAATATCTTTGATTGATTACTAGTATTTAAATATAGCGACATTATATTGGGTCGTGCATTTTTATCGCACCAGGTTTTTTTTCCCTTCATTTGTTTTGAATGTTTTTATACAAAGAGCAAATGTGAACAATAGCCAAACAGACATTAACAAGGTTAAAGGCATATTATGTGATCTTTTCAAGATAGCGCCCTCTATTCATTATTTTTTTTAGAAAGTAGATTTTCTCGCAGATTTACATTTCTGATCATAAATCATACATACATTCCAAGTTACAGAGCGATACGATTCCTAATTACCTCAAAATCATGGTTTTAGAGTGAATTTAGAGTAAAAATATAAACTGTCGGAGTTATCCGACAGTTATTTTCACTCTAAAACCATGATTTTGAAGTAATTAAGAATCGTATCGCCCTGTAACTTGGAATGTATGCATGATTTATGATCAGAAATGTAAATCTGCAAGAAAATCTGCTTTCTATTTTTTTTTCGATGTTGAGGGCGTTCCCTGGAAAGATCACATAATATACCTTTAACGTGGTTAAAGAACGGAGCGCTTAGAAATCAAACTAGTGACTTAACATAGAGCTACACTGTAAAAGAAGCGTTTATATTTCTGATAACACTTAATAAACACTTCAACACGTTTATTTTTTATGTTTTACGTGTAAAGGTATAGGAGGCATTGCATACGATAAACGTTTGCATACAACACGTTTATAGAGGTATTTGTTGTATAATTATTAACACCCCAACATGTTTCTTATTGCTGATATAAACATGTTGGTGTGTTAATAAATATTACAAAATTACCTCTATAAACGTGTTGTAGTATTTATGCAAACGTTTATCGTATGTAATGCCTCCTATACCTTAACACGTAAAACACAAAAATAAACGTGTTGAAGTGTTTATTAAGTGTTATCAGAAATATAAACGCTTCTTTTTACAGTGTATGATGGGCCAATCAATTGGTTCGCTGCTATCTTGGCGCCCCGCTTCATGGCTTCCAAACGCTGGCTATAATCATGATTATAATACGAGTGCAACATGCATATGGCTGAAACATTCCATCTACATTCAGGCAGTTATACGGTATTGAAATGCGAACCAATAAACGTCATCTCAGTAGCAAAAGGCTGACAACCTCTATCAATGTCTGTCTGTGCTTCTGCCATTTATTCTAAATAAATGTTATTTGGCTTAATAACTGCCTCTGAGTGTGATTGCAAAAATAAATCATTGGGTCAAAATTTGACAGAATGATAGTTGTACTTAATAATAAAAGATTTCATAGATATAATTCCAAACTTACTGTTCCAACAGTTTCGACGTCCGATCGAATGTCTTTCTCAATGGTGTATGCCAGAAAATATTAACTTTCTGGTGACGTCACGGGATGTATTTGATGACGTATTCTGGATCAATGTATCGTACAAGTGACTAAGTTGGTAGGCCCCCTCGTCGCTATTCATTCCTCTGGCAACCCTGGATCAACGGTCATACACCATTGAAACTGTCTGGAACTGTCTGGAACTGTCTGGAACAGTAAATTCAAATTTTGAATTATATCTATGAAATCTTTATTATGTTTCCTCATTTGAATAGTATTCCGATTCAGATTTAACGAATAAAATGATCATTTTGACCCGGATATTAGTTACATTTGACACACTTCAGTGTCAAAAAACAGGTGACACATTTTTCCGTGTTCTTTTGACTAATAAGTTGTAGTTTCCCCGCGGACTAATTTTCGGTGTCAGATTTGACCATTTCCGTGTCAAATTTGACTAATCTAGAATAAGAGTGTATTAAAATCATCAAACACCAACAATTACTCTGGTAACTGCCATGTGGTATAAGCAATTGGCATGTACAATAGATGGTTGGTTGGTTTAGCCGACACTGTTAGTTGGGTCTTTTTAACGCGATTTCTTCTGATCTGATACAAATCAAGAAAATAATGGAAAACAGTATTTTGATAAATTTAGAAACATAGTAATTAGGAATTAACTGAGATAGTCTGTCCCATATGACTGACGTTAAAAGACTAAGTAATAAATTGGTCGCCCCAGTTATCTTGTCACGAACTTTAATTCCCATTAATTACCGGGTTCGTTCAACTGGCTTCTTTTATAGCTTCTACTCCCATTAACACTTTCCACGCGGCTATGTTTTAACATATTTTTTCAGAAACCTTTCCCAAATTTCAAAGTCTATCTCGAGGATTACTGAACCAATACTAGGCATGTTTGTACTTATTTCAGTGCATTTCTCACGGTGATTCCAAATATGGTAATGAAATTCAAAAGTTTTGGAATTTTTAAAAGATTTTGTTAAATTTTGGAATGTCGTCTGCAGACGCCTCGCCTGCCGCGTGTAAAGTGTTAAAAAGTGACTACAGAGAGAGCTTCCAGGGTTCGTTCAACCAACTTCTTTTGTTGTGACACAGTGCAGTGATCGCCATTGTCAAACGTACCGCTTCACTCGTATTCATACAGTACATTGATCAATTAGTCCGTGATATTAGGATGACATATCCCATGACATGTTGACTATTGTCATGCAGTATATTGGACTTTCTTTTATCATAATTCTCTACAGCAAATTGTTTAGTGCCTATAAAATGTGTACAAGGTCTATATAGCGCCTTTTGATTGAAATTACTAGGTCTTATCGCTAATCTAGCTCTCTTGATCTGGAACTCTGGATATATTTTTAATGTAAATTACAATGGGGCAATGGGAATTATTACTATATTGTGACATTCATTATTGCAGAACCGATTCAAAACCGGTTTGAAAGGAGCCATGGTCCCCTCGGAGTCATCCCGGGGAGACATACACCGATCTCCATACATACAGGCTGTCCCAAAATGATAAATACCCATCGATGCCCATAGTTCAATAATGTTTGTCATCATCAAAATTGATGGGATTAGGCTTTAGAAAGGAGAAAAAATCGCCTATGTATGGAAGTCGCCATATTGATCGAAGCTATGACGAAACAGATACGAGATTTCCACATCTGTTTCATGTATTGATAGTTTCGATTGATGCATTGAATTCCTGCGTGATTACGTGCAGCGGACCTGTTGCTGATGAGGCGGTTTTAGTAACGATGACGTCACAATATTGAGTATGGCTATCCCATCAGCACTTTCGATACAGTGGGCGCGAATTTCAAATAATCACAGGTTGGGGATGTGGAGTTTAAATTCGTTTTATTGAATATTATAGTTCTGTGTTTAATTAAACTGGTAAATATACATTAGATAATTATTTTCCTACCATATATAATGCTTGGTTTCATGAATAGCACCGTTCACCTTTATTAAGCAATAATATTCCTCATCTTTACTATGATCCCTAAATGGAATTATCTGGTAATCCTCATCTGAATCAGACTCGGCACTTCGACAAAGTAATTCTGATTCTCAGATCTGATGTTTTCCAGTGAAATGTTAAAGGTTCATTAGTGTGCTAGATTGACGTAATCTGAGCTTCACGCAAAGTCACTCAGAGGGGGGGGGGGGGGGGGGGGGGGGTGCCAACCCCCTAACCCCACCCCCAAGTCAAAAAATCCTGTGGACGCCACTAATTCATGAGCTGATCTTCATGGAATAAGACCCAGGTTCTACCTATCAGCATGAGCAAGATATTGATATTCATCACAAAAGCTAACGTAAAAGGTGTTATAATCAGTTGAAAGGTGGTGAGCTTTAATCCGTTCAAGAATATCTTACTCGTAAGGTAACACACATATTTAACATCCTTAAACCAAGGGGCCTAAGTGTTCTTATCTTCTTATATCCTATAGGTCCTTCTTCAACTAAAGGAAACATTCTTTTAAAAATGTTTTCCTTACAATATTAATACAGTAGGGAAGTCTGAGAAGTGTGAAATAATCACTCACGATTAATCTGTTGAACCATTAATCGTGTATGAGATACGATAGTGTCCAGGTCAATATTATAGAAGAGAACAGACATTAATCTATGATGAAAATAACAAAATTTTGGAATGAAAAAGAGAAGAAAACAATTGCTGTATAACCCTAACTCTAGAACACCACACGACAACAGATTTCTTTTCCGACACCCAAAATGCACCAGAAAGGTCACCCCGACCCCCCTCCCCGGTCGGTTTGACACTGCTGGTTGTTTAACCCCTGAGAATTACCGGCCGATTGGTCAGAGAGATAGATATATCATTTATTGCGCCAATCAGAGACAGTGTTAGAATAATTGTATCCCCGATAAAGATGGGAGTGAAATATTTTACAAGCTGCATTTTAATTGGCTATTCAAATGAGTAGGCCTATAGCTTGCAATACACCGATCAGGACCACTGTAAATTGAAAGATTAGGGGATAATATATTATTTGACAGAGAAGTAACTCCTACACATTGCGTAAAACGAAACGTTCAACTACTATAGTTATACGAATGAGTATGACAACTTGGCAAGTCATGGTAATAAAAAGGAGAGCGGTAAGGCAACCCGGTCGTTGATCCCGGGCCACGTGCCGCGCGGGTAGCATTCTCACCGCCTGAAAAAAGTACACGTTTACCTGGTTAACCCTTCGCCAAGGTATGCCCGACATATTAAACGGCGAGGCACAAAGCGCTTCATTTTGTGGAATCCTAAAAATCCTATTCTTTTTTTCTTCTACTCCATTGGATAAAAATAATCCAGGGTTGATTGAAACTTTGTTCTTCATAATAGAACAATGGCCAGGTGTAGTGTGCGAAAGAAGGGGTTGGTGTTGGGTTGATGATGGGAGAGCCGCTGGCACCGATTTAGTTAGCCGACACTGGTGGGTCTTGATGAAGACCTTTGGGTGTGCAATTGTGTGATGCGACACGGGCCCAACGTGCGGTAACATATTACCACCGTAGCCCCGTCAAGAGTGCATTATACCTGTAAAATACTTTTTATCTGCGGGGGCTTCAAGACCTCAATACATAATCAATGAGAATTGTGTGAGTTCGACGACAGTGGTTAAGACAGCGGGTTTGTTGATATGTGCATTCGCCGGCCACTGTACTTTACTACCTGACTCAAACCTTTTGGATTAGCCTCCAACTCAGCTAATAATATGAGGTTAAGCTAAATCCCTATGCTGACAGCGGGTGTTGAAATGTGCATTAGACTTATCATCGGTGACCAAAACAAACGACTGGATTAGGAGACTATACGCTTTATAAGTAATCAAATGTTACTTGCGGTCAACCCAGACTCTTAAAGGAGGGTGATCGCCAAGATTGTTGAAAGTATGCTTGGAAATAGGTCAACAGCTGAAAAGGTTGCTCTAGCTGCATATCGCATATGAATTTTAATGTGAGCGGATGTGTGATCAGAACGTTACAATTATTTATCCAGAAGAGCTTTAAAAAGTATTTCTGGATAAATAATTGTAAAATATTACAGACGCTGAAATAAATTACCACCGCGGTCCTCACACCAAACATTAGATCCCTCTATGGCAATTTTATCCTGGTTATACGTGTATTCTGAACAAAAACCTAAATGACACAATATTGCAGCCAGCATGCTATACAATCGAAAGACCATCACCAGACCGGCTACAAGGTACCAGGCTTTAAAATGTCCACCTATAGGCCGTATGATGTGATAGTAGGACACGGTACTAAACACTAACTTGAACACAATGCTTGTGTTTTTTCAAGTCTTTCTGTAGAAAATCACGTCAAGTTACGTTGTAAGAAATGAAATAACCCTTTTTGTCCTGCAAGGAGAACCCTTAAAGGTTCTTTAAAGAACCAAGTTCCCCAAACGTGATACAGAACCATTTTTGGTTGATACAGAACCATTTTTGGTTCTATGAAGAACTTTTTGAAGGTTCAAGAGAGAGGTTCTTTATAGAACCTTCATAGAACCTTCAAAAGTTCTTGAAAATGTAAGAATCAAAAAAGGTTCTTCATTACCAAAAATCGTTCTTTATCACATTTGGGGAACTATATTTTTGTTCTTTAAAGAACCTTTATTGAGGGTTCCCCTGACAGGACAACTCTAGAACCTTTTTTTTTTATAAGAGTGTGCATTAATTATGGACATTATTCTGGAATAGCTTCCACATGTGAAGGGCATTACATAATTCCGAATTATGTTTCCAGCATAATTGTTGATTAAAATTAATTAAATTAATCAGTTCGAGATCCCGTATACGAATTTTTTTTATGTCAGCAAATAAGTATCATCTCTGAGAACGATTTTAGTATGACAAATAATGTTACTGCAAGTTTATGAGTTCCATTTATCATTGCAAGAATGATTCATATGTTAATCATAAGTTCTTGACTTTAATTTGACTTTAACTTGACTTATATCGTGTGATATTTTCCCGAAACACATAATGCCTTTGTAAACCTTCCTCTCAAATATTACTGGCGTGAGCTCTTCTACCTTCAATCCTGTGTCACGCTTTATTTTAGTCGTAGTCAAATCTAAGCACGTAGGACTGGTCTACCACGCTTTCTTGCTCCATATTTTGGAATCCAGTGTATGAGTTTGGATACAGGCTCATTAGGACCCTCTGATGCTGTCATCCATCTTCAAAACCTTTTAACACTTTCCACGGCTATTATTTTACCATACACAAAACAGATTTTTTAGAAACCATTCTCAAATTTCAAGGTCTATCTCAACGATTACTGAACCAATACAAGGCATGTTTGTACTTATTTGAATGCATTTCTCAAGGTGAATCCAAATATGGTAATGAAATTCAATATTTTTGATATTTTTGAAACATTTGTACAATTTTGGAACTGTCGTCTGTCTGCAGTCGTTTGCCGCGTGAAAAGTGATAAGATGAGGAGCCACGTGTATTTTTTCTTCTGAAACGTAATACAGGGCGAGTCAAAAAGAAGTTGTACGGGAATGAATATTGGTTTAAAAATAGACCAAACAAATTTGACAAACCAATGAGACACGTATTCAAAGAGCAACTTATTCCGCTCATATGACAAAAGAAATCATTGAAATCGATCAATTATATCAGGAGCTATGCCTGTTTTAATAAAAGAACCCCTTTTTTAGCTATCCACGGAACGCTTAATTCTCTTGATATCTACTACCCACTCTATTAGTGGGCAGCAACATTTACATACGGTCATTCATATTCAAATAAGATTAAATCCCGGGAGTTTCAAACACAGGTGGGAATCGTGTGCCTAAAATAAATAATCAGTGATTACAATATGACTTTAACCTTTTCTTTTTCTTTCTAAGGAAAAAATATTCAAATCCGTACAACTTCTTTTTGACTCACCCTGTACAGGGCGTGTCAAAAAGAGTGTCCCATGTGAAACAGGATTTATTTGGCCATGAATGAAAAAAACAAAAAGATGGAACTGAAGTACTAATAATGTTAGTTCAGCAATCTTCAATGTGTCATAAGAATTTGTTTCTATCCATTTTGGAGCTTTCGTTATCAAATTATGGCAAATCTACTCAGGCATGCCAAATTCAGCTTTGGCCACTTTTCATGTGTAGAGAACTCATTTATCATTATAATCGCCATTCAGTGTGTAATTGATAATCAATCAAATCAATAATAATACCTGCTACATCTTGATAGTTAGTTGAGCAGAAAAACATATTTTCATCCATACTATCCATGACAAACCACTGAATATTTGATAATCATCATCGGAATTACTACAAACGCATTAGTTGAAAGTAATATTTGTGTTCAAAAGTGGTCAAAGTGGGATTCACACTCTCTTGTTACTGAATTAATCATATCTCGGTAGTTAAGTGGTAAAATTCAATGAAATAAAGTGTATTTGATAGTTAAGACTAATATAGGGCTCACAGTGATATGGCATTGCTAATCAAAGGCCTGCCTTGGACGAGGCTGAATACATGATTTGTTTTCTCTTCCCTTTTGCAATTCCTTAACACTTTCCACGTGACTAATGACTTTTACCATATCATTATACAAAACAGATTTTTCAGAAGCCTTTCGCAACTTTTCAAAGTCTATCTCAAGGATTAATGAACCAATACTAGACGGGGTTTGTACTTACTTCAATACATTTCTCAAGGTGATTCCAAATAAGGTAATGAAATTCAATAATTTTGACATTTTTTAAACATTTTGTGAAATGTTGGAATGTCGTCTGCAGGCGCCTGCCGCGTGGAAAGTGTTAAAGGTACAAAGATTTACTGCAGTTGTATTGATAATAAACACCGCACAAAAAGAAAGTAACCCATTTTTTCGAGGCGCCCTGTCTTTAATTCTTATAGGACCCTAAATAAATTCAACAAGTGAGAACAAACAGGCATATCCTCCCGCGCATTTTTACACCTCATTTGTCACAATAGCACCAATATTGATGAAGCAGTGATCATTTGAATAACAAATGATGCAGTTTCCATTGTTGCACTTAACCCTATACCCATGAAAAGAGCGTTAACAAAAATCTAAAGTGTACCTCTTCTTTCTCTTTCTCCATGAAAAGACAATCATAATCCGAACATCTCACATCATCAATTGTTTCCAACACCTGTATCTACTGGTGTGAGACTCATTCTTTATACAATGACCAGTATCATCCATGATGTTTGAGAGCCAACACACCTGTCTCTCCATTTCCGCGCAACCTTCCTTGTAACTTTAAATCGAAGAGCAACTTCAGTTACAGAAACACCAGAAACTTTTCATAGTGTAGATTTACTGTTTTGTTTACGCTCTCCTCATAGGGTTAAGTGCCTTTGAATAATAAAAAATGATGCAGTTTCCATTATTGCACTTAAAGGCATATTATGTGATCTTTTCCAGAAATGGTCTTTTCCAGAAATGCCTGTTCGTTCCCACTTGTTGGCATTATTTAAGTTCCTAAGAATTAAACACAGGGCGCCTCGAAAAAAGTGGATACTTTCTTTTTGTGCGGTGTTTATTATATATCCTCATGATCATGCTCCCTGTCTCTTTTGAGAAGTAGTATTACGGAAGAATTCAACAATTGATACTACTACAACTTGCACTTTCGAAGTATGAATTGTGTTCATAGGTGGGGAAGCCGAAACTGACATTACGCTACAAGGTCCGCTTAGCAGCGCTATAAATTGTTGCCCTAAAAACCGGCACCAAATTTAAATATTCGCCTTCCATCAAAGCTGGTTGTTATAATGACATAATTCTCGTGTGCAACCAACCGGCTGTATTGCAACGCCCATTGAGTAGTTTAAACGCATGAGCGTGGATGTAATTTGCAACATAATGGAAACTCACCCATGCAGTTAGCAAGAAGTACCGCTCGAATTTAAAATACAACCAGGCAACCCTCTCGTAGTAATTGATAACAATAGGTTTACCAGACCGAATTAATAGCGCTCCTAAGCGGGCAATTGATGTCATGGTCATAATAACTTATCACAATCTTGACCATTCATGCCTTTGATGAATAGATGCTCAGGTTAAAAGGACGTATAGATGGAAAGGTCCTGCGAACGTAGCTCAACTGGCACCTTTAGCCGAAGCCGTCACCGTCGCCAAAGATGCGAAACAAGACACAGACTTGTCAGATTTGGAGATGAAGGCCAGCAAGTCACTCAGGAACTTTACTAACAGTGGCTGCTATGGAGTATGGATAGCACAGGTGAAAAAAAGGGTTATTAGTTCCGTATGTATAACCCTTAGTCATGTCAGTGAAAAAAGGTTCTATAAATTTAAAGGTTCTAGATCATGTAGATAGAACCCCAAACGGTCCTTTCCAACCAAGGTTCTAAACGCCAAGAACCATTTTGGTTTATTCCTAGAACTGTTAAAGGTTTACATACAGCACACTTGAAGCACCTTTTTAGGTTCTGCATACTTGTCATGCTTGTATACTTTGAACCCCTTTTTTCCTAAAAGAGTGTTAGTGTCTATTAATGTTATTCTGGACACACATGAATTTGTTCTCTATTGACTAAACAATATGAAATGAAACCAAACTTGAGGATGCCCATCGGCAGCCATGTTACTAATATTTCAAAATTCATCAAAACTGTTTGATGAATACATTTTATTATTCTGTATGAAGTGTGAATGTGAAGTAGGATATTTGTCATTTGATTTGAGTGAGGAATGTTTATATTATTCCCAACAATTTCGTCAACGTTTAACATGCATCGCACGTATTATTCCTGCTCTAGCCTGTATTAAGTTAAGTAACTTAAGTGAAGAAGAATTCCGTTTCTGATTATCATATTGACAGCTCTAACATAAACGAAATTCACACTTGATTGCAATCGTTATGTTCTGCTTCATGTACTGATAGTCTAGACGGGAAACGATGCTCCAACACTTGATAATCGCCACCTGATATTCATTATTATAGAAATGATATAGAGGTGTCAAATTATAGCAAGATCATCATTGTTTCCACATTTAACCGCATTTTTTACCATGAAATTCTCTCAAAATAATACACTATTTTGGTACTTTTAGAATGGCGTATACAGGTGGTTAAACCCAAATGATGAGTCAAATTGTACAATAACATATTTATTTTGGTGATGGTGCACACATGGCACTATATCCGATTTTCACTATTCATCCTCAAAGCTTAAACACTTTTCCTTGCATATAACTAAATAATTCACATGCAGATAATTCCTTGCATTATTCTTAAATATAATTTTACATAAACGAGATAAGGAGATGAGGGCGCATAGAACTCTCATTTGCTTGTGTCACTGCGTGAACCTATATAAGTATTAAGAAGGTTAGGTGAGGCTAAAATCAGATTGGTTTATTCATTTAATCCTCACTAGTAATTTAATTTTTCATTGACTTCAACCAACTTTATCATTTTTGATTTTTTTTCTAGAATTATATAAAATATTCAAACGTTTATAGTGCCCACCGGTACCAAAATATGGTCAACAATGGCGTATATAACTTAAAGCAACATACTATAACTACACTAATAATGAATTTGGACATCAATATAGGCAAAAGTGGTATTTGCTGTTTTTGTTTTAAAGGTAGGTGTTCCGATTGCTGGCCCGATTTTTAACTTGACGTTTTCTATTCTACGTGAAGGGTTATCCTTAAAATAGTCATATTCAAAATGTTCAGTTGCATAACTCCAATGGTTCTTATTTAAGAAGCACAAGGTGACATTTGTCCAATGAGTAGTAGTAGTATACACAAACTGACGACCTTTGGCAGTAATTCACTTCATTTCGGCCTATAACGTCTAAATGAAACATACCTTGCGCCTACGATTTTACAGAGATAATCAGAACAATATGGGGTTTCTTTTGATATCAAAATATTTTGAAGTGAAAAAAGCTAAAGGGATCTGAACATAGGGGAGGATGGGGCAAATATCACCCATGTAACTGTTTACATATAACATATAATCAATGTTAAAAATATCCAAACAAAAGGCCAATTACCACTAACTAAAAACTTTACTTGGCACGGTCCAGTTACCCTATCGTTGGGGCAAATATTACGGCGTTCGGGTCCTACAAGTAGGCGAGTGTCTTTAGATAAGTAAGAAATGGTGTACTTTGTTATTTGCAAATTCATGAACTAATAACTCTATCAAATGAATACCCGTGATAATGATTTAAGTTGAAGCATTCTTTAAATGATTTTTTTGATCGGAAATCCAAACCACCAATGTCCCAAATTAGCAATATGCGCCATTTTACGGTCATTTCAACCACAACCTATGGTTTTAATCATATTTCGGAAAGTCCCTAAGCACACAACAATATAGCACCCATCAAATGCAATATGCACCTAGTATCTTAAGACGACTGTACTGCATGTATATATTTACTGTTCCATATCTGTCAATCATATAAAGTACATTAAACATGATCTAAACCCATCTTCATATATCGCCCATACTATCTGTGAATTTTCAATCAGTCACTCAAGGAGTTAGCTTCAACACGTTCAAAGATATGGAGAAAAATCACATGTGTAAATACCCTAAAGTTCCAAATGTTTTGGATTGTATAAGGTAAAGATATATGTCAAGTCCCAACAAAAGTCGTATTGTTCAAAAGAAAGCAGTATGCCCATACAATTACAAAATCCTTCATTTCGGACCACTTGCCCCACGGTCCAGTTGCCCCATATTCCCCTACACCTCTAATGTTTCAAACCTGTTGTTTAAATTTCTTTGCTAACGCCTATAAAGCTTTGCTCAGTTCAAATGTGTGGTCTAAAAGCAAAGACGTAGCTAAGAGTTTGAACAGGTAGTTAAGTTAAGTTTAGTTAAGTTAAGTTAAAGGCACTCTTCACTGGCCGTGTATGGTAAGGGTATGGTGTATAAGTCCCAAGTATGCAAATGAGGATAATGAGATTTATTCCGTTGTTGAGTACTGGGTAGATGTGTGGTAGAGCATGACATTGTATTCAGTGAGCTCATTTATATTTGCATACTTGGGACTTCTACACCATACCGCTACCCCGTGTATGTGCTATTATATCATTCGTAATCAATAATAGTTGTTATATAACGCAGTTTACCATTGATGGCACAGCTGAAGTGCCACGCATTGTTTTTGCCATCAGTTGAGACAATATAACTTAAGCCACATCTGCCGCAGATGCCATGATCTGCGCTTGTTGATCAACGATTTGAATTTAGCATAGTCCATTCATAAGCTACAAAATTATATACCATAACACGTTTAACAAATTTAAGCATAACAACATTTATGAACATTTTCAACTGTAGGGGTGTGCATGGCGCGCCGTTTGGTTCAAAATTGAAGAAAAAAACGACACGTAAAAACACATATTGGTATACAAAAAATCTATGTAAAACACAAATTGATATACAAAAACAATTTTAATTTGAACTAAACGGCGTGCCATAACTGTGTCTTCTACCGATTTCTAAATTATACGATAGTTATCATTACAGACTGAATAGACACCTATTTCAGAAAGCACATTTTTTTATGACTGCCTTTTTTGTTTTTCCGTTTTGAATTTTAAATACACCCTTTGGTTTATATTAAAGCGGACTAGAGAGATGTTGAAAGGGAAAGTATTATGCTATTGACTTATAATATTAATAATATCTGATAGAAATATATATCTTGGTACCAATTTAGCCCTTTGTGGCAGTTTAGGGGCACCTTTTTAGTCTCTACTTATACTTTGAACCCCTTTTTTTCTAAAAGAGTGTTAGTGTCTATTATTCTGAACACACATAGTATGCATTTATTCTCTGTTGACTGAACGATGAAACCAAACTTGAAGATGCCAATCGGCAACCATGTTACTAATATTTCAAAATTCATCAAAACTGTTTGATGAATACATTTTATTATTCTATATGAAGTGTGAATGTGAAGTGGGATTTTTATCATTTGATTTGAGTGAGGAATGTTTATTATTCCCAACAATTTCGTCAATGTATAACATGCATCGCACGTATACATTCCCGCTAGCCTGTATTAAGTTAAGTAACTTAAGTGAAGAAGAATTCCGTTTCTGATTATCATATTGACAGCTCTAACATAAACGAAATTCACACTTGATTGCAATCGATATGTTCTGCTTCATATACTGATAGTCTAGACGGGAAACGATGCTCCAACACTTGATAATCGCCACCTGATATTCATTATTATAAGAAATGATATAGAGGTGTCATATTATTGCAAGATCATCATTGTTTCCACATTTAACCGCATTTTTTACCATGAAATTCTAAATTCTCTCAAAATAATACACTATTTTGGTACTTTTAGAATGGCGTACAGGTGGTTAAACACAAATCCATATGACTCAAATTGTGCAATAACATATTTATTTTGGTGGTGCACATGTGTACTGTATCCGATTTTCACTATTCATCCTCAAAGCTTAAACACTTTTCCTTGCATATAACTTAATAATTCACATACAGATAATTCCTTGCATTATACTTAAATATAATTTTACATAAACGTGATAGGAGATGAGGGCGCATATCTCTCATGTGCTCGTGGGGTGCGTACTTCTATGGTGAGTCTAAGTATAAGTAAAGAAGGTTAGGTGAGGCTAAAATCAGATTGGTTTATGCATTTGATCCTCACTAGTAATTCAATTGCATAGTCTTCAACCAACTTTATCGTTTTCGTTTTATTCTAGATAAAATATTCAAACGTTTATAGTGCCCACCGTCCGGTACCAAAATGTGGTCAACAATGGCGCATAAAGCTACATACTGTAACTACAATAAAAATGAATTTGGACATCAATATAGGCAAAAGTGTTATTTGCTGGTTTTGTTTTAAAGGTAGGTGTTCCAATTGCTGGCCCGATTTTTAACTTGATGTTTTCTATTGTACGTGAAGAGTCATCCTTAATATAGTCATATTCCAAATTTTGAGTTGCTTAACTCCAAATGGTTCTTATTTAAGAAGCACAAGGTGGCATGAAATTTGCCCATTGAGTAGTACACAAACTGGCCAGTTGGTTACACACCTTTGGCAGTAAATTCACTGCATTTTTGGCCTATTTAACGTCTAAATGGAACATTTCTTGCGCCTACGATTTTACAGAGATAATGAGAAAAATATGGGGTTTCTTCTGATATCAAAATATTTTGAAGTGAAAAAAAGCTAAAGTGATCGGAACATACACCTTTAATGTTTCAAACCTGTTATGTAAATTTCTTTGCTAACAAATCGTGGTCTAAGCAGAGATGTAGCTAAGTGTTTTAACAGGTATAAACCACGCGGTTTACTTTTTTATCATAATCAATAGTTATATAAAACAGTTTGCCGTTAATAATTATTTATGGCACAGCTGAAGTGCCATGCATTGTTTTACCATCAGATGAGACAATATAAGCCACATCTGTGCTTGTTGACCAACTATTTTAATTTAGCATAGTCCAGTAGCGTAACAAGGGTCTTCAATTTAGGGGCATTTCGGGGGTCATCAGGGGGCATATCTGACCTCTTTTTTTTTAGTATACATACATGTAGGTATACATATAGTTTGTCATTTCATTTGGGGGCATCAGGGGGACAAGCCTTCTGGCAGCCCCCCCCCCCCCCCCCCCCCCCCCCCCCTCCCCTCTGGTTACGCCACTAGCATAGTCCATTCATTAGCTACGAAATTAGAATAACACGTTTTACAAATTTAAACAAAACAACATATGAAAATGTTCAACTGTGTATGGCACGCCGTTTGGTTCAGAATTGAAGAAGAAAAAACGACACGTAAAAACACATAGCCTATTGGTATACAAAATATCAATGTAAAACACAAATTAATATACAAAACAATGTTAATTTTGAACCAAACGGCGTGCCATAACTGTGTCTTCTACCGATTTCTAAATTATACGATATTCATCATTACCGACTGAATAGACACCTCAGAAAGTACAAATCATGTGATTGGTTTTAAAGAACTTTCTTAAGGTTTTGGGCGAAGGAATCCCTCACATGTGTCCAGATTCTTAATATCCGCATGCCTATAGTAGTATTACATTTATTGTTTATATAATTTAATTTGTTGTATGACTCTTCCATGACCACTAGCGCATCGAAACTATAATTTCATTGGCATTGTATGGTATATCTAACGCGTTATGACATTTTAAGTTATTGATTAATCCTTTTAGGAAAATTGGCACAGCGAACGAACGTGAATTTCACCAAGTAAAACACATTAGCCTATTACAATAATTGTACACAATTATGCTTATTGTAAATGTCAATTCGTCTTAAATCTCTGTATGGGAGGGGGGGGTGATATTTGACCTAAATTGTCAAATGAGGCTGATTGAAATGGTCATTTTTCATTGGTAAAAGAGCAAAAAATAGGTAATTTTTCCTTGCTAAAAAATGAAGAAAAAAATGAATGTGTAATTGTTCCTCTTTTCACGAAACCGTTGAAGGACATGCCTCCGATGGTTTGACTTTCGTGATTGTAACGTACAATATCGTATGGGCTCTTCCAAATATCAGCTATAGATTGAAATTCATTTCAAGGAAAGAAAAAATCAGGAATCTAAAGGTCATTTTGCCAATAAAATCTAATTAGTAATCCAAGGCCCGCAATTTAATAGGCCCTATACCAATTAAGACGTCATGGTTTAATTAATATTGGTGCTCAAATTTGTGCACTTCGTTTGTATAATAAACTATGACGTCATTTAAACCGCGGGACTTTCGATTACCGCGACTTTTTGTTTAAATGGCATGTTGAGAGATGGTAATTTTAATTCGTTTTTATGATTTTTTTTTCTCTCTATATAAAATACGCGCTTTGGGCTAGATATTATTTTTTCTAACACATAATTCAGTATGATGTGCGTACTAGCTCATTTGGCTTAAAGTGCATCTGTTCTACACACTACAGTGCAGAAATAGTGCAAAATGGACACTTGTAAAAACCATCTGAAGTTGAAGGACAATAGTCCAAATTCACCATATTTCACAAATAGTACATTAAATGTGTACATGCCCTTTCACACTATTTGTCACCTTCACAAAAGTATAGTGTTTCTAAATAAAAATTAATTAATGCTGTAAATTTGGCAAATATTTGCTTCACAACAGCTGGTCTCGTCCAACATAAAATGTAGCTTTATTAAGTGCAGTGAACACTTGTGCACTATTTTTTTATTATAATTGCTACCGTTTAAATTGACAATTGCAAACAAAAGCATGTTTTGTGTTGAAGTACGAGTTCCAAGGAGAGGCGGTGAATTAAAATTGTTTAATTATTTGGCTGTCAATATTTGCAGCTAAATTAAAGCGACGAAAAACACCTCTATACGGGCAAATGGGCAATATGGGCAAATGGTTCGGTCGGGCGTTTTTTGTTTTGTTTTTCAAAATGTTCGTGAAAACAATTATTTTTAAATTGTAAAATAAATTAGAGCATTTCACTATTTTCAAAAACGATTTTTTGCAAAAACCATTGGTGTGGGGGGCGGGGGTAGAGCAGGGGTTTTCCGTCGCCGAAAGATTCACTAAGAATAGATCGATAATAAGGTTTGAGTAGCCTATACAGGGTGCAGAGTTAAAAAAAAAAGGTGTACTCAACTTTGAGATTTTATATCTTACGATCTGTGCAAACATTTGGCAGATTTGTTATCGATAGTTATGTCATTTTGTTTTCCTGATCATGCGGATTGGCAATGGTTCAACGAGTTCTTTCACAACTGCTCCCTACAAAAACGAACCTCGCAGATCCTGCCCACAGACAGATGAAGAATCAAGCTACGGGATATAAAGGATTCAACAAAAGAAAGTATACCACTTTGTTAATGTCATTTTGAGTAGCATTCAATTTTTGTTTGACCAAACAGGCTAGATAGGCATTTAGATGAATCTTTTAGGCATAATTTGATACAAAATTGTCCCCCTAACAACAAAGATAAACCATGATTAGCACCATTTAAAGAAAAATTTCCTATTTTCAAAAGTCTCATTTCCAATATACAGCACGAGAAGAAAGGACCAATTGTTAGCAGTTAACTGCCATGCACTTTAATGTCAGAATTAAATATCCCGCACAAAGTCGTACGACCCAACGCATTTGCGCTGTGCGATCGATAGCTCCGTCAATCCTGGCTATACACACACACACAGAGACCCCAATTGGTCCTTTCTTCTCGTGCTGTGTATTGGAAATGAGACTTTTCAAAATATGATTTTTTTTCTTCTTTAAATGGTGCTAATCATGGTTTATCTCTGTTGTTAGGGGGCATATTTGGTATAAAATTATGTTCAAACTTGGTGGGTGGGTGCAGCTCGGTCCCCGAAAGAGCAAGTTCGCATTCGCTAGAGCGTACGAGGTCAAAAGTCATCTAGAGGTCAACTTTTTGAAGTTGGTCGGATCGTGCTTAAACTTGGTGATCGCAATGCTCGATGCGAGGCGAGCGTGGCAAAAATAGAACGGGTTGGCGTTTGTCGGGTCTTTCAGGGTCAAAGGTCGTCTAGGGGTCTAATTTTCAAAGTTTGTCCGATCGGGCTTAAACTCGGTGAAGGGAAGCCCGAATACAAGTCGAGCGTGGAAAAAATAAAACGGCTTTTCTTTTCTTGGGTCGTCCGGGGTCAAAGGTCGTCTAGGGGTCGAATTTTCACAGGTTGTCCGATCGGGCTTAAACTCGGGGACGGGAAGCCCGAATGCGAGTCGAGCGTGGAAAAAATAGAGCATACGAGGTCAAAGGTCATCTAGGGGTCAACTTTTTGAAGTTGGTCGGATCGTGCTTAAACTCGATGATCACTATGCTCGATGCGAGGCGAGCGTGGCAAAAATAAAACGGGTTAGCGTTTGTCGGGTCTTCCGGGGTCAAAGGTCGTGTAGGGGTCGAATTTTCAAAGTTTGTCCGATCGGGCTTAAACTCGGTGACGGGAAGCCCGAATACGAGTCGAGCGTGGAAAAAATAAAACGGCTTTGCTTTTCTTGGGTCGTCCGGGGTCAAAGGTCGTCTAAGGGTCGAATTTTCAAAGTTTGTCCGATCGGGCTTTATGCATGCATTCTACAAACCACCAAACCCGAGAACCGACAAACCCCGGGTGACCGCCCAAACCCGTAGAACCGACAAATCCCGGGTGACCGCCTAGTTGTGTATAATATGGTAAAACTAATTATAGCCGCATGGAAAGTGTTAAGATGGCAAAAGCTCGATGAAGTTCTATAACAACATCGTCTATAGTATTACAAAAGCGAACCTCGCAACAACTCGTGCAAGCAGAGAGTCAAGTATCAAACTCCAGATTAAGCTACGCATAACGCTTGCGGACTTGGACATGGTGGAGGAGATGATACCGGATTTACCCTGTGGAGCTGAAGTTTAAGAATCCATGATGAAACATAACACGAAATGATCGGAAAGTAAAGGTTAATCGTAAGCTATACTATGTAATGTATCATGGCCTAGTAAAATAATCCATCCGAGTTCAGAGAGAGCCACTAATATGTCCCTTCATAATAAAGGTGTATCCATCAAAGAACACTTTAAGGTCTTCCCCACAATGCATAGCGCATTCATTGTTGGAAATCTTATATAGGTTCTATAGTTTACATCAATGAATGCATAGTTATCAGTGTTCCTTTTTCTTCTTTCTAAAACTTACGAGCTCGACAAATGCATCGTGTGAAAAAAATTTAAGTTGGCTGGCGTTCGCGCTATGGAGCCATGATTGTGTACTTATGTCTATGGGAACCGAGACAAATTAGTGGAGACCAAAATTAGGGCATTTTGAAAAAACGCAATGCATTGTGGTGGGGTCTTTAAAATCTTCTTTGGGTATATCCATTGAAATTCTGCACTTCAAGCATTTCTTTGCAAGGATTCAGTGTTCTTATGGGAAAATTAGGTATATAATGGCCAGGAAAAAATCCTGTTCTACGGGCAAACGGACCTCTGAGGTAAGGTCGCTCGGTCGGGCGTTTTTTGCTTTGTTTTTCAATAATTTCGAGAGGTTTTCAGCAATTTTCAAAAAAAAAGAAAAAAAAGTTTAAAAAAAGAAGAAAAATGTCAAACATTTCCATATTCTTTTTAATTTGCAAATAAAGTGCAACACATTTCCCAAAACATGTGTTTTAAAAATGGGTTGGTCGGGCCCTTTGAACTGGGTTTTTTTTCGTGGCCTAATATGGATGATTTTACCTGTGAGCACCTTGTACCTACATGTAGAACAATCTTGACACTTAATGTAAAGCGCACCTCTTCGGTTCGGACATGGTCAACACTTTTCACGCGGCTATTAGTATAAGTTTTGCCATATTCAAAAGAGATTTTTTCGGAAACCTTTCCCAACTTTTAAGGTCTATCTCAAGAATTACTGAACCAATACTAGGCATGTTTGTATTCATTGTAATGCAATAATCATGATGATTCTAAATATGGTGATGAAATTCAATAATGTTGACATTTTTGAAACATTTTGTGAACTTTTGGAACTGTCGTCTGCAGACGACTGCCGCCTGTAAAGCGTTAAGGAACAAATCAATTATATTGGCTGGCTTACTTTGAAGTGTAATAAATGGGTCGAAATCTAGTATAGCATTTATAAAGAGGCCCGCTGATAAATAAATGCAACTTTGATTTTCGAGTTCTTTAAAGAATTATGTATTCTTCAAACGATGTAAAACAAAATATTGTAAAACAACTTAATTTGGCTAGCAATCTAATTTAGCTAATTTCGCTAGGAGATCCAATTCGCCAAATTTAATTGCCGCCAATTATATATGTATAATAGTTAATATAGGAACATGATACAAATTAGTGTAATTAAAATGCTGCAAAAGTTGAATAAATGTTAATTCGCTAAATTAAGTTGCCGTGAAATTAAGTTGTTTTGCAGTAATGATATGGGTTTTTTAAAATTTTTACCCAGGATTTCACGAATTTACGTTTTATTAGCCATTGATCCTCGATCGAGGATCTATGGTTTGACTAATAAAGCGAATGATATGTTTAATTTAGTGTGATGTGATGTGACGTGATGTATTGCGATGCGATGCGATGCGATGCGATGTGATTATGTGTGTGATGTGATGTGAATGTGATGCGATGCCATGCAATGCGATGCGAATATGTGTTGTATCATATGCAATGCGATGTGATTTGATGTGATGTGATGTGATGTGATGTGATGTGGGGTGGGTGGTTTCATGACGAGTTTATTTTTATGTGCTGTAACTTTTTGTAAAATAACTTGCAGACGACCAGCGCGTGATGAGGTAGGTGTGCACAATCTGTATATCTGCTTATATTATACAGGGTGTATCAAAAAAATAGGACTCTCTTTCAGCGTGGATTTAATCCTGATTAAAACCACTGAACCATGAATAATTTGATTCCATTGTAAAGTAAAACTAGTAAAGTTAAAATCCTGAAAAGATGAGAAAAATCCATCATCAATTAAAGAAAGTGTGACCAACTAGGCAAGTCAACTCTTTTTGTAGTATGTACAATGGTAATTCACACAGTAAAGGTAGAGTAACATGACAGTGGAATATGGCATATTTAAATAGGCTAAAGGTAAATTTAGTCATATTCTTATCATGCTAAATCATTCTTATTCTTACCATACTTATGGCAGAAATTTCCTTCTCTGTCAATGATTGGTACAAACACACTTTTAAAATGATTGGTGCTTTCCTACCACAACTTTCCTACATGATGAGGCCTTTTCATAAGAACACTGAGCAACATTGAACATTGCACAGAAATATTCATGCATCCAATTTGTGGATTATGTAGCTTTTAATGATTTGTGCCAGAATTAAGAGGAATACCAAACTAATCTTTGCTATTGTTATTGATCGATGATTTACAATATTTATGAATGCAAGTATTGAAATGTAACACATGTCATTTTATGGTTTGTATGTGTAAATCTCTTTGTACAGACTAGTAAATGACATGGTTTACGCAAATTATGCTAGCGGTCTTATTTTTCATTGGATTAAGATCAGATTTCTAGAATATTATCATTATTAATTGGGCTTTACACTGACGGTGAATTGGTCATGGACAGTGGTTTTGAAAAAGTAAAAACCCGCCATGAAAAAGAGTCCTATTTGTTTTGATACACCATGTATTTTGTTTAACCATGGTTTAACCCGTACTAAGCTGTATAATCCCAATATATATTGTAATACAAACCTGTTATTTGAATCACAGTCAATTGGAAAACAAAATGTGGATAAAGAATTGAGGATATTCCAGGCCAACGAAAATAAGGAGTTGACGGCACTATGCTCTATTTCGGTATCTTTGAACGATAATCCCAGGAAAAGACATGCACGTATATTGACTGCTGTTGGTGTCATGTATTTTTATCATTTTGTTACATAAAACTGCAGTATTTTTGAGACATTAGTCGATTGATAATAAACAAGTGCAATTTTAGGTTCACTGTACTCCGTACAATCATGCCGATATATAGTAATAGACGTATCGCTATGGATACGGGTTTAGAACATGTCATCAAAACTGTTACTTGTCAATTATAATTAGAGTTAGAGATCATAGTACTACACTAGATTATCAGCAATTAATCGTTTTGTATGACAATACTCGTTATAATATTAATAGGAACGCTGCTCTGCACGTTGCCGGAAATATTCATGATACACAAATGTCCCAGGGTGGTGTGGCGCACTTTTGCCAAATTAAGTCAAACGTGCGATGTCGACATGAAAACGTGATATATAAAACACTCGATAAAGTAAATTCACCTCTGTCACCTTTCTAAAAAAAATCATAATTTTCTAAAATTAAATTCGTTTAATTAAAAACATTGGTGTTGACAAAAGCTTTGACAAAAAGCCACGACCAATTTTATGTCAGGTTCTCGCGGGCAAAGCTACACTTTTAAAAGCGTTGTTTAAAATTGTAAACAACCACAAGTTAATCCGCTGAATCGCTCAACGTTGTTTATACAATGTTGCTCAAAATGTAATCAACTTGTTTAAAATTTGTTTAAAATGTTAAAAACAGCGTTGAGCGATTCACTGGTTAACTTGAGTGGTTGTTTAAAATTTTAAACAGCGTTTTAACAGTGTAATCATTTGCCAGGGTAATGCGGGGGTAATGTTACCATTGGCATGGAAGATTTTTTTGCAAAGTTTTTGTTGAAAATACGCCATTTCAGCATGTCTATGGAATACACTGTTTTATATGTATCAGAAAGAACTAATATCATATCCTTACAGCCTAAAATTAGAAGAAACGCCAAGCGTCTGAGTAAGGAATAAACCCTCCTAAGGTTTGTGTGGGTAAAAGATCGACTTCGTCATTGTCATCGTTTTTCTAGAACATGTTGAAGTTATCTATGCCCAAATCATCACTTGTTGGTGGGGGATATCGACCTGCAAGATTTATGATGAGGAGATCATTTCTGGAGATCATTTCTAGAGATAATAAATGAAATAAGCTGCTGTTCGTGTGGTTATTCTAATGTTATCTAATTACTTTCGTACATGTGGTGTGTTTTTTAAAGACACTAAGTTTTTATAATAAACAAGTGCATTTTTAGGTTCACTGTACTCCGTACAATATACATATAGTAACAGACGTATCGCTATGGATACGGGTTAAGAACTTGTCATCAGTACTGTTTACTTGTCAATTATAATTAGAGTTAGAGATCATAGTACTACACTAGATTATCAGAGCGATTAATCGTATACTATATTCGGACAATTATTATAAGGCCAACAATTGTTTTTGTTATGTTGTCCTCGACCACCCGCTCGTCAAATTTAGGGCCGCTGCGATATTTTTTTCAGATTTTTTTTAAAACAGTTTAAATGGCATTGAATATTATACTAAGTGTTTATAACATATATGTGCGACTCTCAGTCTTAGTGTGATTTCAACTTCTTGTTGGATGAACTTTGAGCTTCCGCTGGTATAACTATAAGGAAAAGAAGACAAAAATCCGCCCACCCGCCCCTCCTCTCTGAGAGCTCTGGAGGACAACCACACTTTTTTTTTTGGCCTAATACATGTATATATAGGAATGCTGTTGCTTACTGTCAGAAAGATTCATAATACACAACTGTCCCAGGGTGGTGTGGCGCACTTCTACAAGTAAAAAGTGCGTTGATGACAGGGCAATAAATAAACACTCGAGAAAAAGTAAGTTCACCTTTTTCAACTTTCTAAAAACTGTTTTTCATTAAATTCCATTGAATTTGAAACTGGTGTTGACACAAACCAGCCACGAAGTGTGTATCAGCTTCTCTCGTCATACTCGCGCAAATGTTTGAACTGTTTACATCTGCGCCTATTTATCTATAGTGTTTCTATGTTTGAAAACATTATTAATTGTCAGGACGTTTCCAATTTATTGCTCCACTGTATACCATACTGTTAGATCATCATAAATCAGTGGGATTTACCTTTTTCAACGCAGATGTATATCGTCAGCCTGCTTCGATAATTGCCTAACTCACTTTTCAGCAAAACTGAGTTTTTTGCATAAATCATGACTTCATTACATTATGCACATGCTGTTATAATACCTAAGTCATTGACCAATCAAAAGTGTTGATAAATGAAGAGTTTTGTTGAAAAAGGGCCACCAGACCACTCCAACATGTTACTCATTTTGCATTATTGAATTTGCATTGACAAATCCATGGAATTAATCAAATTATTGTATGGCTGTGTTCATCTGTTTATGACTTGGATTAGTGCATCCATGCACGCCAATTGAGGCATCGACAATCAAAGGCACATTCCACATAATGAATATGGTCATGTGTTTTAAGCTCGCCTCCTTTCGCGTTACACACGGATTTTGGCTTTCACGACATGATTTTAACTTTACACATTTATATTTGCTTGTATTCCCCCCTGAGGTAGTAAAAGTATATATTTTCTGAAGGGAAATTTCATGAGGAAACCAAATATGCCATTAAAATTATAGTACGACTAAGAACTAAAATGGTATGATCGGAAATGTTCGGGAAAATATCAGAGTTTTTAATTTTTAATTCGAGATCCATATATTTTTTATACCTACCCCTATCATTATTTACTTTACATATTTGAATTCCTCATGAAATTACCCATTAGATGATATATAATTGTTAAAGTTACTACGTCGGTATTGTAATTATACCGGCTAGTGAATATCTCCAATTTTTATTTTATATATTTTTAGAATTTTCAAAAATATTTGTTTAAGGATGAACCCTTCCCTGATATAAACTGCATTTCTGAATTCCTCTAGTTACAAGCTTTCCAAAAATGTATACTTTTGCTATCATAGGTTGAAAACTTTTTCTGTTATTGTCATTTTTATAAATCCGGTAAATTGAGGCTGATTATTCATGTTTACTGTGTAGCGAATAGGAAGAAAGCTGATGTTCATTGTCTTATCCATAATTAATTAGTTGTTACAAATAGTTGACAAGTCTGTTGAACCACATACTTTTAAAGACTACTAATTATCCTTTAAAATGGGACCAGAATGGTGTTTGTAACATTAGGAGATGACTAGTTATTGTAAAAAGAACAAAACATGGGATTATCCCCATTGAGTTTGTACAGGCGGCACCCCTTCCAGAAACACCCCTTCCAGCACCACCCCTGGTCCCCAAACATCAAACAGCTGTATCTCCCATTCTGTATTAGCTATACCAATGCCATTTTGCAGGCAGATAGCTTGTTATTAGGGCTTTAAAATGATACCAAATTTGTTGAGATAGCTTTTGTGGTTTTAAAAATATTTGAGGAAAATTACAGCATGAAACTAAAAAATGTAACGGCACCACCCTATTGGGAGGCGAGTTCATAACGCGTGACCATATCCATCCATCAATAATACAAAATGAGTAACAGGTACACAGGTAACAGGTTTCATACTTTTGTTGTTTTCTAAGAACTAGAAAAAATGAGTTAGGCAATTATCGAAGCAGGCTGACGATATTCTCATGGAAAGGATCGCAAAATATGGCTTTAAATCGACCTAGGCCTATATACATCTACGCAGAAGTAATAATTTTGACATTTGTGAGATGATCATTTGCCGAGATTATAAAAACGAAATTGCCAAGAGGAAAGTTACTTTTCATATAAAATGTTTAGTTCAAAAGTATTCATTCCCAAAAGGTAGGCCTGCCTAATACTCTCCAGGGTCATTACCGACCGGGGGTCATAACAAGAAATTGACACGGGTACACACTTTTGCTAAATCAAAAGAATTTATTCATGATAAATAATATAACTGTATCGCGTTTGAATCGGAAGTTCCCTTGTGTATTTACTGCCAAATATTACCATGTCATGTCAATCTGAATTTAAACAGTCGGAAAAGGTACTTGCGGAATTAATTAAGCACACACCGAACATGGCAAGGTCGGGGGCAAGGTTTAATATTTGAATAGTTGAAGCATTTTTATTTGGATGACACGTTCGAACAGCGCCCTCTAGATTCCCGTAGAGGCACGTGTATCGTACCCCATAAGAGCAGTTTTTATGGTAATTACCAGTTAGGGGAGACGTCAAAACTCGACCGCCCGTTGACTGCCGGTTACGGGCGGTTCCGCCCGGTTCTTTCAGGTCAAATGTTTTACTGGTATATGAATATTCGCGCATGCAACACTGAACAACCGCCGGTTGACTTAATGCTGTAATCTGACCAATTTACACTATCAATCTGTTACTTTGCGGTCATAATAGCTCTCTCTATAATCGTTCTATAAAAAAAAAACATTCATAGACTTTCGGTATTGATTTTAAAAAGTTAATTGAGCTATAAACAGATTGAAAAAGCCAACCCCAGCGAAAATCAATAGCTGTATTGTACTGGTGTCAACTGAGACTTTTAAGTCTTAAAAGAGCCCATTACTTCAAGATGTTATTGCTCACGTGTGTGACGAGGCACTTTCAACCGGTCGTGATCACCAGAGTGTTACTATTTGACCTCATTATGTGTGTATATTATAACAGACGACACGTTTTGTGAGAACCGAACGGAACCGGCCGTAACCAGCGGTTGCCGGGCGGTCGAGTTTTGACGTGATCCCTTACCTAAAAAGGGTGTGAAATATGAATTGATTAATTAATCAATCTGTTGATTTGCAAAATGTTAAGGCTATTGTAGATGGAAAACCCCATATTACTGCAAATTCTGTTGAATTAGCGATGATGTCGTCTATAACAGTATAGGCCTAGGCCTATGGCTTGCCGATTTGATCATTTATAGGATGTTGTCTAGACTGGGTCCCCGCGTCCCTCTATACGGCCGCCATCTTTAAAAATGGCGGACCAAAAATAGGGACTGGGAAAATAGTACGTCCAAAAAGTGTGCGGTTTTGTCGTGAAATTCCACGACAACTTTGCATATATAAATATGCATACGTACCAATACCGAGCATGCGCATTTGTACACAGCAACAGCAGAAATTCCACCCGATTGGTCAAATTCAAAGGCGTGATAGCTCATGTATATTCAGTAGTTTATCAGCGCACACTTTTGGAACTGTATTTTTTCCAGTCTTCACATTTGAGCACCCTAGCTCGCAGTGCCGTGTGTAAAACAGGGCAGACATGATGATCCAGTCTAGATGTTGTCCAACACCAGAAATACACTCTCAGAAAAAAAGGTTCTAAATCTGTCCTCTATTTAGAACCCTTAATGGTTCTTGAATGGAACCAAAATTGGTTCTTAAGACAACTTGCAGAACCATTTTTTTCTATAGAACCATGAAAGGTTCTCCAAAGGTTTCTTAATTTTTGAAGAACCTTATATGAAGGTTCTATGAGGAACCCTTCTCTTGAACCTTCGAAAAAGGTTCTTGAAAATTTGAGAACCATTTTCAGAACCAATAAAGGTTCTAAAGAGACCAAAAAAGGTTCTGTAAGGTGTCTGAAGAACTAATTTTGGTGCTACTCAAGAACAATTAAGGGTTCTAAATAGAGGACAAAAAAAAGGTTCTTAAATTTCTGAGAGTGTATGGTTTAGGAGGCCTAAGACACATTTATGGATACCAAGCGAATATCAGATGAGAAAATGATATAAATACATTCTATGAAATATATGACATTAATGTTACAGTTTGTTCCCCGAAAGTTCCTTACTTATTCCACAGTTACCGTAATATTGTAGTTTGTACGTTTCTTTGTAAGAATGACGGTGTTTCCTTTATAGGCCTATAACGTGTTAAAACATGTAATTACTCTTAAGGGCAGTTGCATCACCAACAAAGAACTCTATGGTGATCTTCCTAGAGTAGGTGAAAGAATCAAGAAGAGGCGACTACAGTTTGCTGGACACTGTGTCAGACGTTCTGGGGATGTGATATCAGACCTAGTTCTTTGGAAACCAGTTCATGGCAAAAGAAATGCTGGACGACCGATGTTTTAACATCTATCCACATAGCTTAAAAGCTATGTGGATATCCTATGTCAGGACACTGGACAAACACCTGCTGAGATAAAGACCTGCATGGAAGATAGGCGTGTCTGGAGAGCCATTGTTAATGCCCGACAGAAGTCGACGGAGTGAGTGAATGACTCTTAAGTGCAGATTTATTATTTTGCGTAATATAGATAATTCCAAGTAATTCGTGAGTATCCAAATGAGTTTTTCTTACGTTAATGCGTAACTTAAAGGCATATTATGTGATCTTTTCCAGAGAGCGCCCTCTATTCGAGATTTTTTTTAGAAAGCAGATTTGTTCGCAGATTTACATTTCCGATCATAAATCATACATACATTCCAAGTTACAGAGCGATACGATTCCTAATTACCTCGAAATCATGGTTTTAGAGTGAATTTAGAGTGAAAAATATAAACTGTCGGAATCCCGACAGTTTATTTTCACTCTAAAACCATGATTTTGAAGTAATTAACAATCGTATCGCCCTGTAACTTGGAATGTATGCATGATTTATGATCGGAAATGTAAATCTGCAAGAAAATCTGCTTTCTATTTTTTTTCGATGTTGAGGGCGTTCCCTAGAAAGATCACATAATATACCTTTAAAGTGTCCGACAAGCGCAACATTGTCCATTATATTTTAAAACAGTAATTATCGAGTCTTAATCTCGTAATTATATTGAACATAACATTATACTTATCATAAAATGTTTTAAAAAACTGCCATCTCTCATATATAAAAACGAATAAACACTGTCATTTCTCATACATGCAATTTTTAAAATTCGCGGTTATTCAAAGCCCCGATTTCAATGAAGTCATATTTATACAATGCACTTGCGCAAATTTGAGCACCAAGAACCGTTACGTCATTGAAATCGGCTTTTAAATCACCGCGAATTTTTGAAAATGGCATGTTGAGAGATCGCAGTTTTTATATATGATAAATACGATGTTTTGTTCAATATAACTACGCGATTTAGGCTTGATAATTACTTTTCTAACATATGTAATGGGCAATGTTGTGCTTGCCTGACACCTCCTTTAACTTCGATACTCAGAAAACAGTAATAACTAAGAAAATTGTAGACGTTGGTTTAGCTAAACAACTCCAAACGCCGCCATACATCAAGGTTTGGAAACACTACCACAAAAATGATTAAACGAAATCCGAACAAAGATGGCGCACCACCAAATATTTGGAAAAAGCCCCGACATTTTGTAGGTACACACCTGGCCTGGGACGATGACCGCCGCGCCACTACTACAGTCCTCAAAATAAGTAACTGACCAGGTAATTACCATGCTTTCAACTCCAAAACTATAGCTCCTACGTAAAAATGTTAAATAATAAAGTTGTAAGGAAAGCTCTTTTCTTCAATTGGAGACATTGTTCATGAAGATCGGTTAATAATTAAGAACACTACATTGATAAGGATAAAACAAAGTGCAGTTTACATTTTCAAACTTGCGTTTTGAACACGCATGACCGTGTGACAGGTATGTGTATGAGCTGCATTGATCAATTGAAGCATCCCCAATTCTCATGTTACTACCCATGAGTTATGGCTACCAGTTAAAGGGACACTAAGAGATGTGTTGGAGGCAGCGCCCTCAATTATGATAAAAACTGAGATTAGTTTATTTTTATAATTGTATTACATGTATGAACTTACACCTATAAGGATTAAGAAAAATCAGCTCTCTTTGTACAAGAAAACGTCGATTCAAAAATGCTCGTCCCGCGGGACGAGCATTTTACGTCCGACAGTATCCCACTGCACGCGTGATACATAACGCGAACCATATTTGCATAGAGGGCGTTTTACAATAAATAGCGATGATATTGTTTTAATCAAGTTTTGCTGTGTTTTTATTAGTAGAAACAAAAATAACGGCAATTTTTAATGTTCATCTTGAATTCTGAAGTAAATTTTTAAACATTTAAAATTTTCAACACCACTTAATGTCCCTTTAATCAATAATCTGCCTGTTGCTAGTCCGAGGCTGCGTGTCGACGAACAAAATGTTAAAATCGAAAACTGACTTTGTTTTGGTTTTTGGCACTTAACTGAGTTAATATTCATTCAATCGTCACGTGTAATATCTCAAATTGAAGAGAAGAGATTTCCTTACAACTTTATAAATTAATAGTTTACGTAGGAGCTATAGTTTTTGAGTTGAGAGCATATTAATCACCTGGTCACTTACTTATTTTGAAGACTATATGTACATGTATGTAAATATATTTTGGTATAATCATGCATTTCCAATTAAAAACACATAAATATTTGATGTCACGTTAAAATACCCCCCCCCCCCCTCCTATAACAAACAAACCACATCCAACGTCTAGAACCACAGAAGACAAAGGGGGCGGCATTCGTGAACTAAGTTTTGTTATAAATACAATATATTTTGGTATTATTATGCATTTTCAATTAAAAAACATAAGTATCTGATGTCACGTTTACATAAACAAAATGTTGTCATTCAACAAAAATTGGAATTGGAAAAATCGAGTTGAGACGATTATACGCCCTTTTTCAAAAATGGTCGATCTTGCGTCGTGGATCCTTATACGCTAAAGATATTTTGTCCCATTATGTCATTGTTATTTTGTCAATCATCTGGCACTTCCTTATCTGAATGTACAAGGGGGTATCAAAAAGTTCTTGAAATCACCCAGAAGTGAAGGAGCCAGAAACTTGTTTTTGTTATTTGACCCTTCAGACATCTTTAAAAAGTCACTGTGCAAAGTCACACATCTCCCCCACTATTTATTACCTGTCCACAGACTGCCATCGTAGAGCTCCTCAAATTGACCGCCATTGATTGATCCTCAGATTGTCTCAGATTGCGTTATTCCCAGAACAGCACTAAATAGTTTAAAGTGTCGACAGAAAGGGGTCAAAGGTGTTGTAGGGGTCATTAGAGGTCAACCTGTGTACACCCCATGTTACTCAAAAGATTATTGTCACCAAGCTTTGGTTGTTAATTCGGTTGTTTATAACAGCGGTACCAACAACCTAAGAATGGTGACGAAGGGGCCTTTCAACTGATTCGGGGATCAACAAATAGTGTCATGAACCACTAAAGAGGCAAGAAGGTAGGTAGCAGATTTGACTGTACCATTTGGAACAGGTGCCGTCCTCTGGCAAATTTATTATTAGTTCAAGTTCAAGTTCAAGTTTTATTTCACAATACAATTAGGCCATTGGCCCATAATATAACAACATATTAAACATATCATATTAAACATATCATATCAGGCATCAGATACATAGGAAAAATAAAGACGTTGTTGGGTGTGTTATTTTTTTATATAATAATTACATAACATTTGACGAATATATTCAAGTTCTAACCACTGAATTTCTAAGATTTTAAAGTGCGTGGTACACAAATGCTGCTAAGCCTGCTAAAATGGTCGAGTCAGAGACGTTTAACAGTATACAATTTCTGATGAGTTGGATTAACGTTAACCCAATGAGCGGCAAGTATTTAGAACGCAAGGTGGTGAAAAAATTACAAATGAGAACGAAATGAAATTCGTCCTCAATATCGTTTTCATCACAAAGAATACAAAGACGATTTTCACGATCAATATTCTGCCACCTATTATGCATATTTCGGTTGTTTATAACAGCGGTACCTTTTGTCTGGTTTCAATATAGGACTGCTTTCAGTTAAATACCCAACTACTTAACCTCCAGACTCTCGAGATGCATGATATAAAAATATCACGAAATTAATCAGAGCAAAATGTTCAATATTAGCCTATTAGTATCAATGTTTATCATCTCGAAACTACAACAAACCAACTATACACTGTTGGTGCAACATTATCGTTACGTTGTCACGGGGTTGGCACTACTGGAGAGCAGAACAAACAAGCGCAAGTGAAAAATTACCCTTTCATGCCTTTCCAATCCAGCTCGCTCGGAACTGAAACCATGCATCATGAAGATGTGTATACAGGGTGAAAGCGCATTGAAATACGAACGATTTAACACAGTGAACATGCATGGTGAATGCATACAGATACATGCATTTTCAATAATGAAATGTAAAAATAAGGTAAATTCATGAAGACATACCACTGCAAAGCACATTACAAAATTGAGAAGAGAGTGTAGATGAAATAATACTAAATTCGGCATGACATTGTGCTACTTCATGTCCAGCATTCCTAATCATAATTTAGATCCCGTATAGCTATCAACTTTTTGAATAGAAATCCTATAGGACTTTACGGGATTCATATAGTAACATACCAATGTTTAATCCGACGTCGCATTTATCGAATGTTTTGTCAAATCACCACTTCAAAATACGTCACCTGTCACGCAATAAATCAGTTCATTGGTCAAAATACACATTGATGTCGCCGCATTTTTCGTGATCTTTTCCGTTGGTGCTGACAACCATGGAGGTTGAATGTGTGGTAAGTCCAATCACAATTGCAAATGACGCACAAAGACGTTAAAGGCATAGGTCCACTTTGGCTAGTTCACCCAGAGTGAACTAGCTTGCACCTGTTCCTTTTGTGACAGATGAAGATGGAGAAATCTCAACCTTGAGATATTCAAGTTGTATAGCAACTGAGGATCTAATTGCTCACCATTGCAGATCAGTTCCAACCTCTTCGTTCTCATTTTTTTTATTAGGGATAACTTGCAGCAGCTATAGTACTAGGCGACGCCTCTGACCTCGTCTTCCAACTAATGCCAAGCCATCGTCCTATGCACTTCTCTACCATATTTGATTCAATGACCTTGAAAGTACCTGATCTTGGATAATTTAGCCTAATTGGGATTGCTAATAAATATACTTCCAAGTTTGTGACGTTTTTGGGACAAGTCTTTTTGGGATTTCTAATCAAGAAGTGTGTGCCGTTTTGGACAAATCATTTGAAATCGCCATAAAATGTTATACTCTCATTATTAAGAAACGTTTCAAAGCGGAACTCTTCTTTAATAGACGATTGCCGCTGTTGTTACAATCACTGTGAAGTTGTTAATGAAATTAACACAACATCTATCGGGACATCTAAAATAGAAATTATTATACATCCCCATTAACAACTCCTTTTGTTTCACATCTGCACGATTGTTACACCCTGTATATTATAAATGTACTAGGTGTTAGCCTCCTAAGTGGTTCTGTATCAGTCCAAAGTTACATACAGAATCCCATTAAAGTGACAGCTCACTTCCTTAAATAACCCGAACAGAGCAACACTACCATGACTACAGCGTTAGTTGCTAAAACACGCACCACCTAAATCAGGACCAACCACCTGTATACTCCAATACATTACCAGGTGTTTGTCATCATGGAAGACAATAGCACCAGCTGCTCCGCAGACGATATTCTTAATCTGACATCCGCTAAAGAAGCAGAAGCTGTACTGTATTCTCTAGCAGACACCATCATCGTAACCGTCGTCATGCCGTGCATAATGTTCATAGGACACATCGGTAATTTCGCCTTCTTATTCGTCATGTACCGCGTCAAGTCCATGAGAACCGTCACGAATTTCTACCTGACTAATCTAGCCGTATCGGACATCTGCTTTCTCACCATTGCAGTCGGTGAGAAAGTCTGGCGATACAACAACTCCCCGGTGACCTTTGACCAGTCGCATATGGGCGTTGCAGGATGCGTGCTGGTGTACCTCTTCATGAACATGTCGTTTTTCGCGTCTATTCTACTCGTCACGCTCGTATCGCTGGAGAAGTACTGTGCCGTTTGTCGGCCATTTCGGCACTTGAAGATAACCGGGAAACGACATACCGCAACGGCGATATCACTGACTTGGTTATCCGCGTTTGCTTTCTCAGCACTTATCATACCAGGTGTTAGCGACAGCTATGCACGGTGTGTGATATGGCCTGATACAGAGTCGGATCGTTACGACGACTTCCCGATCATAATCGCGGAGTGCCGCGCGGTCAGAATAAGCTGGGAGATAGCGTACCAAGGTCTTCAAACGGTACCATTTTTTCTTTGTCTTGTCATCAACAGCATCCTGTACGCAAAGATAATCGGCAAACTTCACAGACGCGCTACAAAGAAATCCGCGGACTCGTTATCGCGACATGGAGCCGCGTACTCGAGCCATGTCAAACAGCGCAATCAGATGTCTCATATGCTAATTGCTACCGGCGTCATATATTTTATCTGCCTGGCTCCATTCCAAGTGCTTTCATTTACCAATATGATTCACTATGCTTCCAATGATGTTAGCATCATACACGATCCCCATATTGAGTCCGTTATATATAATGTCTTCAGACTGATGGTCTATCTTAATTCGGCAATTAATCCAATTGTATATAACGCAACCAATGCGAGGTAAGTGAGACGGTACATTCACGCGCCGTATGTTAAATTCAAATAAACCTATTTTTCTCTCTTCACACAATTAATTACCCTGTTTGCGACAAATTTATAGTGTACAAATATTGTTTGTTAACAAGGGTCATTCCGATGAAGCACATTTGAATCCGGTTGAGTCCAAATTCAAAATTTGTATTGCAATGTTAATGAGACGCAGGCGGTCAGAAGCCTGAATGCTGACCAAATTGAAGATCAATGAAGGAACAGATGGTAGATCATACAGAGGACGGAAGACCCCTCCCCCAGCACTAAATTCAGTGCGGTTGCAGAATATCATGGGCGTCAATCCATTGCACAGACAGACATATCCCTCACGTTAGGTTCTGTTGAGCTATAGTTTCGACAATTTAAATCAAAAGCCCCACATATCACGATGGATCGATACCCATGATTTACTGAAATGATGCATAATCTGTTTGGCACTCATTAGCCTTTGAACCTAATATAATTAAAGGTGGATGTTCCGATCACTTTAGATTTTTTTGCACATCAACAGATTTTTATATCAGAAGAAAACCCATTATGTCTCATTATTTGTTTGGCGCAAGATAGTTCCATTTAGAGTTTAGACGTTATAGGCAAATATGCAGTAAATTACTGCCGGAGATGGTTAACCACGCGACCAGTTTGTGAACTACTCGATGGGCAAATGTCATGTCACCTTGCGCTTCTAGAATTAGAGAACCATTGAAGTCATATCAACTCAAACTTTGGAATACGACTATTTTAAGGATGACCCTTCATGTAGAATAGAAAACATCAAGTTGAAAATAGGGTCGGCAATTGGAACAACTCAGCCATACGGATTACATTTTCGAGAATAAATTTAATGGACACGTGATTAATAGGAGGCCGCCATTGCTGATGCCAGCCATAATGCATGGCTAATGGATTTCCTTTTCGGGTGGCATTTTTGCACAAATTGCAAAGTGATTGTTTATTATAGCTTACATTGCAAATGAAACTTACGAAAATTATGCAGATATTTACGGTTATTATTTCCACCCAGGAGACAACATTTCAGCACACAGACCACGCGATACGTAATCCATGTGGTAACGATCGCCATGTCTTGCACACAAATTCACCAAAATGGGTCTTAAATCGGTTATTGAAATCGTTTTCACTGACGCGTCCGACACCCAATATTTATTTCCGACGATCAAAAGCCGCATATGAAATGCAAGGTCAATATAAAAGTATTCACAGCTCGTCTCCATACAACAAGAAGAGACGAGAAGAGCTTCTAAAAATGAATGTGAACATTTCACTTAGTTAGTTAAAGAAGGTGTCCCGCAAGCATAAAATTGTGCATTATATGTTAGAAAAATAACTATCGAGCACAACTTTTGTAATTATATTGAACAAAACACCACACTTATGACAAAAACAAATAATAACCGCCATCTCTCAACATGCAATTTTTAAAATTCGCGGCGATCCAAAGTCCCGGTGTCGGTGAAGTCATAGTTATACAATGCACATGCGCAAATTTGAGGACCGATACCCGTGACGTCATCGACACCGGGACTTTCGATCGCCGCGAATTTTAAAAATTGCATGTTGAGTGATGGCAGTTTTTATTCATTTTTGTGACTAGTATGATGTTTTGTTCTATATAATTACGTAATTTCTGCTCGATAATTATTTTTCTAACACATAATGCTCAATGTTGTGCTTGCGGGACCCTTCCTTTAATAATCATGATAAAATCCCTATCCTGTTGCACAGTGAGGCTTTCACATCCGGAGATCTTTCTCCGCTGCACTCGCAATGGCGGCATCCTATTAGTCACGTGTCCATTAAATTTACTCTCGAAAATGTAATCCGTATGGCTGACCCTACCTTTTTTAAACCTGAACAAAATTGACTCTTACCCTTTTGATTGTTATCTTGTAGAGACCGTACTCTAGGCCTTACTGTAAAGAATAAAGACACGTGTCTCACAAGGGCGAACTTGCCCCGCAGACTGCTTGATCTATTGCGTGTTCGCTAAATTTAACCAGTGGTCGCAATGATGAGAAGCACGTGGTGGGCGAACCTGCCCCGAGGGCGTACCAGCTCCGTCTCCCCTACGACTATTCTGTCCTTCGTGTGTATTCAGTACTCATCATCAAATCGTATCTATATTTGAGCATCTTCTCTGATCTGATAATCAACCCATTATCATTTATACTCACTCACAGGTACCGTCTTTCCTTCAAGGATGCATTCTCTTGTAACGATGAATCACGTCGCCGCCGATATCGATCCAATATGTCGAGTCCTCCGATTTCCCGCCAAAACAGCGGTCTAAACGAGATATTCCATCTGCCCTCAGTTCACGAGGCGATACGTATTAACTATTTAGACTATCCTGATTAGAGTTATTATCATCTATGTTGTATAGTAAGTACATGTACGTACTCATCTTACAAGAATGACAGATACAAGCAAAACACACAAACTAATAATAATGTCGTACACGGTATGTTTCCACCAATGGCATTGAGAAGGTTACTCCACGTGCCACCGCATTCACCCGCCATTAGCGTGTACAGCCTCGAAGTGGTATCAGACTGGATGGGACTATTACTATTAGGTACTACATTATTTTATAGATAGATGACAACTACAAGCAAAACACTAACAATAATAATGTCGTACCCGGTATGTCTCTACCAATAGCATTGAGAAGGTTACTCCACGTGCCACCGCATTCACCCGCCATAAGTGTGTACAGCCTCGAAGTCGTATCAGAATGGATGAGACTATTAGGTCCTTCCATATTTTGTGTAGTCAGTTCGACTCTCTTTTTGCAAAATATAATGCAATGAGTCATAGATTGAGTAACGACGTAGAACGATGTTATCGCAATATATACCAGCCATGTTCTACAATGACCTGCCACCAGCCATGTGACTCCCGGAAGATGAGTTTTAATCGCTACGGTGAAAAAAAATGCAAGCTATGTTGTCGTGATTCTAAAACTATTGATCCTTCATCTCAACTGGCATCGACGGTCTACATTTTGTATACTTTTCTATAATAACCTATCAGAATATTTACACCGTGGTATTTAATAGACGTCTTTGTTGTCATAATGTGTCACATTTAGCAACTGTCTTTAATAACAAAATTAGGCCTTCTATCACAACGTTATGATCTTCACTATCATTCAATATGTACAAATTAATCATTCATAATCTGAGGAGTTTTTAATGCAAAAGTAGACAACCATCATTGCCATGATGTCATCTACATGTCATACAAAATCAGACCAAATTGCCCTGATGTCATCGGTTAAAACATGTCACACAGAATCACACCAAATTGCCATGATGTCATCAAGTAAAACATGTCACACAGTATCATACCAAATTGCCATGATGTCATCAAGTATAACATGTCACACAGTATCAGACCAAATTGCCATGATATCATCACGTAAAACATGTCACACAATATCAGACCAAATTGCCATGATGTCATCAAGTATAACATGTCACACAGTATCAGACCGAATTGTTATGATATCATCAAGTAAAACATGTCACACAGTATCAGACCAAATTGCCATGATGTCATCAAGTAAAACATGTCACACAGTATCAGACCAAATTGCCATGATGTCATTAGGTAAAACATGTCAAACAGAATCAGACCAAATTGCCATGATGTCATCAAGTAAAACATGTCACACAGTATCAGACCAAATTGCCATGATGTCATTAGGTAAAACATATTACACAATATCAGACCAAATTGCATGATGTCATCGGGTAAAACATGTCAAACAGAATCAGACCGAATTGCCATGATATCATCAAGTAAAACATGTCACACAGTATCAGACCAAATTGCCATGATGTCATTGGGTAAAACATGTTACACAATATCAGACCAAATTGCATGATGTCATCGGGTAAAACATGTCAAACAGAATCAGACCAAATTGCCATGATGTCATCAAGTAAAACATGTCACACAGTATCAGACCAAATTGCCAGTGTCATCGGGTAAAACATGTCAAACAGAATCAGACCAAATTGCCATGATGTCATCAAGTATAACAAGTCACACAGTATCAGACCAAACTGCCATGATGTCATCAAGTAAAACATGTCAAACAGAATCAGACCAAATTGCCATGATGTCATCGGGTAAAACATGTCACACAGAATCGGACCAAATTACCATAATGTCATCGGGTAAAACATGTCCCACAGAATCAGACCAAATTGCCATGTCATCTGATAAAACATGTCACACAAGTAAAACTTGTGACACAAAATCAGCCCAAATTGCCATCGGGTTAAACATGTCACACAGAATCAGACCAAATTGCCATGATGCCATCGGGTAAAACATGTCACATAGAATCAGACCAAATTGCCATGAAGTCATTGGCGGGTAAAACATGCCACACAGCATCAGACCAAATTGCCATGATGTCATCCGGTAAAAAATGTCACACAAAACCAGACCAAATTGCCATGAGGTCATCGGGTAAAAAATGTCACACAGAACCAGACCAAATTGCCATGATATCATCAAGTAAAACATGTCAAACAGAATCAGACCAAATTGTCATGATGTCATCAGGTAAAACATGTCACACAGAATCAGACCAAATTGCCATGAAGTCATTGGCGGGTAAAACATGCCACACAGCATCAGACCAAATTGCCATGATGTCATCAGGTAAAACATGTCACACAGTATCAGACCAAATTGCCATGATGTCATCGGGTAAAACATGTTACGCAGAATCAGACCAAATTGCCATGATGTCATTAGGTAAAACATGTCACACAGAATCAGACCAATTTGCCATGGTGTCATTAGGTAAAACATGTCACACAGAATCAGACCAATTTGCCATGGTGTCATCGGGAAGAACATGTCACAGAGAATTAGACCGAATTGCCATGATGTCATCGGGTAAAACATGTCATACAGAATCAGACCAAATTGCCATGATGTCATCAAGTAAAACATGTCACACAGTATCAGACCAAATTGCCATGATGTCATTGGGTAAAACATGTCACACAGAATCAGACCAAACTGCTATGATGTCATTAGGTAAAACATGTCACACAGAATCAGACCAATTTGCCATGGTGTCATCGGGTAGAACATGTCACAGAGAATTAGACCGAATTGCCATGATGTCATCGGGTAAAACATGTCATACAGAATCAGACCAAATTGCCATGATGTCATTGGGTAAAACATGTCACACAGAATCAGACCATACTGCCATGATGTCATCAAGTAAAACTTGTGACACAAAATCAGCCCAAATTGCCATCGGGTTAAACATGTCACACGGAATCAGACCAAATTGCCATGATGCCATCGGGTAAAACATGTCACATAGAATCAGACCAAATTACCATGATGTCATTGGCGGGTAAAACATGCCACACAGCATCAGACCAAATTGCCATGACGTCATCCGGTAAAAAATGTCACACAGAATCAGACCAAATTACCATGAGGTCATCAAGTAAAACATGTCACACAGTATCAGACCGAATTGCCATGATATCAAGTAAAACATGTCACACAGTATCAGACCAAATTGCCATGATGTCATTGGGTAAAACATGTTACACAATAGCAGACCAAATTGCATGATGTCATCGGGTAAAACATGTCAAACAGAATCAGACCAAATTGCCATGATGTCATCAAGTAAAACATGTCACACAGTATCAGACCAAATTGCCATGATGTCATTGGGTAAAACATGTTACACAATATCAGACCAAATTGCATGATGTCATCGGGTAAAACATGTCAAACAGAATCAGACCAAATTGCCATGATGTCATCAAGTAAAACATGTCACAGAGTATCAGACCAAATTGCCAGTGTCATCGGGTAAAACATGACATACAGAATTAGACCAAATTGCCATAATGTCATCAAGTATAACACGTCACACAGTATCAGACCAAATTGCCATGATGTCATCAAGTAAAACATGTCAAACAGAATCAGACCAAATTGCCATGATGTCATCGGGTAAAACATGTCACACAGAATCGGACCAAATTACCATAATGTCATCGGGTAAAACATGTCACACAGAATCAGACCAAATTGCCATGTCATCAGATAAAACGTCACACAGAATCAGACCAAATTGCCATGATGCCAGCGGGTAAAACATGTCACACAGAATCAGACCAATTTGCCATGATGTCATTGGGTAAAACATGTCACACAGAATCAGACCAATTTGCCATGATGTCATTAGGTAAAACATGTCACACAGAATCAGACCAATTTGCCATGATGTCATTGGGTAAAACATGTCACACAGAATCAGACCAAATTGCCATGATGTCATTGGGTAAAACATGTCACACAGAATCAGACCAAATTGCCATGATGTCATCAAGTAAAACTTGTGACACAAAATCAGCCCAAATTGCCATCGGGTTAAACATGTCACACAGAATCAGACCAAATTGCCATGATGCCATCGGGTAAACATGTCACATAGAATCAGACCAAATTGCCATGAAGTCATTGGCGGGTAAAACATGCCACACAGCATCAGACCAAATTGCCATGATGTCATCCGGTAAAAAATGTCACACAGAACCAGACCAAATTGCCATGAGGTCATCGGGTAAAAAATGTCACACAGAACCAGACCAAATTGCCATGATATCATCAAGTAAAACATGTCAAACAGAATCAGACCAAATTGCCATGATGTCATCAGGTAAAACATGTCACACAGAATCAGACCAAATTGCCATGAAGTCATTGGCGGGTAAAACATGCCACACAGCATCAGACCAAATTGCCATGATGTCATCAGGTAAAACATGTCACACAGTATCAGACCAAATTGCCATGATGTCATCGGGTATAACATGTTACGCAGAATCAGACCAAATTGCCATGAAGTCATTGGCGGGTAAAACATGCCACACAGCATCAGACCAAATTGCCATGATGTCATCAGGTAAAACATGTCACATAGAATCAGACCAAATTGCCATGAAGTCATTGGCGGGTAAAACATGCCACACAGCATCAGACCAAATTGCCATGATGTCATCAGGTAAAACATGTCACACAGTATCAGACCAAATTGCCAGGATGTCATTGGGTAAAACATGTCACACAGTATCAGACCAAATTGCCATGATGTTATCGGGTAAAACATGTCACAGTATCAGACCAAATTGCCATGATGTCATCTGGTAAAACATGTCATTCAGACCAAATTGCCATGATGTCATCGGGTAAAACCTGTCACACAGTATCAGACCAAATTGCCATGATGCCATCGGGTAAAACATGTCACACAGAATCATACCAAATTGCCATGAATGTCATCGGGTAAAACATGTCACACAGAATCAGACCAAATTGCCATGATGTCATCAAGTAAAACATGTCACACAGTATCAGACCAAATTGCCATGATGTCATTGGGTAAAACATGTTACATAGAATCAGACCAAATTGCCATGATGTCATCGGGTAAAACCTGTCACAGAGTATCAGACCAAATTGCCATGATGTCATTGGGTAAAACATGTCACACAGTATCAGACCAAATTGCCATGATGCCATCGGGTAAAACATGTCACACAGAATCATACCAAATTGCCATGAATGTCATCGGGTAAAACATGTCACACAGAATCAGACCAAATTGCCATGATGTCATCAAGTAAAACATGTCACACAGTATCAGACCAAATTGCCATGATGTCATTGGGTAAAACATGTTACATAGAATCAGACCAAATTGCCATGATGTCATCGGGTAAAACCTGTCACAGAGTATCAGACCAAATTGCCATGATGCCATCGGGTAAAACATGTCACACAGAATCATACCAAATTGCCATGATGTCATCGGGTAAAACATGTCACACAGAATCAGACCAAATTGCCATGATGTCATCAAGTAAAACATGTCAAACAGAATCAGACCAAATTGCCATAATGTCATCGGGTAAAACATGTCATACAAAATCAGACCAAATTGCCATGATGTCATCAGGTTAAACATGTCACAAAGAATCAGACCAAATTGCCATAATGTCATCAATTAAATAATGTCAAACAGAATCAGACCAAATTGCCATAATGTCATCGGGTAAGACATGTCACACAGAATCCGACCAAATTGCCATAATGTCATCGGGTAAAACATGTCACACAGAATCAGACCAAATTGCCATGATGTCATCAGGCAAAACATGCCACACAGAATCAGACCAAATTGCCATAATGTTATCAAGTAAAACATGTCAAACAGAATCAGACCAAATTGCAATGTCATCAGGTAAAACATGTCACACAGAATCGGACCAAATTGCCATAATGTCATGGGGTAAAACATGTCACACAGAATCAGACCAAATTGCCATAATGTCATCAGGTAAAACATGTCACACAGAATCGAACCAAATTGCCATAATGTCATCGGGTAAAACATGTCACACAGAATCAGACCAAATTGCCATGATGTCATCAGGCAAAACATGCCACACAGAATCAGACCAAATTGCCATAATGTTATCAAGTAAAACATGTCAAACAGAATCAGACCAAATTGCAATGTCATCAGGTAAAACATGTCACACAGAATCGGACCAAATTGCCATAATGTCATGGGGTAAAACATGTCACACAGAATCAGACCAAATTGCCATAATGTCATCAGGTAAAACATGTCACACAGAATCGAACCAAATTGCCATAATGTCATCGGGTTAAACATGTCACAAAGAATCAGACCAAATTGCCATAATGTCATCAATTAAATAATGTCAAACAGAATCAGACCAAATTGCCATAATGTCATCGGGTAAGACATGTCACACAGAATCCGACCAAATTGCCATAATGTCATCGGGTAAAACATGTCACACAGAATCAGACCAAATTGCCATGATGTCATCAGGCAAAACATGCCACACAGAATCAGACCAAATTGCCATAATGTTATCAAGTAAAACATGTCAAACAGAATCAGACCAAATTGCAATGTCATCAGGTAAAACATGTCACACAGAATCGAACCAAATTGCCATGATGTCATCGGGTAAAACATGTCACACAAAATTAGACCGAATTGCCATGATGTCATCGGGTAAAACATGTCATACTGAATCGGGTAAAACATGTTACACAGAATCAGACCAAATTGCCATAATGTCATCTGGTAAAATATGTCACACAGAATCAGACCAAATTGCCATGATGTCATCGGGTAGAACATGTCACACAGAATAAGACCGAATTGCCATACTGTCATGGGGTAAAACATGTCACACAATATCAGACCAAATTGCCATGATGCCAGCGGGTAAAACATGTCTCACAGAATCAGACCAATTTGCCATGATGTCATCGGGTAAAACATGCCACACAGAATCAGACCAAATTGCCATAATGTCATCAAGTAAAACATGTCAAACAAAATCAGACCAAATTGCCATAATGTCATCAAGTAAAACATGTCAAACAGAATCAGACCAAATTGCCATGATGTCATCGGGTAAAACATGTCACTTAAAATTAGACCGAATTGCCATGATGTCATCGGGTAAAACATGTCATACAGAATCGGGTAAAACATGTTACACAGAATCAGACCAAATTGCCATGATGTCATCTGGTAAAACATGTCATTCAGACCAAATTGCCATGATGTCATCGGGTAAAACCTGTCACACAGTATCAGACCAAATTGCCATGATGCCATCGGGTAAAACATGTCACACAGTATCAGACCAAATTGCCATGATGTCATCAAGTATAACATGTCACACAGTATCAGACCGAATTGTTATGATATCATCAAGTAAAACATGTCACACAGTATCAGACCAAATTGCCATGATGTCATCAAGTATAACATGTCACACAGTATCAGACCAAATTGCCATGATATCATCACGTAAAACATGTCACACAATATCAGACCAAATTGCCATGATGTCATCAAGTATAACATGTCACACAGTATCAGACCGAATTGTTATGATATCATCAAGTAAAACATGTCACACAGTATCAGACCAAATTGCCATGATGTCATCAAGTAAAACATGTCACACAGTATCAGACCAAATTGCCATGATGTCATTAGGTAAAACATGTCAAACAGAATCAGACCAAATTGCCATGATGTCATCAAGTAAAACATGTCACACAGTATCAGACCAAATTGCCATGATGTCATTAGGTAAAACATATTACACAATATCAGACCAAATTGCATGATGTCATCGGGTAAAACATGTCAAACAGAATCAGACCGAATTGCCATGATATCATCAAGTAAAACATGTCACACAGTATCAGACCAAATTGCCATGATGTCATTGGGTAAAACATGTTACACAATATCAGACCAAATTGCATGATGTCATCGGGTAAAACATGTCAAACAGAATCAGACCAAATTGCCATGATGTCATCAAGTAAAACATGTCACACAGTATCAGACCAAATTGCCAGTGTCATCGGGTAAAACATGTCAAACAGAATCAGACCAAATTGCCATGATGTCATCAAGTATAACAAGTCACACAGTATCAGACCAAACTGCCATGATGTCATCAAGTAAAACATGTCAAACAGAATCAGACCAAATTGCCATGATGTCATCGGGTAAAACATGTCACACAGAATCGGACCAAATTACCATAATGTCATCGGGTAAAACATGTCCCACAGAATCAGACCAAATTGCCATGTCATCTGATAAAACATGTCACACAAGTAAAACTTGTGACACAAAATCAGCCCAAATTGCCATCGGGTTAAACATGTCACACAGAATCAGACCAAATTGCCATGATGCCATCGGGTAAAACATGTCACATAGAATCAGACCAAATTGCCATGAAGTCATTGGCGGGTAAAACATGCCACACAGCATCAGACCAAATTGCCATGATGTCATCCGGTAAAAAATGTCACACAAAACCAGACCAAATTGCCATGAGGTCATCGGGTAAAAAATGTCACACAGAACCAGACCAAATTGCCATGATATCATCAAGTAAAACATGTCAAACAGAATCAGACCAAATTGTCATGATGTCATCAGGTAAAACATGTCACACAGAATCAGACCAAATTGCCATGAAGTCATTGGCGGGTAAAACATGCCACACAGCATCAGACCAAATTGCCATGATGTCATCAGGTAAAACATGTCACACAGTATCAGACCAAATTGCCATGATGTCATCGGGTAAAACATGTTACGCAGAATCAGACCAAATTGCCATGATGTCATTAGGTAAAACATGTCACACAGAATCAGACCAATTTGCCATGGTGTCATTAGGTAAAACATGTCACACAGAATCAGACCAATTTGCCATGGTGTCATCGGGAAGAACATGTCACAGAGAATTAGACCGAATTGCCATGATGTCATCGGGTAAAACATGTCATACAGAATCAGACCAAATTGCCATGATGTCATCAAGTAAAACATGTCACACAGTATCAGACCAAATTGCCATGATGTCATTGGGTAAAACATGTCACACAGAATCAGACCAAACTGCTATGATGTCATTAGGTAAAACATGTCACACAGAATCAGACCAATTTGCCATGGTGTCATCGGGTAGAACATGTCACAGAGAATTAGACCGAATTGCCATGATGTCATCGGGTAAAACATGTCATACAGAATCAGACCAAATTGCCATGATGTCATTGGGTAAAACATGTCACACAGAATCAGACCATACTGCCATGATGTCATCAAGTAAAACTTGTGACACAAAATCAGCCCAAATTGCCATCGGGTTAAACATGTCACACGGAATCAGACCAAATTGCCATGATGCCATCGGGTAAAACATGTCACATAGAATCAGACCAAATTACCATGATGTCATTGGCGGGTAAAACATGCCACACAGCATCAGACCAAATTGCCATGACGTCATCCGGTAAAAAATGTCACACAGAATCAGACCAAATTACCATGAGGTCATCAAGTAAAACATGTCACACAGTATCAGACCGAATTGCCATGATATCAAGTAAAACATGTCACACAGTATCAGACCAAATTGCCATGATGTCATTGGGTAAAACATGTTACACAATAGCAGACCAAATTGCATGATGTCATCGGGTAAAACATGTCAAACAGAATCAGACCAAATTGCCATGATGTCATCAAGTAAAACATGTCACACAGTATCAGACCAAATTGCCATGATGTCATTGGGTAAAACATGTTACACAATATCAGACCAAATTGCATGATGTCATCGGGTAAAACATGTCAAACAGAATCAGACCAAATTGCCATGATGTCATCAAGTAAAACATGTCACAGAGTATCAGACCAAATTGCCAGTGTCATCGGGTAAAACATGACATACAGAATTAGACCAAATTGCCATAATGTCATCAAGTATAACACGTCACACAGTATCAGACCAAATTGCCATGATGTCATCAAGTAAAACATGTCAAACAGAATCAGACCAAATTGCCATGATGTCATCGGGTAAAACATGTCACACAGAATCGGACCAAATTACCATAATGTCATCGGGTAAAACATGTCACACAGAATCAGACCAAATTGCCATGTCATCAGATAAAACGTCACACAGAATCAGACCAAATTGCCATGATGCCAGCGGGTAAAACATGTCACACAGAATCAGACCAATTTGCCATGATGTCATTGGGTAAAACATGTCACACAGAATCAGACCAATTTGCCATGATGTCATTAGGTAAAACATGTCACACAGAATCAGACCAATTTGCCATGATGTCATTGGGTAAAACATGTCACACAGAATCAGACCAAATTGCCATGATGTCATTGGGTAAAACATGTCACACAGAATCAGACCAAATTGCCATGATGTCATCAAGTAAAACTTGTGACACAAAATCAGCCCAAATTGCCATCGGGTTAAACATGTCACACAGAATCAGACCAAATTGCCATGATGCCATCGGGTAAACATGTCACATAGAATCAGACCAAATTGCCATGAAGTCATTGGCGGGTAAAACATGCCACACAGCATCAGACCAAATTGCCATGATGTCATCCGGTAAAAAATGTCACACAGAACCAGACCAAATTGCCATGAGGTCATCGGGTAAAAAATGTCACACAGAACCAGACCAAATTGCCATGATATCATCAAGTAAAACATGTCAAACAGAATCAGACCAAATTGCCATGATGTCATCAGGTAAAACATGTCACACAGAATCAGACCAAATTGCCATGAAGTCATTGGCGGGTAAAACATGCCACACAGCATCAGACCAAATTGCCATGATGTCATCAGGTAAAACATGTCACACAGTATCAGACCAAATTGCCATGATGTCATCGGGTATAACATGTTACGCAGAATCAGACCAAATTGCCATGAAGTCATTGGCGGGTAAAACATGCCACACAGCATCAGACCAAATTGCCATGATGTCATCAGGTAAAACATGTCACATAGAATCAGACCAAATTGCCATGAAGTCATTGGCGGGTAAAACATGCCACACAGCATCAGACCAAATTGCCATGATGTCATCAGGTAAAACATGTCACACAGTATCAGACCAAATTGCCAGGATGTCATTGGGTAAAACATGTCACACAGTATCAGACCAAATTGCCATGATGTTATCGGGTAAAACATGTCACAGTATCAGACCAAATTGCCATGATGTCATCTGGTAAAACATGTCATTCAGACCAAATTGCCATGATGTCATCGGGTAAAACCTGTCACACAGTATCAGACCAAATTGCCATGATGCCATCGGGTAAAACATGTCACACAGAATCATACCAAATTGCCATGAATGTCATCGGGTAAAACATGTCACACAGAATCAGACCAAATTGCCATGATGTCATCAAGTAAAACATGTCACACAGTATCAGACCAAATTGCCATGATGTCATTGGGTAAAACATGTTACATAGAATCAGACCAAATTGCCATGATGTCATCGGGTAAAACCTGTCACAGAGTATCAGACCAAATTGCCATGATGTCATTGGGTAAAACATGTCACACAGTATCAGACCAAATTGCCATGATGCCATCGGGTAAAACATGTCACACAGAATCATACCAAATTGCCATGAATGTCATCGGGTAAAACATGTCACACAGAATCAGACCAAATTGCCATGATGTCATCAAGTAAAACATGTCACACAGTATCAGACCAAATTGCCATGATGTCATTGGGTAAAACATGTTACATAGAATCAGACCAAATTGCCATGATGTCATCGGGTAAAACCTGTCACAGAGTATCAGACCAAATTGCCATGATGCCATCGGGTAAAACATGTCACACAGAATCATACCAAATTGCCATGATGTCATCGGGTAAAACATGTCACACAGAATCAGACCAAATTGCCATGATGTCATCAAGTAAAACATGTCAAACAGAATCAGACCAAATTGCCATAATGTCATCGGGTAAAACATGTCATACAAAATCAGACCAAATTGCCATGATGTCATCAGGTTAAACATGTCACAAAGAATCAGACCAAATTGCCATAATGTCATCAATTAAATAATGTCAAACAGAATCAGACCAAATTGCCATAATGTCATCGGGTAAGACATGTCACACAGAATCCGACCAAATTGCCATAATGTCATCGGGTAAAACATGTCACACAGAATCAGACCAAATTGCCATGATGTCATCAGGCAAAACATGCCACACAGAATCAGACCAAATTGCCATAATGTTATCAAGTAAAACATGTCAAACAGAATCAGACCAAATTGCAATGTCATCAGGTAAAACATGTCACACAGAATCGGACCAAATTGCCATAATGTCATGGGGTAAAACATGTCACACAGAATCAGACCAAATTGCCATAATGTCATCAGGTAAAACATGTCACACAGAATCGAACCAAATTGCCATAATGTCATCGGGTAAAACATGTCACACAGAATCAGACCAAATTGCCATGATGTCATCAGGCAAAACATGCCACACAGAATCAGACCAAATTGCCATAATGTTATCAAGTAAAACATGTCAAACAGAATCAGACCAAATTGCAATGTCATCAGGTAAAACATGTCACACAGAATCGGACCAAATTGCCATAATGTCATGGGGTAAAACATGTCACACAGAATCAGACCAAATTGCCATAATGTCATCAGGTAAAACATGTCACACAGAATCGAACCAAATTGCCATAATGTCATCGGGTTAAACATGTCACAAAGAATCAGACCAAATTGCCATAATGTCATCAATTAAATAATGTCAAACAGAATCAGACCAAATTGCCATAATGTCATCGGGTAAGACATGTCACACAGAATCCGACCAAATTGCCATAATGTCATCGGGTAAAACATGTCACACAGAATCAGACCAAATTGCCATGATGTCATCAGGCAAAACATGCCACACAGAATCAGACCAAATTGCCATAATGTTATCAAGTAAAACATGTCAAACAGAATCAGACCAAATTGCAATGTCATCAGGTAAAACATGTCACACAGAATCGAACCAAATTGCCATGATGTCATCGGGTAAAACATGTCACACAAAATTAGACCGAATTGCCATGATGTCATCGGGTAAAACATGTCATACTGAATCGGGTAAAACATGTTACACAGAATCAGACCAAATTGCCATAATGTCATCTGGTAAAATATGTCACACAGAATCAGACCAAATTGCCATGATGTCATCGGGTAGAACATGTCACACAGAATAAGACCGAATTGCCATACTGTCATGGGGTAAAACATGTCACACAATATCAGACCAAATTGCCATGATGCCAGCGGGTAAAACATGTCTCACAGAATCAGACCAATTTGCCATGATGTCATCGGGTAAAACATGCCACACAGAATCAGACCAAATTGCCATAATGTCATCAAGTAAAACATGTCAAACAAAATCAGACCAAATTGCCATAATGTCATCAAGTAAAACATGTCAAACAGAATCAGACCAAATTGCCATGATGTCATCGGGTAAAACATGTCACTTAAAATTAGACCGAATTGCCATGATGTCATCGGGTAAAACATGTCATACAGAATCGGGTAAAACATGTTACACAGAATCAGACCAAATTGCCATGATGTCATCTGGTAAAACATGTCATTCAGACCAAATTGCCATGATGTCATCGGGTAAAACCTGTCACACAGTATCAGACCAAATTGCCATGATGCCATCGGGTAAAACATGTCACACAGAATCATACCAAATTGCCATGATGTCATCGGGTAAAACATGTCACACAGAATCACACCAAATTGCCATGATGTCATCAAGTAAAACATGTCAAACAGAATCAGACCAAATTGCCATGTCATCGGGTAAAACATGTCATACAAAATCAGACCAAATTGCCATGATGTCATCAGGTTAAACATGTCACAAAGAATCAGACCAAATTGCCATAATGTCATCAAGTAAACCATGTCAAACAGAATCAGACCAAATTGCCATAATGTCATCGGGTAAGACATGTCACACAGAATCAGACCAAATTGCCATGATGTCATCAAGTAAAATATGTCAAACAGAATCAGACCGAATTGCCATGATGTCATCTGGTAAAACATGTCACACTATATCAAACCAAATTTCCATGATGACATCGGGTAAAACATGTCACACAGAATCAGACCAAATTGCGATGATGTCATCGGGTAGAACATGTCACACAGAATCAGACCAAATTGCCATGATGCCATCGGGTAAAACTTGTCACACAGAATCAGACCAAATTGCCATGTCATCGGGTAAAACATGTCACACAGAATCAGACCAAATTGCCATGATGTCATCTGGTAAAACATGTCACACAGAATCAAACCAAATTTCCATGATGTCATCAAGTAAAAGATGTCACAAAGAATCAGACCAAATTGCCATAATGTCATCAAGTAAAACATGTCACACAGAATCAGACCAAATTGCCATACTGTCATGGGGTAAAACATGTCACACAGTATCAGACCAAATTGCCATGATGCCATCGGGTAAAACATGTCACACAGAATCAGACCAAATTGCCATGATGTCATCAGGTAAAACATGCCACACAGAATCATACCAAATTGCCATAATAGCATCAAGTAAAACATGTCAAGCAGAATCAGACCAAATTGCAATGTCATCAGGTAAAACATGTCACACCGAATCGATCCAAATTGCCATAATTTCATGGGGTAAAACATGTCACACAGAATCAGACCAAATTGCCATAATGTCATCAGGTAAAACATGTCACACAGAATCGGACCAAATTGCCATAATGTCATCGGGTAAAACATGTCTCACAGAATCAGACCAAATTGTCATAATGTCACCGGCGGCTGAAACATGTCATACAGAATCAGACCTAATTGCAGAATCAGACCAAATTGCCATAATGTCATCGGTAAAACATGTCATACAAAATCAGACCAAATTGCCATGATGTCATCAGGTTAAACATGTCACAAAGAATCAGACCAAATTGCCATAATGTCATAAAGTAAAACATGTCAAACAGAATCAGACCAAATTGCCGTTAAAGTCATCGGGTAAGACATGTCACACAGAATCAGACCAAATTGCCATACTGTCATGGGGTAAAACATGTCACACAGTATCAGACCAAATTGCTATAATGTCATCAGGTAAAACATGTCACACAGAATCGGACCAAATTGCCATAATGTCATCAAGTAAAACATGTCAAACAGAATCAGACCAAATTGCCATACTGTCATCGGGTAAAACATGTCACACAGAATCAGACCAAATTACCATAATGTCATCGGCGGCTTAAACATGTCACACAGTATCAGACCAAATTGCCATGATGTCATCGGGTAAAACATGTCATACAGAATCAGACCAAATTGCCATGATGTTATCGGGTACAACATGTCACACTGTATCAAACCAAATTTCCATGATGTCATCGGGTAAAACATGTCACACAGATTCAGACCAAATTGCAATGATGTCATCTGGTAAAACATATCATACAGAATCAGACCAAATTGCCATGATGTCATCAGGTACAACATGTCACACAGTATCAGACCAAATTGCCATAATGTCATCGGGTAAAACATGTCACACAGAATCAGACCAAATTGCAATGATGTCATCTGGTAAAACATGTCATACAGAATCAGACCAAATTGCCATGATGTCATCAGGTACAACATGTCACACAGTATCAGACCAAATGTCCATAATGTCATCGGGTAAAACATGTCACACAGAATCAAACCAAATTTCCATGATGTCATCGGGTAAAACATGTCACACAGAATCAGACCAAATTGCCATGATGTCATCGGGTAAAAAATGTCACACAGTATCAGACCAAATTGCCATGTCATCTGGTATAACATGTCATTCAGACCAAATTGCCATGATGTCATCGGGTAAAACCTGTCATACAGAATCAGACCAAATTGCCATGATGTCGTCGGGTAAATCTTGTCGCACAGAATCAGACCAAACTGCCATGATGTCATCGGGCAAACATGTCACACAAAATCTGACCAAATTGGCTAAACCATTTTCTGACACTTGCTTTGGTGTTTCAAAGCAAGGTTTGACCAAAGTAAAATGACCCTCGCCCTTCATGCCCTTGCGGGTTCAGTAATCACCCTTCAGGCTCACCATTGGCGAGGGTCCTTCTTGACGGACTAGGCCAGCTGCATGATTACAAAATGAATCATATTTTTTACACCGTTGTTTCTGAAAAGCTGTATATTTCCTCTTTATTTCCCCTATCATTTTCAAATTGTCATCGGCAACCAGTTTTTTAATCTCCTTTTATAAAGGGTTCAACAAAAGACACTTTTCAAAAGTCACATTTTCAATACACTACGCGGGAAGAAAAGACCACATGTTACCTGTCCATAATCAAATAGCCCGCTCACCCCGGCACACTGCCAACGCATCCCCACTGTGTGATCAATATCCATTTCATTCCCGGCCATTCAAAGTGCCACGCACAGCATTTTCTCGCGGCTTGCGTGCGTTGAAAATGTGACTTTTGAAAAGTGACACATTTTCTTTAAATGGTGCTAATCATGGTTTATCTTTGGTGTTAGGGGGAAAATTTGGTATCAAATGATGCCTAAAAGATTCATCTAAATGCCTATCTAGCCTGTTTGGTCAAAACAAAAATCAAATGTTACTCAAAATGACATAAACAAAGTGTATACTTTCTTTTGTTGAACCCTTCATCATGTAGTGCATGGATGAATGATGATATTGTGATTTTCACGTCTAAAAAAGCAGTAAATGTTTATCATATCACCATTTCCTTTACTCTCACTGAGAGTCCTAATCCTTTCCGGGATCCTTTCAGTCAATGGCATGTTACAATATGTAGGGGAAGATAATAATAGACAGTTGTTATACAGTCCTCAAAATAAGTAACTGACCAGGTAATACATATACTCTTAACTCGATAACTGTAGCTCCTAAATACTAATCTGAAACTATAAAGTTGTAAGGAAATCTCTTTTCTTCAATTTGAGATATTACACGTGAAGATTGAATGAATATTAACGCAATTGAAGCATCCCCAATCCTCATCTAACTATCAAACCGTGAGTTATCGCTACCAGTTAATCAATAATCTGCCTGTTGCAAGTCCGAGGCTGCGTGTCGACGAACAAAATGTTAAAATGAAAAACTGACTTGGTTTTGGTTTTGGACATATAACTGAGTTAATATTCATTCAATCTTCACGTGTAATATCTCAAATTGAAAAAAAGAGATTTCCTTACAACTTTATAATTTAATATTTTTACGTAAGAGCTAGAGTTTTGGAATTGAGAGCATATGAATTACCTGGTTAGTTACTTATTTTGAGGACTGTATAGCGCTTTGCACCGTGCAAGCACAGACTAGTCCCAAAGCGCTTTTAGCCAATTATTATTGCTGCCATTTTGATTCAGAGCCCTTTCGTCGCTACATATAGGATTATCCATTTTAATAGTATACCAATGAAACATGTAGTAATTGAATAAGTTTCTAACCTTAGAAAGGTGACAAAGGAAAAAAAACCGTTCTACGGACAAACACGGACCTCTCAGATAGGGTTGGGTGTTTTTGGTGAATTTCGACAATGTTTGAATTTTTTTACAAATTTTCAAAACATTTTTTTAAATTTATTTTTAAATGGGTTGGTCAAGCCCGTAGAACAGGGTGTTTTTCTGTTGCCTAAATAATCAATTGCCCATATAAGCAGCGGATAACAAATTAACATTAATGTTGTGTATTTATTAACCAATAAATATTTATATTTATTTACCAACAGAACTGTACTAATTGATATAACTGTCTTCACATTTCATATTTTATGTGTGCTGCATTGGCAGTCAACAAAATTAGTAACTGACCAAGTAGTAAATGTGCTGATAACTCTAAAAGTATAACTCCTACAAAAACATATTAAATTATAAAGTTGTTGAGACATTTCTCCTTTTAATTGGAGATATTGCACGTTAAGAATGGTTGATTATTGAGGAAGTTACAATCCCATATGTGAGGTCAAGTACGATTTTAATTTTTAATTTTCTACACACGGAATCAGACGGGCAAATTATTGATTATACTGGTAGTGGTAGTGCTAATTCACCAGTCGGTGCCCAGGTTGTTGGGTTGGCCAGCCGCATTGTTACGGCTGATCAATACAGCACAAACGCTTTACCTGTCATACTCTCCCCGTGTTTAAAAAAAATGTGAAAATGAAAATCATACTTGACCTCACATTTGGGATTGTAACTTCCTCAATAATCAATCAACCATTCATAGCTTGCAATAATATCTCACATTAAAGAGGAGGACATTTTTCAATAACTTAACAATTTAATATGTTAATGCTGATGTAGGAGTTATACTTTTAGAGTTATCAGCACATATATTATCTGATCAGTTACTTATTTTGTTGACTGTATACAATGAACAGGTACACAAGTTTTACCTTTGATGATCAGCCATTTACAATTATTGCTACACTGAAATAGTCACGTTATTGTCAGTCTACCATTTCATGGTATATGCATAATACGATGATGTGGTTTTCACACACAAACCGAGTGAAAAAGTTAAGTAGCACTCAAAGAAATTTCTTGAGAAACACCAGCATGCTTCACTTTCATCACATGACCACTGATTTCTGTCACCAGTGTCTACTGGTTCCCATTGACATTACATTACAATGAAAGGCTTATAATGTTGTTAAATGAGGGCCTGTAAGAAAATCCTGCTGCAAGTAGTACACAATTGATGTGACTTCAATTCAGTCCTCTCTTGTTTTTTCTTAGTCACTTTATTTTTGAATAACACATTTTAGTTGAGATTCAACTTCTTTTCATATCTGTGGCCAAGATGCCTATCTGTACCATGTATTATGAAGGTGGAAAGTTAGACGATCTCCAGTTGTTAATTACTTTAACGCATGTTATGCACTGTTTGTTTTGGGGGAAATTTCTGTTGGCACCGTAGTGGTGCTAAGGATGCTGGACTACGCAAGAAATCTTCTATGAGTCGCACTAGTGATGTCACTGAAAATCAGTATTTGCCATAATACAGAGTGACTCAAAAAAAATAGGACTCTGTTTCATGACGCTGTAAAACTTGTTATGATCATTGGACCATGACGAATTTAGTTTCATTGACTTGTGTCAGAATTAAATGTATTGCCAAACTAATCTTTGCTATTGACTGATAAATAATTGTCTATGTTTACTGATTATTTATTGTAACATATTGAAACGTAAATCATGTTATTTACTGGCTTGTACATGTACATGTAAATCCCATTGTACAAACCAGTAAATGACATGGTTTACGCAAACTGTGCTAGTTTTCTTATTTATCATCGGATTGATCTCATACTTTCAGGATATCATAATAACTAATTGGGCTTTACATTGAAACTAAATTCGTCATGGTCCAATGATCATAACAAGTTTTACAGCGTCACGAAACAGAGTCCAATTTTTTTGGTTCACCCTGTACATGAATACAATAATCAGACATGTACTCACTCATTCAGTCTCAGTGGATTTCAAAACAACATTTAGGTTTCAACAAAAACCCTGTTTTCTGGATTTGGTTGACCAAGTATTTGTAAATCTGACATTTATTCAACAATATACAAGCCCACACGAAATCTCCGTTCTGGCTCAAAATATCTTCTTGCACATGTTTCTTCACCTTCTACATCATATGGTCGCCGTTCTTTACAAGATTAAATTTATTTTGCAAAACATGAATATTTTTAATTTAAATTTTGATTTAACTTTATTTAACTACAAATGTTGCGATTTTGAAATACCATAAAAACACACACACACAAGACGAATAGGTGCATCCACATAGTAAACGGTTTGTTTTGTTGTATGGATTTTCATTTGGAAAACTATTTTTTTCATACAGGTTTCGACAACTAATCTGTTGCCTTCCTCATTGGATTGTGTTTGATCCAGACCTAGTATTTCTGGACTGTTTTTTAAATATGTCATCAGATGTTGATGATGACGACCTCTGGATCACTGAGTCAGTACGCCCCCTCGTCGCCATTCATAAGGTGCTTTTGTTCATCTGTGCTGCTTCTCCTCCGAATCCAAATGGTTTCACGTATCCATCTGGTGTTTCTAGTCTCATCTCTGGCAATAATCTTTGGATTCCTCCCATTTTATGATATGGTTTTCCTTCACTGCGTGTTCAGCTATTGAGAGGATTTTTAACTCTGAGCTTTGGGATTATTTCCTCGCAGACCGAGCGTAGTTCTGCGCAATCCACTGAGGAAGACAACACTATAGTTGTCAAATCCTGTATCGAAAAATAGTAAGTTTCCTATTTGGAATTTCCAAATAAAAAATCATAAAATGTTTTCCTGATGATACTATTTCATGGTTTGTTTTGTTGCTTCATCACATTTTACAATGATGATAGAATATGTGTACTGCCGCGGCAAAAGGGTGAAGTTGTCAGTAAATTGCATTTTGAGATATTTATGGAATTAGGCATGGAAAAAGAAAGAGAAAACAACAATTTTACTGTGATCTTCCTTCATTAAATCGGAATACTGTATCAAATCTAAACCACAAAGGTGTCATTTTGAAGCATTCAAAAAACTCCCTTTGTTGGTATTAAGATCTCAATATTTTTTCTTGGAGAGACAACTGCACCCTTTTGCCACAGCTGATTATCTTATTATTATGTCACTTTCATTGGCATTTTTAACCTCTGCCCATTTGTGTGTCTTGTTTTATGCATATTTTCTGAGTTGCAGTGAACCAATTGATTGGCCTTTCAGAGCTCTCTTTCGAGAGTTATCAGTTTGATTTTTAATCACTCTGGTCATTAACCTTGTTAATGTCTGTTGGGCTATTGTTCACATTTGCACTTATATACAAAAAAAAAAAACAAAAACAAAAAAATTTTATATATATATATATATTAAGGAAAAACGTCCACAAAAAAAATTAATTCATTTGAACCATTTGAACTAACAATTTTAGAATGGTGATATAAAACTTTGAAGTTTTTGGAGAATGGTACAATTTACAATGTATTAGTAAAAATTTAACAATACAAAATAACAAGGTCTTCTCTTAATCGAGGCATCATCAAGAATCATCAATACAATTTTGGCAGATTATGAATAAATTTGAAGTACACATGCTCAGCCTACACATTAGGCCTTAACTAATAATGTCATAAAACACACAAACATGTCACCATACAATTTGGAATTGTTTTTACATTTAATTTGATATGGGAATTAATTAAGAATACCTAAACACAACCTAAGGCCTAAAGATGTTGTGTTCTGTCACGGTCAGCGGTACCTAAAAATAATGGATGAACACAACTCGCTCCAGTGTCAAACATGGTGAAAAGATGGACACTCCCAGAACTTGGAATCTTAATTTGGAAGGGAAGGGGGGAGCATTTAATTTAGAAATGTAATAATTTGACATTTAATGTGGGCCTACAAAACAAACAAAAGGTACCGAAACAATAGCGAGTAGCATTCACCTACAGAGACTGTATACAAATATCAAGCAACTGTTAAACGCACAATAAAATCATTTGGTAGCCACAGCTTCTTATGGAACCGTCACATAGTTATTGAAAGAAAATATGTGCGGGGGGGGGGGGGGGGGTGATAGGTCAAGTGGCAATGAACATTTCTTCAGGACGAGGACCGTAACTGTGCCGTTGCGTGCTTGATCCAAGTTGATCTTCCGGAAGCGTTCCTCTCCGATCATCCTTGCTAATTGTAATGTTTTCGCATATAAGCGGCCCATCGCTGTCGTCCTGATATACTGCCTTCTCCTGCCGATGTAAGGAAATCAGGGTCTCCGGCGGTTACATCATTGGTGATTACCTCGATGCTCACTGTCGCAGATTCTCGGGGTGGTTCAGCCACAGTCGTGGGAGCTTATCCTGCAGCACTAGTGTTGGTGTGGGGCACGTCTGGAACAGGAGCGAGAAGCTGGTTGAAAATCTTCAAGCTGTAAATCTCCTGGCGTCTGAACCTGATAGTGAGAGGTTTGCTGGAAGTCCCAGACGCTGGCACGTTAGGAAGCATGGGGTCATAGAATGGCTGCATTGGCTGGTCTTGATGAGCTGTCAAGGGTAACTTAGGAATGGTATACCCTCTTGTGTTTATCAGCTACGTGATTTCAAAGTCTCTTTTTCTTTGGGTAACTTGTATTGCATGCCGAGCATGCATACAAGATTTTATTTGGTTTTGACATCTTAAAACTTGCTGAAGTGAAAGTCCCGCTAACAAATACGAAGAAAAAACTATTGGTATTGTAAGCAATGTCAAAGGACTGTTTTCGCAATGCCTATATATACCTCCCTGGTATACCAACCGCGGGAAGGTATACCAGGGAATGAACACTAATTTTGATGTCTTTAATCATAATTGATTAATTAGCCCCCCCCCCCCCTACTCTTCTGCAGCATTCTTTCTGATGTGACTTGGACAGCATTGCCCGGCCCGCATTTGCCGTGTTTCGCTTTCATTATATAGGCCCACATTTTCATCCGCTTTTGCCGCTTTTTCCACACATACGCGCGCACACATTCTCGCCCACATTGCGCCCTCATTCTTCTGTTTATTTGGCTTCGCCAAGTTACATTATTTCTACCTTGATAAAGGCCTATGGCCGAAATATCGGAATTTCAATAAAATCACGAGGTTTGAACCATATTACGTATTCTCTGGACATTATTATCTATAGGACCCATAAAGCTCGAAAAGATGAATGTTTATGAAAAGAAAGGCCATAGGTTCAAATCCTGCTACAGACCTTTCTTAACTTTACTCCTGTCATTGTTTTCTCAGCATTGCTCAATCAAAGATGTTCTATTGGTTTAACATACTTTTTAAATTGGATATCTGAAACCACTACGGCACAATCTCTAGTACAATCTCCAGTATTGCCACATCCCATTCAAGTCTACAAACTATCAATACAGTTCAATATTATACAGAACTTGTTTTTCCTTCCTCCGCTCTAGTCGGGGCACATATGCAGCATTACGTCACCATCGATGCTAACCGCTTCGGCGAAATCAATCAGTTTTGTTCTGATGTAGACGTTACGAATACAGCCCATGTAGCTTTGGTTGGTACCTATTCCAAGATGGCCGACACCGTCTGAGGAAATACAGGTATTAAAAAAATAATTACACTGGTTAAGATTTTAAAAGAAAATATGTTCTTTTACACTAAAATAGTTGTTTGGACCCCTAAAATGTGATGACTCTTTCATATATCACGCCTTAACATATATCGAGGGCTTAGAACCACAAGGCCTTATCTCCATTTTGACCATTTTGAGAAAAAGACTATTGAAGATTTATAAACACATTGGGGAGATTGGCAGGAGGCCTTGTGATACTGGCTATAACTTTGAAAGGGGTTGTGTTATGAAGATAAGGCTGTGTTACTGGAAAGAGAATTTCTTTCTGAAAATGTTGATACCAAAATCTTATTTTTGAAAAAATGGAGATAAGGCCTTGTGTTTCTGAGCCCTCGATATATTCAATCTTTTTTGTACCATCATATTATATCAAATCTTCTTATTTCATATCAACCTGTATGTGCCCTTCGGTCTTCCGATAAACATTTGCTCACCGTTCCTAGAACATCTTCTACACTTGGAGATTATGCATTTTCAGTTGCAGCACCCACTTTTTGGAATTCATTACCTCTAAATATCAGATGTTGTCACTCTATTCAATCATTTAAAAAATTGTTAAAGGCTCACCTATTCAACATCAAAGTAGACATGGATTACTGTAAGGCTATATTAACAAAATCTTTTGTCTCAAAGCTCTTCAGTTTTTCAAAACCTAATGCATGTTTTGTTATTTTAAAAAAATGGGTTTTTTTATAAATATAAAAATATTGAAATCCTTGTTAAAGTGAACTTTTGTCTGATGTGATCACTGAAAATCTGAAAAATCTGTGAAATTTTGGGATTTATTTTTATTTTTATTTTTTAAATATATATATATATATTTTGTTTTTCATTCTTTTTTTTCTCTAACGCGCATCAATAAACTAACGCGCGCGGGAGCTTCGAGACGAATGATTTTTTTTAAATTTAGCCTAAAGCACAAACATTTTGCGACATTAAATTTTCGTGAATCAACAACATCAGCCTTTTTCACGGCATGAACATTTTGCAAATGCACACTTCAATTGGTACCAAATTTTGCACTCTTACTTTCCTGAATGTATCTGTTTTAAATGTTGTGAAATTACCAGATACAGCTCTCAAACAGCCATTTCATCAATATTTTAAATGTACTTTTAGTAAGACATTGTTTGAGAATTTAAGCATCATAAAAACGGGTTCCAAAATGTGTGTAAAAACAAAACAGAACTGCTGAACCAGCAGTATGGACCTTCAGATGGGGCTGGACATCCTGATATGCGTGGCGGTCTACAGGACTGATGTTTAAAAAGTAAAACATTCGTGTACATGAACATTTGCGAATCAACTGTACTCGCGAAATGTGTGAAATTTTGATGCACACAAACATTTCATGATTTTCAGCAAGCATGAGCAACCTTTACTACCATGCGGGCCTCATTGTGATTTTGAGATCCATTCACGGGCCGCAGTGATTGTCAAACATTTTAAAACACGTCCGGAGGAAGGGTAATAGGGGAGGGGAAGCTAAGGAAGAAAAAATTAGTATGGAATACCCGCTTCTCTTCATGTAATTTCCTCTTTTTACTCGCTGTGGCTGCTGCAAGCGCCATTTTAACCAGGGATTTTAACACGCAATCACGCCTCAAGTTATATTTACTAAGTGCAGCGCATCGCCCTAGTAATTATAATGGAGCACACCACTTAATCAATCCGCCATTTGTGTAACCTAGAGAGTTCCGGTTAAAACGGGCCGCATCAATGGGAATTTTGGGATTGCTTCGCGGGTCACAGATTAAAGGCCGGCGGGCAGCAGGTTGCACACGCTTGCATTACAGTATTATATGCTCTTCCCTCCCTCCCTCCCTTCCTCCCCTCACCCACTCCCTGGAATACACATACCTGGTAACCCACCAAAGTACATCGGATCCCTTGTATTGACCACTTGTGCAATACTGCTACCTACCTGGTAACCCACCAAAGTACATCGGATCCCTTGTATTGACCACTTGTGCAATGCTGCTTCCAACCCCAGGAATTCCTCTCTGACCGTCCACGGTTAAACTCAGATGGTTGCCTGATTTAATTGCTGCAAAGATCAAAAGAATTTGAAAGCATAATCTTTCGTCTGCTACAGAATGTTTCATTTTCCTCACCACACTTCGTTGCTGAAGTTTAGGCAGATTATTCTGTTTTAATAATAATTCTGTGAACATTACTTTGCAAAAAGTCCTACAAGACGAGGAGACATAGGTTTCTACCACAGCAGCATAAGCGTTTAGCCCATAATACTAAGAAATATAATATCATTAGGGCTTTTCATTTGTTCTTGTGCTTGTGCAATATATTGACAGCCCCTGCATCCGGCGAGGTTAGGCATTTGTAACAAAACCTGTCAAGCACTTTTAATGTGACATTAGGCATTTGTAACAAAACCAGTCAAACACTTTTAATGTGACGTTAGGCATTTGTAACAAAACCAGTCAAACACTTTTAATGTGAAGTTAGGCATTTGTAACAAAACCAGTCAAACACTTTTAATGTGACATTAGGCATTTGTAACAAAACCAGTCAAACACTTTTAATGTGACGTTAGGCATTTGTAACAAAACCAGTCAAACACTTTTAATGTGAAGTTAGGCATTTGTAACAAAACCAGTCAAACACTTTTAATGTGACATTAGGCATTTGTAACAAAACCAGTCAAACACTTTTAATGTGAAGTTAGGCATTTGTAACAAAACCAGTCAAACACTTTTAATGTGACGTTAGGCATTTGTAACAAAACCAGTCAAACACTTTTAATGTGAAGTTAGGCATTTGTAACAAAACCAGTCAAACACTTTTAATGTGAAGTTAGGCATTTGTAACAAAACCAGTCAAACACTTTTAATGTGAAGTTAGGCATTTGTAACAAAACCAGTCAAACACTTTTAATGTGAAGTTAGGCATTTGTAACAAAACCAGTCAAACACTTTTAATGTGACGTTAGGCATTTGTAACAAAACCAGTCAAACACTTTTAATGTGAAGTTAGGCATTTGTAACAAAACTAGTCAAACACTTTTAATGTGAAGTTAGGCATTTGTAACAAAACCAGTCAAACACTTTTAATGTGAAGTTAGGCATTTGTAACAAAACCAGTCAAACACTTTTAATGTGACGTTAGGCATTTGTAACAAAACCAGTCAAACACTTTTAATGTGACAGGCATTTGTAACAAAACCAGTCAAACACTTTTAATGTGACGTTAGGCATTTGTAACAAAACCAGTCAAACACTTTTAATGTGAAGTTAGGCATTTGTAACAAAACCAGTCAAACACTTTTAATGTGACGTTAGGCATTTGTAACAAAACCAGTCAAACACTTTTAATGTGACGTTAGGCATTTGTAACAAAACCAGTCAAACACTTTTAATGTGAAGTTAGGCATTTGTAACAAAACCAGTCAAACACTTTTAATGTGACATTAGGCATTTGTAACAAAACCAGTCAAACACTTTTAATGTGACGTTAGGCATTTGTAACAAAACCAGTCAAACACTTTTAATGTGAAGTTAGGCATTTGTAACAAAACCAGTCAAACACTTTTAATGTGACGTTAGGCATTTGTAACAAAACCAGTCAAACACTTTTAATGTGAAGTTAGGCATTTGTAACAAAACTAGTCAAACACTTTTAATGTGAAGTTAGGCATTTGTAACAAAACCAGTCAAACACTTTTAATGTGAAGTTAGGCATTTGTAACAAAACCAGTCAAACACTTTTAATGTGACGTTAGGCATTTGTAACAAAACCAGTCAAACACTTTTAATGTGACAGGCATTTGTAACAAAACCAGTCAAACACTTTTAATGTGACGTTAGGCATTTGTAACAAAACCAGTCAAACACTTTTAATGTGAAGTTAGGCATTTGTAACAAAACCAGTCAAACACTTTTAATGTGACGTTAGGCATTTGTAACAAAACCAGTCAAACACTTTTAATGTGACGTTAGGCATTTGTAACAAAACCAGTCAAACACTTTTAATGTGAAGTTAGGCATTTGTAACAAAACCAGTCAAACACTTTTAATGTGACGTTAGGCATTTGTAACAAAACCAGTCAAACACTTTTAATGTGAAGTTAGGCATTTGTAACAAAACCAGTCAAACACTTTTAATGTGACATTAGGCATTTGTAACAAAACCAGTCAAACACTTTTAATGTGACATTAGGCATTTGTAACAAAACCAGTCAAACACTTTTAATGTGAAGTTAGGCATTTGTAACAAAACCAGTCAAACACTTTTAATGTGACGTTAGGCATTTGTAACAAAACCAGTCAAACACTTTTAATGTGAAGTTAGGCATTTGTAACAAAACCAGTCAAACACTTTTAATGTGACGTTAGGCATTTGTAACAAAACCAGTCAAACACTTTTAATGTGACGTTAGGCATTTGTAACAAAACCAGTCAAACACTTTTAATGTGAAGTTAGGCATTTGTAACAAAACCAGTCAAACACTTTTAATGTGACGTTAGGCATTTGTAACAAAACCAGTCAAACACTTTTAATGTGAAGTTAGGCATTTGTAACAAAACCAGTCAAACACTTTTAATGTGACGTTAGGCATTTGTAACAAAACCAGTCAAACACTTTTAATGTGACGTTAGGCATTTGTAACAAAACCAGTCAAACACTTTTAATGTGACGTTAGGCATTTGTAACAAAACCAGTCAAACACTTTTAATGTGAAGTTAGGCATTTGTAACAAAACCAGTCAAACACTTTTAATGTGACGTTAGGCATTTGTAACAAAACCAGTCAAACACTTTTAATGTGACGTTAGGCATTTGTAACAAAACCAGTCAAACACTTTTAATGTGACGTTAGGCATTTGTAACAAAACCAGTCAAACACTTTTAATGTGAAGTTAGGCATTTGTAACAAAACCAGTCAAACACTTTTAATGTGACGTTAGGCATTTGTAACAAAACCAGTCAAACACTTTTAATGTGACGTTAGGCATTTGTAACAAAACCAGTCAAACACTTTTAATGTGACGTTAGGCATTTGTAACAAAACCAGTCAAACACTTTTAATGTGAAGTTAGGCATTTGTAACAAAACCAGTCAAACACTTTTAATGTGACGTTAGGCATTTTTAACAAAACCAGTCAAACACTTTTAATGTGACGTTAGGCATTTGTAACAAAACCAGTCAAACACTTTTAATGTGACGTTAGGCATTTGTAACAAAACCAGTCAAACACTTTTAATGTGAAGTTAGGCATTTGTAACAAAACCAGTCAAACACTTTTAATGTGACGTTAGGCATTTGTAACAAAACCAGTCAAACACTTTTAATGTGACGTTAGGCATTTGTAACAAAACCAGTCAAACAATTTTAATGTGAAGTTAGGCATTTGTAACAAAACCAGTCGAACAGTTTTAATGTGAAGTTAGGCATTTGTAACAAAACCAGTCAAACACTTTTAATGCGAAGTTAGGCATTTGTAACAAAACCAGTCGAACAGTTTTAATGTGAAGTTAGGCATTTGTAACAAAACCAGTCAAATACTAGTAATGAAAACTAGTCAAACATATTTAATGTGAAGTTAGGCATTTGTAACAAAACCGGTCAAACTTGTAATGTGAAGTCAGGCATTTGTAACAAAACCAGTCAAACACTTTTAATGTGAAGTTAGGCATTTGTAACAAAACCAGTCAAACTTTTAATGTGAAGTTAGGCATTTGTAACAAAACCAGTCAAACAATTTTAATGTGAAGTTAGGTATTTGTAACAAAACCAGTCAAACTTTTAATGTGAAGTCAGGCATTTGTAACAAAACCAGTCAAACACTTTTAATGTGAAGTTAGGTATTTGTAACAAAACCAGTCAAACTTTTAATGTGAAGTCAGGCATTTGTAACAAAACCAGTCAAACACTTTTAATGTGAAGTTAGGCATTTGTAACAAAACCAGTCAAACTTTTAATGTGAAGTTAGGCATTTGTAACAAAACCAGTCAAACACTTTTAATGTGAAGTTAGGCATTTGTAACAAAACCTGTCAAATGCTTTTAAGTAATGTAAAGTTAAAGGCATATTATGCGATCTTTTCCATGGGACGCCCTCTATCCTTAATTTTTCAAGTTTTTAGAGTGAATTTCGAATGAAAATAAACTGTCCTGCAGCAGGACAATCTATTTTCCTCCTCTTTAAACCATGATTTTGAAGTAATTTGGAATCGTATCGCTCTGTAACTCAGACTATATTTATGATTCATGATCAGAAATGTAAATCTGCAAGAAAATCTGCTTTTAAAAAAAACAATCAAAGACAAAGACGGCCCATGGAAAAGATCGCATAATATGTCTCTAAGCATCGTAACAAAACCAGGGTTTTTTATGTAAAGTAAGACATTTGTAACCATAAAAGTCAACACTTTCAAGATGTTTGAAGGTAAAATACTTAGCAGTTCCAAAAAAAATAAACACCAATCAAGTTTTCAATACTTCATATGGACAATTTAAGCATTGTAGCTCCTCCGTAATAAAGCTGTTCAGTTTCCACACATCCCCTTTTTTATAATATGCCACCTCATATACCTAACATAAATAATTTTTGAGTGCCCCCCTTAGGAGACGAAAAAACACCACCCTGTTTTACAGGCAGACGGACCTGTCAAGTCGGTCAGGGGTTTTTTTCTTCACAAAATCTGCAAAAATCTGGAATTTTTTTTTTAAAAATTCAAAAAGATTTAGACAGATTTTCGGCCAAAAAACGGCTGATTTTACATGATTTGATTTGATATGATTTGAAAACAGGGCGTGTTTTTTTCCTCGCCTTACTGATCACTATTTACCTTGTATATCATGCCATTCTCCATTGCACATAAAGTATATGCCCTCTCTTGGATAGTACCGTGCTTCAAACATTCCAGCTCCGTTATCCCCTCGGAGAAATAGCTGTAAAATGACAAAGTAATATTCACACAATATCAAATACACTAACAAGCATATTAAACTCCTATAAAAAAAAGATCGGAAACTTTTTTTAATCACCAATTTTCCGGATATTTCTTAATCTCTTCATATTGTGTTTCCTCTCTATGAAAGGCTGATGTGTTCCTCTTTCCAACAGTACCGCATTTGTAGCAATCACATCGACAACTACAGTGTAGAGTGATGTTCTATTGAGTGAATTCTTGACAATTTTCAAAATTTTCAAAAATATTTAAACATTAACCCTTTGAACCCGATCGACCTATCGATCGACCTATCGGGGAACGTCGTATAACCCGATAGGTCGAAAAATCGACCTGAGCGAACAGGTGACACATTGATCATGGTCATGTGACTTGAAAGTCATATGATGTTCACCCGATGTGAAATACATTGTTTCGCAAGGTTTACGTTGTGCTTTGATGTCATTTGGCTGAAGAAAACTGTCAAAAATAGCACGAAATTGGATGAACATGCAACCAAACATTGCGCAGATGAATCCCAAAAATGCATTGTTTTAGGCTCATGATTGGCAATTTTTGCAATACAACGGATGTTTATGTTATAACATTATACGTCTGAGTAGATTGGCATGATACGGACTGCCCTCTGTCATCATTAACATATATTACCGATGATAGAAGGCAGAAACATTCAGTCAGAGGGTGTAGGAATGACTGAAAATTAACTTGAGGTTTGGCTCCCGACCCTGCCTATACTTCCGGGTTCAAAGGTGGCATACTGGGTATGAGCCTGAGGTAAGCAATAAACGCAGTTGTTTTGTTTCATTATCATGTCTTTATTCAATATAAATACATTTACACACAGATAAATACAAATCAGGACAGTATTACATTGAAACAACAAATTATAATAGCTTGTACTATATTTAGCATTTTACCCCCGGAGAAGTCAGGATGGGTGTACCGAACCCTTATAATAACTCAGGGTTCAAAGGGTTAAAAAACTTTCAAACAAATTCAAAAAATATCAAAAAAATCCACACACAAAAAAAGAGGATTTTCAACAACAACAACAAAAATCAACATTTGTTCACAACTTAACATGTTGGCAGACTATGTGCGCATAAATACTCACTACTCCTTCGTCCATCTCCAGGGACAAGAAATCCCCATTGACATCATCCTCTACAGAGAATATAATAGCACTGGAAACCAACGGTCTGATTGATAAGGAGATGGACACATACTTGCCCACAGCAAATCTTCTATCTGTAAAAAGATAATTGACAACATTTGATATCAGGAAAGTTTACTTACGTCCGTTCTTTACGGCTATACGCTACTTGCATGCAATCGCCATTTTAGAATGAAAGCGAGGCTCTCCCCTCATCGCGCGTGCGCCAAACCGCGTCACGCAATACACAGACATGCATGAAACCACGATGCAGTGTGGCGTGATAGTGCGTGGTGAGGGGAGAGACTCGCTTTCATTGGTTCCATCTGTACCGTGCACACGGGCAGATTTAGGTGGGGCGCGCGCAGAAACGTTAAAAACGTGTAATAACGTGCAAAAACGTGTAAAAAACTCGCCATGGGGGCTCTGCTACCTTCAACCCCCACAAGGGGCTCTGCCACCTTGACCCCCGCATGGGGCTGCCGCCCCCTTGACCCCCTGCTTTTGGCGCCCCCCCTATTGAGAAATCCTGGATCCGCCCCTGAGTGCAATTAGCGTATTGAATTTTACACTCCATGGAAAACACCCCTTTATGTAACGGTGTCTTTCCTGTGTTTAAAGAAGTATTGTTGAGAAAACCCAACATTTTCTCAAAATTAAATGACCGATGGTATATAGGGTGAGTCAGAAAGAATGGGCCCTTTTTTCAAGAAAGCGTCACAAAAAATGTATGCGAGTATATTGAATAGTGTTATAAAGACCTACTTGGTTTTCATTCAAAAGAAGAATTATAAAAATCGACCATTGCGTTAACATATTTCACTTATTTTAGTAAAGCCTCAAATTTTGAAGCCAATCCATGGCATGGTTGAATTATCAAGCCATTCCATAACCCTACCCCTGCCAAATCAAACAGAATCCAACGACCCAGCCTGTTTGTATAACCCAGCGTGGAAGTTTTTCGAAGAAATACTGGACCCAGCCTATATACTTGGCGCAGCTTGGCACCCGTGGTATAGTGGAAAATCCCTTGCCCCGTGTGCCGGAGGTCTGTGGTTCATATCCTGGGGGGTCGCGGCGATATTTTGGGTCACTTTTCGCCATGGGGAAAACATTTCTTTAAAAAGTGGGCAGCAGGGTTAGGGTTAATGTATTCTAATGAGGTTTGCTTTCTGATTCAGGAGATATGCCTCATTTTTCTTTTCTTTCTTGAATTCAGTCTTTTTATCACTCATAATATCAAAGTTCTATTTATTTCCAGTCATTTTAAAATTTTGTATCCAACATTTGTGTGCCTTTTCAGGTTTATCACTATTTTCATTGATCAACATCTCTGAATCAGGCAGCCAACAATACTATGTGTTATTGCCATTACGTGGATTGGATTTAAAATACCGGGTTCTACTCAAATTGTTGAAACATTATGACGCAATGTTCAAATTTAAACATTCTTTTTTGAATGAAAGATGTGGCCTTTGTAACACTATAATTGGTTTTGAATATGCAGGCCTAACATTTCTGAGGCGCTTTCCTCAAACAAATTCCAGTTCTTTCATAACTCACCCTGTAGTGGAAGGGCCTGGTGAGGAACTGATGATTAAGGAGACAATGAAGATATCATCCGAGATCATCCGAGGTCAGATCAATTCTAGTTGCTGGTTTACTGTGACCTTGCACTTGTAAAGTATGGGAAAACAAGTATTAACACTTTCCACGCGGCTTTTGGTTTTTACCATATACAAAACTGATTTTTCTGAAACCTTTCCCAACCAATTCTAGGCATGTTTGTACTTATCTTAATTGCATCTCTCAATGGTGATTCCAAATATGGTGATGAAATTCAATAATGTTGACATTTTTGAAACATTTTGTGAGGTTTGGGAATGTCGTCTGTAGACGCCGGCCGCATGGAAAGTGTTATGGTCATGTGGGTTAATCTGGGGTCATACATGGTCAAATCATTTCCCTGTGTCAGACCTGGTGGAAAAGATAACAGCAGATAGACCACCATTTGAAAGTTAGGTCAAATCCGTTCCATATTTAACGGCTTCTCCACGCGTCAGTCGTTTGCAGACGACAGTTCCAATATCTCAATAAATGTTTCAATAATATCAAAAGTATTGATCTCATCACCACATTTGGAATCACCATGAGAAATGCATAAACATGCTTAGTATTGGCTCAGTAATTCATGAGATAAGACTTTGAAGGTTGGGAAAGGTTTCTGAAAAATCTGTTTTGTATATGGCGGGGGTTGAGCGCCAAAAGGCCGTAACTCAACTTTTGGGCAAAATGAGACAATCCATATAACCTAAATTTTCAAAACCATAAAGAGATAACTCATAAACACTCTTAATTTGATTAAAACTAGAGCTATAAGTTGGGTGCTACATTGTATTTTAATGAGTCCCGAATATTTGAAAGTTAATTATCTCAGAATAGCATTTTTTGAGTTACGGCCTTCTGGCGCTCAACCCTCGAATGATAAAACTAATAGCTGCGATTGACCGATACAAAACATTGCTTTGCTAGTCACCACATACCCTCAAAAGCCAAGAATTGCAAAACCCACTTATTGTACAAGAGAAGCAGTACTACTTACCCAACACCACACAGCCCGTATCTGTAGCAGTACAACTTACCCAACACCACATAGCCCGTGTCTGTTCCAAAATGTATGGCATATTCGTTGAGAATACTACAAGGCTGTACATCAAACTCGGCAACTGGAGGGTCAGGTTCCTCGTCATTTAGCAGTAGATTACTGAGACATCCTCTGAAGCTTATCTGACTTTCTACCTGTATATAATCAGTAGTTTAAACAAGATTTTGTCAAAATGGAATATTCTCAAACCTTTTATGGTTTTAGACAGAACTCATTATTCAGAAATGGCATTGAAACTGGTAGAAAACATGCAGCAAGGGTGAGTTAAAGGTATATTATGTGATCTTTTCCAGGGGACGCCTTCAATCCTCGAAAAAAATTGGAAGCAGATTTTCTTGCAGATTTACTTTTCTGATCATAAATCATAAATATATTTCCAAGTTACAGAGCGATACGATTCTTACTAACCTCAAAATCATAGTTTTAGAGTGAATTTAGAGTAAAATTTGACAAAATAGATTGTACCGCTCGGTACAATCTATTTTCAAACCATGATTTTGAAGTAATTAGGAATTGTATCGACCTGTAACTTAGAAGATCTTTATGATTTATGATCAAAAATGCAAATCTGCAAGAAAATCTGCTTTCATAGTAAAATTCAATGATAGAGGGCGCTACTTGGAAAAGATCACATAATATGCCTTTAATAATAATAATAATATGCTTTTAATTTGGGGCACAAAGACGGGGCTAAAAATAAATAAAACGTGCAGCAATTTTGAGTGAGAAATTTTGAGTGAGAAAAGAGTGAGACAGCCTGAATTCAGACAAAAGCAAGAAATGTGGGATCTCTTTTAACAAACAACATTAGAGTGAATCAAAGCGTGACGAGTCTTGATGTATCATCTAGATGAAGATAGTAAGAAGGAAGAAAGAGCTACAAGACATGATAGTGTGTGGTAAAACACTATAAAATACAGTATTTCCTGTCAAAACTTTAGCTGATCGCTCACAATAATGATTCAAACAAGAGTAAAAGTAAAAAGTAAAGATTCGTGCCGAGCTAAGATCGTGCGCGGAGTGCCCATCTCTCTTTCCTTAGCGTTTGGGACAAACTCCTCAATGTCATTTTGGCTGTAGGGGGTTCGCCACTCCTTCCGCACAGCGAGTCTGTTTACTTCCCAACGGAATTAATGCCGGTACCCATTTATACACCGGTGTGAAGAGAGGCAAGCGCGGTAAAGTGCCTTGCCCTGGGACACAACACGCTGGCTTCAATGGGAATGGAACACACAACCTTTGTATTGGGGAGCGAGAACTTTTCCACTGGATCACATGTGTGCCCGTAAGACAAGAGTATTTGCCTTTAGTCCAGTTATTAACGCTTTCCACATGGCAGGCGTCTACAGACGACAGTTCCAACATTTAACAAATGTTTCAAAACTATCAAAACTATTGCATTTCATGACCATATTTGGAATCACCTTGAGAAAAACAAGTACAAACATGCCTTGTATTGGTTCAGTGATCTGTGAGATAGACATTGAAAGTTGGGAATAGTTATGAAAAATCTGTTTTGTATTATGGTAAACTAATACCTGTGTGGAAAGTGTTAACTCCTTCCACGCGGCTATTAGATCTACCATATACAAACCAGATTTTTCAGAAACCTCTCCCAACTTTCAAAGTCTTCTCTCATGAATTACTGAACCAATACTAGGCATGTGTGTACTTTTTTGAATGCATTTCTCATGGTGATTCCAAATATGGTGATGTGATTCAATAATTTTGACACTTTAAAACATTTTGTGACATTTTGGAACTGTCGTCTGCAGGCGACTGCCGCGTGGAAAGTGTCAAGCACTCGGACATCTAAAAGCTACGTTTTAATTGGTCACTTAATCAACCAATCAGATTCAAAATCCTACCTCAAAATGAAATTCGTCTGACTGTACATCTGGTGCCAACCCACCGAGATAGAATGGCGTGTCAGTGCGCAAGACCCGGGAATTGCCCGCTATCTCTGCCTTGGCAACTTCCTCCCCATCCACTGCCATAAGAGCATGGTTGGCATGACGACTCACCGTCACCTGGCGATGAAATGGACATAATGTAAAGTATAAAGCATGACAACTTTGCAATTTGCCAACACTGCACATATGTGATGCAATCTGTGAAAACCCGCCACATGGTGGCATTTTTCATATTGGAGATATTTATATCAAAAGAAAGCTAAAACTGTGCTGATTACAGAACTGTTTCGATCATTTTTCTACGATCACTACAAAAAAGTTATGAGTGAATGATGATTATGATGTCATAAAAAGCTACAAAACAAGAAATCATGAAAACAGGCCAAAAAAGATACATAATTCAATAGAATAACATTATAAGATTAATAATAAAAGTGACTTAAGTTTTTGAAGGTGAAATTTCATGAAAGAAATGATGACACAAAGTATTGGAATTTAATTTTCTTTAAAATAAATCTTTAAAAAAAAAAGGTTTTTTTTTATTTAAATTTTACCCATAATCCCTAATTCACATTTTGCGACATCCGACGGGTTTTCACAGATCGCATCACATATTTGTGGCATGTTAATGTGCAATTTGCTAGGTCCAAATACACGATGCATTTGTAGTTGTTGTTCAGTATCACGTCGTATCACCGGAAGTGGCGCAGGTCAACATGCACAGGGCATTCGTTAAAAAACTATCGCATTTTTTCCATCTTGAAAAAACAGTAAACTGTGTGGTCAAATAAGTGGAGGGCTTCCATCTTTTAAGTATGGTTCCCCCATTATGTTATGGAGGCGTAATGACCCATACACACATAAATTGGTCGTGTAGTCACTGCAGAGAGTTAAATAAACAATGTATCAAAGCATGGATTTTCAGTAAAAATAAAACCTGAGTTTAATTTGCATGTCTAGATTTACTCACATTATGCCATTGGCTATCAATAACCACATTGGTGCAAGTGATAAACTGCGGTCCACTTCCGTAATTAAACCCGTACACCAGCAGTCCTTCACGTAAAAAGAGCGTCTCAAAATCAATATTTCGCAAATCTCCCGCGTAAAATATTACACCCGCTGAAGCTTTTGTGCGTAACTCCACTGAAATCTTCCCTCTGTGAAATAAAAGAAATTCAACGTCACAAGTCAATGGACACAAATAAGTTTCATGAAGACATGAATATTACTGTAGCATGATGAAATGGAGTGAGAGTTTCCAAGCAAATCATTGTTGTGCCTGTAATTTTACAGGTTCACAAATTGTCACAGTTTGCTGATTTTTCAGTTGATTACTTTCACTTTTGGGAAGATACACTAGATTTAACTACGCTTTATATAAACATCAGCAATTTCATGGTTCAATGCACACATCAAGGTCAATGGCCATTCTTAAATCTGTGCACAATTTTCTTTTGATTCACCCTGTATATTATCTCACACAAGTGAGTCCCCCCCCCCCCCTCCCCGGTAATCCTTCCCCCTAAGTATTCTTACTTTCTCCTGAACCCTCTCTCTAGTTTCTTGTACTCCTGCCGACTATTTGGTGTCAGCCCAAACCGTGTGCCTTCCACGATATCAACTTCAGTATCATTCAGCTCGGAGGGCGCTATACAATTCCAGTAAGCCAACCCGGTGTCACTGATGCAGGGCCGGACGTCCTTACTCGAGGTCGGCTGACCGATAGGGATACCGTTTAGTTGGAGATTCCGGATGCAGCCGACGAAACTCACTGCACTTTCCTCCTGATGTGAATAGATAAGAAGTAAAACTTGTTAAAATCAGAGAAATTCTCTTTCATGTAAACAATTCTACAACCCATTTAAAAAAAAAGAGTCTTATGCACACACCCCCACATAGAAGTCACATAGAAATAGTGGTCCCATCGGAAGAGCAATACCCGAGCACATTAAAAAGGTTAGACTCTTTCTGAAAGAGTAGGGTATCATCACGGTCTGTATCTATTCACACATCTAACGGAAATAAGTATCCAGGGTCGTAGGACCCAAATGATCTCAAATCAAATAATTTTGAGGGTTCCTGCCACTATTGCGCTTCGCAATGCTCTCAAATGGGAAAAATGGCTTTGGGAGATCGTCTACAGGGTGTATAAATAAATAGGACTCTCTCTTTCAACATGGATTTAATCCTTATTAAAAGTGCAACCAACAAAGTTTAGAGCCTGAAAAGATGAGCAAAATCCATCATCAATTAAGGAAAGTATGACCAATTATGATATGAGGTTACGGGGATGTGCCGCCAAATAGAGTCCCATTTTTCACCATCTGGTAAATGGATGACCCCTTTTCAAAGCCATTTTTGGTGAATTTATGGGTCTAAAATCCTCAATGTTGCTGTTTTTCACCAAAATGTTAGCAAAATCTTGTCAAATAAATAGGAAAATTATGAGTTTCTGGTAATCTATTTCCCCCGAAAATTGGTAAATGTTTGGGTCCATTTTCATTTTGCTGGCGGCAAAATATATCTGAGTACCCCCCCCCCCCCCTCCTCCGGGTTTGTCTGGTCAACAACAACAACAAAAAAAGGATTCAAATACCATAATAAACACCCCATTATCACTGACCTCAACCTTGCTGACATCCACACCAAATGCTAGACCACCGACGTACAGTGGGGTAGAGGTGACAAGGTGTCTGCTGCCCCCAACGCTAGCTCCCCATGCTACCTGGGATCCGTCTATGGCTAGGATACCGGCAAACTTCTGACGAGATCCACCTGGACGAATGGCCTCGATCTGAAAACAATTTCATGTATACGTCGCTTATTCATTACAATTCAACATTAAACTAGCAAAGAAATAGAGTATATAAATAATATTTAGAAAAAAATAGAGTAAGGCCAAGGAAAATGTGTCTGCTTGACCAAGATTTTTGGAATTGAGGGATTTTTTCTGAACATTTTCTAAAAATTGTTGTAACTTTTTGAAAATTTCAATAAATTGTTGAAAATGTTGAAGAAACAAAATGGCTGACTATTGAAAATTTAAGATTTACAATACTGTTTACCGTAAATCACCTAACTTGTACATTTTCTACACAACATCATACCTATCAAATTGACTTTAAATTTGTTAATATCTACTGTGAAATTAACCAACATTTTAATAAGATGCATGATAACAAATTTGGAGACCAATAAAGAAACACAGACAAACACGTTTATAAATATAGAGACACTTTTTAAAAGTGAATGATACATAATTACCCAACTTCAGAAAAAGATCCCCAAAACACAACGACAATTGGGTTAAATAATTATAATTTATAAGAAGAAACCTATACTTGTACTATATATAGTTCAGTCAGTTCTCAATTGAACAGCCTCCTTACAGCCAGCGAATTTACAGAAGAGTGTGGGAGGGCGATAAGACTGACCTAACGCAAAAAAATAAATAAAAAGTTTGTCTAAAAAGAAACCTTAATAAAAGGCTATGCAAATTTCTTTTTTTTTGTGTAAAAAATACGACTTGCTGTATTTTTTTTAATACATGAGACGGGCTCTGTGAAATGTATATTTTAACACTTTCCATGCGGCAGGCATCTGCAGATGACAGTTCCAAAATGTCACAAAATGTTTCAAAAATGAAAAAAACAATTGAATCTTAAAGGTATCACTTTTTAGGGCTATGATTTTTTTTTCACATCAAGATATTTTGGTATCAGAAGAACCCATATTTTTCTCATTATGTCTGTAAAGTATTAGGGCCCAGAAATGTTTCATTTGGAAATTATAGGCTAACATGTGGTGAATTACTGCCAAAGGTGGTTAACCACCAGCCAGTCTGTGTACTACTCAATGGGCACATGTCTTTTGACTATGTGCTTCTAAAAATAGAACCATTGGAGTTATGCAACTCAAACTTTGGAATGCAACAATTTTAAGGATGACCTTTCATGTAAAATAGAAAACATCAAGTTGAAAATCGGGTCATCTACCTTTAACACCATTATTTGGAATCACTATGATAAATGCATTAAAATAAGTACAAACATGCCTTGTATTGGTTCAGTAATCCTTGCGATAGACTTTGAAAGTTGGGAAAGGTTTCTGAAAAATCTGTTTTGTATATGGTAAAACTAATATAGCCGTGTGGAAAGTGTTAACACTACACAAATCACATTTTGTTGAATTGTATTTTTTCAACTTCTATTTGTATGTGACAATTTTACTCTCGTAAGCAAGAAAAAAGAAACTGATACTACAGTAAATTAAAATTTGAAGAAGCATCATTTTCAAAAGGAAAACAAAAGGGAAAAAAATAATCATGTACTGAGACAAACTTTTTTCGGGCCTAATAGGCATGACGCATGCAAATGCCAATATAGTGCACATACACTTTGATTAATTTAACATGGGGAGAGATAAATCCTCGTATTCCTTGCCGTTTTGGAGATGACTTAACTATAGAATGGATACATTACAAGAACACAGACACAAATGATTGCCCCCAGAGAAAGTAAGTCATTAACTTTGCCAATTTCATCAAGGAGAAGGATGGTAGTAGAAGGCAGGAAAGAAGAAGAATACGGAGAGAAATACTTGCGTTGGATTAGAATTGATGAATTACGAGAATGAAGACAAATGAGACCTGTCCCCACATAATGAGCGTTAAGTCGGCAGCGTGCATTAGGAGATATGGTGCAATGAACGTGCCAAAAATCAACAGAAAACATAGGAATTTTGCAACCTCAATTTGAATTTTGACGGGGAAAACATTGAGCAATTATGACATGTTGTGTATCGTTTTAAAGCTTGTTTTCTGAGCATTTTGAATCTGGACAAACCTGAAAATCAAGCTTTCTGACTTAACTTTCATTTTGTGGTGACAGGTCTCAAATGGTAAACCAAAGAAAAGCGGGTCAATACGATTTGCAAACTTCATCAAGGGGAAAGGAGAGAGGATGGAAAAGGACAATTGGAAAAATTGAGAGCCGGGAGAAGGAATGTGTATGTTGTGTATAAGCCCCAAAAGTTGCGTTGCCCTCAGCGACCGACCCTAAAATCGTAAAAACTAGGTTTTGTTTTTTTAGATTTAAATTTGATTAAAAGTGTCTAAATGTTACTATATCTTGCTTGAAATGAATAAGTAAGCCTTAATAAATGTTTTTAGACTATTGTCACACTGCAAACATTAGTTTAATCGATATATATGGGCCTATACCAATTTTGTCTTGATATAAACCATATATTTTTCAGCCCCCCCCCCCCCCCAAAAAAAAAATGAAGAAAAAAAATTGACTGACGGGAAACAAATTGGGTCACTTTTACGATTTCTTTTGTCGGTACATCATGCCTTTCGTCGATTACAACAAAACCGTGCCCCCCCCCCCAGTTTCCAAAAGCTGGGTACGCCACTGTTTGGTTGTAAACTCAAAGCATCATCAAACTCACCGTATGCCATTCGCCATCACTGACCGTATCAGGACTCCTCATGTACAAAGCTCCGCTGCCCAAGTCAAACCCGAACACGACATTACCATCGCTGAGGTACAGTGTCATCATATCGATACCTCTGTCGTCCGCAACGTAGAAGATGAGACCATCGGGCACCATTGTACGAATGTCAATAGAAATAACACCGCTGAAATTAACAAAATGTTGCATTGTTAATTGTTGTAGATCGTTTTGCCCAAATTATGTTGGTGATTTTTATCAAAAGTATAAAAAGAACAACAACAACAAGAAATAAAGTTCACACTCAGGCCTCACACTCTTTAGAGAGGTCATAACTTGAATCCTCTGATAATCATATAACATTATAATTAGGCGAAGAAAAAAAAACCTGTTTTACGGGCCCGACAGACCCACTTTTTGCGTTTTTCAATATTTTATTTTTTGGAATTTCTTTTTGTGAAATCAGCCGTTTTTTGATCGGAAAATCTGTGGACAATTTGTTTTCTCAAATATTTACAAAAATTCCCCAAGTCACAAAAGTCTAGGGCCCTATTTCATAAAAGTTAATATTAATCTTGAGTGAACTTAGGAAGAGTTATTCTTAACTCTTCTAAAGCTTGGTTAAGAAGGATATTTAAGAATTCTTCCTAAATTTAGCTTCATAATGAAGGGTTAAGTTCTAAAGTTTGATCTAGGGTCTATATTATCATGAAGCTCAACTCACAAATTCTTAAACAAACTTCCTAAGAAGAGTTGAAAACTTAAAAAGAAGAACTCTAAGATAAATCTTATGCAATACGGCCCTGGTTGCAAATTTATTAACCGTATACAACATTTGGCCAAACACTGTATACATGTTTATCACTTAGTAGCTATAAATAGATACAAATGCTGTAATCTGATTGGTTATTAAGCATTTGGCAACTAAGCAATATAAAAATGTATTGCGTTGTAATTAACATTGCTAACAGGCGATAGATCCCGTATTGCGTTGTTGGCAGAATAACAACTCTGATTGGTTAAATTGAGATTTGGGTTGATCCATTATTATTTGTTTTTATTTTTAGGGGTTATGATGGTGGTGGATGGGGAAAAGGGGTGACTGTAAGTGTTGGGTTATGGGTGTGCAAGGGAGGAGGGGAGGGATTATTAAGATTTCTTTTTGGTGGTTCCCCGTATCATTTAGGTGATTCCCAGTGTTTTGGGTTCCAAGTTATTTAAGCGCTCACTGAATATATGAGACCTGTCACCACAAAATGAGCGTTAAGTCGCCACTGTGCATTTCGAGATATGGTCCAATGAACATGCCAAAAATCAATAGAAAACAAAGGAATTTTGCAACTTCAATTTGATTTTTGACAGGGAAAACATTGAGCAATTATGACTAGTTACGTATCATTTTAAAGCTTCTTATCTGAGTATTATGAATCTGGACAAACCTCAAAATTAAGTTTTCCGACTTAACTCTCATTTTGTGATGACAGGCCTCATATGTCGGGGGTTGGGTAGTATAAGTGGAATAAGGAGGGGGGTGTTGAAAAAATGGCCTTCTTGGGTGGTCCTGAGCATCATTTTGATGGTTCCCAGTGTTTTGGGTTCCAAGTTGTGTAAGTGCTCAATGAGGATATTTGTAGAGTTGGAATGAGTTGTGCTTAATAAGGTTGACAGAGTGACCCATTATGGTGGTTCCCTGTGTCATTATGGTGGTCCCCTGTGTTATTTTGGTGGGTTCCAGGTGGTTTAAATGGTCAATAGCTGGGTTATTGGTTATCAGGGATATAGTCAATGAGCTCAAGGGTGGGTTGACATACACAACTTGGAACCGTCAAAATGACATTTTGTCAACCAATCTATTTATTTATCACAACACATCCCAATTAAAAAAACCATGAATTGAGCACTTGCACCACTCGGAACCAACAAAACAATACGAACCACTGAGCAAAATGGACAATTTATTCAACCCAACCCAACCCCTCCTAATACACCACATCCTAGCACAACCCAAAACTATGTTATTGGGTACTTAAACAACTTGGAACCCCAAACACTGGGAACTACCAAAAAACACTGGGAACTACCCAAAAACACTGGGAACCACCAAAAAAGACAATTTATCAACCCCCCTCCTTCATCATATACCTCCACCCAACATATATTTCTTGAACCAGCGTCCGAATTAAGGAAAAAAATCTGGTTGCCCGCCGGGCAACCAAGCAGGAAATTATGGTTGCCCGGCAGATTTGTTGGTTGCCCTTTCTGTAAAATATTTAAATGCATGTGTTAAGTGTTTCACTTCTTGTAAAAAAAATGGTTGCCCACAGGGCAACCAAATAAGTACATGTTGGTTGCCCGGTGCTAATTTTGGGTGTCCCGGGCAACCGGGCAACCACTTAACGCGAACGCTGTCTTGAACACTTAAACAACTTGGAACCCCAAACACTGGGAACCACCAAAATAACACTAGGAACCACAAAAAAAGACCCCCTCCTTATTCACCATTCACCTTATTCACCATATACCCCCTCCCAACATATATTTCTTGAACACTTAAACAACTTGGAGCCCAAAACACTGGGAACCACCAAAATTACACTGGAACTACCAAAAAGGCATATTAACCCCTATCCCCTTCCAACCCATAATCCAAAACCTACCGCTACCCTATCCACCCATCACCACTACCACCAACCCCTGAAAATGATAATGGATCAAGCCAAATCTCTATTTAACTAATCAGAGCTGTTATTCTGCCAACAACGCAATACAGGATATATCGTCCTGGTAGCAATCTGCCAACAACGCAATACAGGATATATCATCCTGGTAGCACATACATGTACAGGATATATTGGGGATTTCCTAAGTGATAAATTCGTTATCCCCTGTTTGATAACGCAATACGGTCGATACCTATGGTTGGGATATGGCACCCAACCATAGGTATCTTCCCGTATTGTGTTATCAAACAGTGGATAACTAATAATACAATCAGTCTCATCATGTATACTGTACGCTTTATTCCGTCAAGGTATCAAATGTTGTTTACGGTAAATAATACTGTGCCCTGGTTATACACAATGCAATGCATGAACACTGTAACGCTATGGGTATCGATCAGGACCCTCATACACTACACACAAGATGCGTAAATCAATCTCAGCATGCATGCATTTGGATCATTGGTAACTTGTAAACTACGACATTTAAAGCTGCATGATTTTTAGTAAACTGATGGTTGATTTTGAACTTTTCCATCTTTGGTATTAACACTTTCCATGCGGCAGGCGTCTGCAGACGACATTCCAAAATTTCACAATTTTTTTCGAAAATGTCAAAAATTTTGAATTTCATTACCATATTTAGAATCACCATGTGAAATGCATTGAAATAAGTACAAACATGCCTAGTATTGATTCAGTAATCCTTTGGCTTTGTAGACCTTGAAAGTTGGAAAAGGTTTCTGTGAATAACCTATTTTGTATAATTATGGTAAAACTAATGTGTGGAAAGTGTTAAAATAGGTACCAAAATGTAGCTAACAAGTGTTTGTATCTTTATTCATTATATTATCATAAGATGGCAAGATTAACAGTTTATGACCACTCTAATTATGAATGTTGAATTTGAGTTTTTTTTGCTGTGTGTATTTTACCACGGATGCGACTGTTGGCTCATCCTGAGCTGCTCTTAGTGTTGATTCAAAGAGTTGAAAAGGATACCTTATTCTCTGAAATTAGGGTTGGGGGACACATTCCTGTACACATGCATACTGAATACATGATGGAGTCTTCTATCTTCAACCATAATGAACTTATTCAATATATATACTCTTTTTGGTTTGGTGAAATTCCAGTCCAAACTTCTGTTTTTGAAAAACAACCAACATTATCCCTACTCACCCACTACGCAGCGATTCATCCAACGTAGGATACTGAAAGTGACTGTAGGGCGTGAAACCAAACAGCACGGCCGTCTGGTTGCTGAATTCAAGCACGACCTCGTCCGCGATGGCCCACGTCGGCAACTCGCAGGCCGGAAAGTTCTGGAATCCTGCTACGCACATGTTGCAGCGGCGTCCTTGGACGTTTTGTCGACAGTGACACTGTCTGGTGCCTTTGACGCAGGATTTTCCGATGGAACCTTCCGAGTGGCAGTCGCAAGCTGTAACAATGATGGTTCAATCATATAATCAATTTATCAATAAATATGATATATAAAGCCAAATTATTTTTGTTGTGTTACCCTGAAATGCCAAAAATCTTGAAGTCGGGCCAGTTGGTTGATTTTCTTGGTTTTTGTTTGTTTTTTAGGGCTTTTTTGCTGACAAATATTACTAACAAACTGTGGTTCATGACAGGAAAAATTAGTAAATGTCAATTGACTAATATTTCTAGTGTGACAATAGTTTAAAAAGCAATCTATTCAAGCAAACTTATTCATTTCAAGCAGAAAATAGTAAAATGTTGATAAATTGGGTAAAATTTAAATCTTAAAAAAAAAAAAAAATTGACCCTGATTTTTGGGATTTTAGGGTCGGCCGCTGAGGGCAACACAACAAACAAAATGTTCCTAAATATTGTTTACTTGTTTACCATTGTTCAATGTAATTGTTGACATACCAAAAGTGAGATATATCACCACTCCCACTCCCACCTATTTAAGGCGACTAAAAGAATCATATTCTACCGTTTTTCAAACCTCTCATGTAGGGTCGGTTGGCCAATCTGCATTTTTTCCCCTTCAAATTACACTAAAAATCACCCAAATCTGATAACATTTTACCATTTTTTTAAATACTTAAATATCTTCACACCTAAAATGTCTGAAATATGGGTCGTTATTCATTTGTACAGAAAAAAACCAAATCCCCAATCTTTAAATACCTTGATAAGGCAAAAAAAAGTTGTTTGATTGTCCATAGATCACTTTTAAAAGTTGGGTAGGTCGGTCGGGAATTTTTTTTTTCTTTTTCTCCCTTGCCCTTTTTTCAGGTACCAAAAGTAAAATGAGATATACTTGTTGTGGTAACCAAAACAGAGAACAAAATCTGTAATATTTTGATGAGTATTTTTATTTTCTAAACACTTTTAATTTTTTTTAAAAAAATTTCCTACTAAAATTTGTAAACAAAATGAAATGTTCAACAACAAAATTGACATTTTTTAATTTATTTAAAACTTTAATTTTTTTTTAAAAAAACCTTTTGGGGTGGAAGGATTTAGAGGGTCGGGCGGACGAGGACAATCAAACATTTTTATTTTTTGGTCATAAGTCGGGTCTGCAGAACAGTTTGTTTTTTTTATCGCCTTATGGGCATGTATTTTCTCAGTCCCTTTTTTTTGTTTACAAGTTTTATTAGTCAGTTCCAAATTGGCAAACCTGCTTATACAGTTGCGAACAAATTCAGAAGAGCATGGGCGAGCAAAACGCTCACATAGCGCAAATGGCGCATCCCAAATCGCATGCGTGACGCTTGCTTATGCCAAATTAGCGCACATACACTTGGATTACTTTTGCGCGTAGAGAGATAAAGAACCGCATATATCTCGCCAATTTGGAACTGATTAAACTATAGACGACAATATACACTTACTCTGGCAGATATTGAGTGAAGTCAACGACATATCTTCCTTTTGATGGTAGCCATTCTTGCACTGGTTACAATTGACTCCTTTAGTGTTGTGTCTGCAATTGAGGCACATCCCACCTCCCTTGAACTTCCCATAGATGTCCAGTGACAGGTGACTCTTTGCAATATGGGAGTTGTACTGACAGGAGCTGGAATGGCCCAGACAGTTGCATGCTGCAGGGGGGGGGGTGCAAAAGGTTTCAAGACAATATTATCAACATTATTGACATTTATATACCGCTCTGCAGAGAACACAACCCCCTGAGAACTACCGGCCGATTGGTTAGAAAGATGGATACATCATTTATTGCACCAATGCGAGACATTGTTAGAATAATTATATCCCTGATAAAGATGGTAGTGAAACATTTTACAAGCTGCATTTGAATTGGCTATTCATATGAGTACATTTTGTAATAAACCAATCAGAACCACTGTAAGATAGACATGTAGGGGGTTATAAAAATCAAAACATTAGTATGTACATGTGAAGAGGTATTTTGCAAAAGGGCTATGGTGCATTTTTTCAAAAAATGAGTTTGATATAGAAATGTATAGGGAAAAATCATATGTTTCAAGGAAACAAAGTCATTTTTTTCAAAAAGACCTACATCTCATTGAAAACAGCCATTGAAATTGTTGTTTTGTTGCAAAAGGGCCTGTATCCAGAATTAAATCGGGATACAGGCCCTTTTGCAACAAAACAACAACTTCAATGGCTGTTTACAATGAGATGTAGGTATTTTTGAAAAAAATGACTTTATTTCCTTGAAACATATGATTGTGACCTATACATTTCAATATCAAACTTATTTATTTTAAATGATTAAAATAAATGATTTTTTGTGTGTGGTATTTTTTCTTTATGTACAAACAGATGGAGTTTTGTTGCAAAAGGGGCCTACATCCAAATTTTCAAAAAATGTAAACATGATTTTAAAAAAAATTAAAACTAGCACATTTAAAATTTATTTCAATTTCAATTAGTATGTAGTGTACCTCTTTCACAATCCATTCAGTTTTTCAATTGCTCATCTTGAATATTTAGAAACAGTTTTTGGACTTTTTCTCAATAAGCGCCAAAGTGGATGTAGGCCCTTTTGCAAAATACCTCTTCATGTATACAAAGGGGAAAATACATGCAAAGTATATACAAGAACGTACAAATAGATAATCAGTACTTAGGAAACAAATGAGTAGTAGTAGTGAACCAATTGATTGGCCCATCAGAGCTCTTGTAGAGTCAGCAGTGCGTTTTCTCATCGCTCATTTCATTAACCTTGTTAATATCTGTTGGCATTTTGTTCAAATTAGCTCTATATCATCATCATCATCCTTCGGCTGCGGAGCAGGTGACCACAAGTTTCTTCCATGCACGACGGTCTTGAGCAAGAGTGACAATCTGTCGATCTTCAATCATGCCTTCATTGTCCCCTAGTAAGCGTTGTATATATGTCAGATATGTTGTGCAAGGACGACCAGGTCTCCTTCGGCCATGTGTTGGTGCGTAGGTGGCAAACTTTTTAGCAGGCTCTTCATCAGGGAGACGGAGTATATGGCCAAGGAATCTCAGCTGGCGGCGCTTTACACGGTGGATAAGAGGCTCTGTCTTGGTCATGTCATAAATTGTGGTGTTTGGGACATGATCCATGCGCTTGATGTTTAGCATTATCCTGTAGCAAGAGGTAGCGAAGGCATTTATTTTGCTTTCCATATCTTGGGATATCACCAAGGATTCACATACAACATATATCATACTGGGGTATATGGAGTTTCAGAATGGTCAATACACAAAACTTTTTCTCATATACATGATCTTTGACAAAGTAATTTAGCACACCTCTCTTCATGTTTTCCTACCCTAAATAATAATGGTATGAGACTGACACTCACAATATACAAGTGCATTCCCCCTCCCCCGGGATTTATACCTTGGCATTCAAATGGATTGCCAAATAGCGACTGTCGCCATTGGAACTGCATATATCCCGGACAGCACCTATCGCAGACAGCCCCGCCGGTATGCTGCTGACACTCACAATATAAAGTACCCTTCCCCTTCCCCGAAGGATACAAACCTTGGCATTCAAATGGATTGCCAAATAACGACTGTCGCCATTGGAACTGCATATATCCCGGACAGCACCTATCGCAGACAGCCCCGCCGGTATGCTGCTGACACTCACAATATAAAGTACCCTTCCCCTTCCCCGAAGGATACAAACCTTGGCATTCAAATGGATTGCCAAATAACGACTAGCGCCATTGGAACTGCATATATCCCGGACAGCACCTATCGCAGGCAGCCCCGCAGGTGTGATGCTGACACTCACAATATACAAGTGCCCCCCCCCCCCTGCCCTGCCCTGTGATACATACCTTGACATTCAAATGGATTGCCAAATAGCAACTGGCGCCATTGGAACTACATATATCCCGGACAGCACCTATCGCAGACAGCCCCGCAGGTGTGATGCTGACACTCACAATATACAAGTCCCCCCCTGCTCCCCTGGGATACATACCTTGACATTCAAATGGATTGCCAAATAGCGACTGGCGCCATTGGAACTGCATATATCTCGGACAGCACCTATCGCAGACAGCCCCACAGGTATGATGCTGACACTCACAATATACAAGTCTCCCCCCCCCCCCCTGCCCTCCCCTGGGATACATACCTTGACATTCAAATGGATTGCCAAATAGCGACTGGCGCCATTGGAACTGCATGTATCCCGGACAGCACCTATCGCAGACAGCCCCGCAGGTATGATGCTGACACTCACAATATACAAGTCCCCCCTGCTCCCCTGGGATACATACCTTGACATTCAAATGGATTGCCAAATAGCGACTGGCGCCATTGGAACTGCATATATCCCGGACAGCACCTATCGCAGGCAGCCCCGCAGGTGTGATGCTGACACTCACAATATAAAAGTACCCTCCCCCTTGGCCCTTCCCCGCAGGAAACATACCTTGACATTCAAATGGATTGCCAAATAGCGACTGGCACCATTGAAACTGCATGTATCCCGGACAGCACCTATCGCAAACAGCCCCACAGGTATGATGCTGACACTCACAATATACAAGTCCCCCCCTGCTCCCCTGGGATACATACCTTGACATTCAAATGGATTGCCAAATAGCGACTGGCGCCATTGAAACTGCATGTATCCCGGACAGCACCTATCACAGACAGCCCCGCAGGAGTGATGCTGACACCCACAATATACAAGTGCCCCCCCCCCTCACCCGGGATACATACCTTGACATTCAAATGGATTGCCAAATAGCGACTGGCGCCATTGAAACTGCATGTATCCCGGACAGCACCTATCACAGACAGCCCCGCAGGAGTGATGCTGACACCCACAATATACAAGTGCCCCCCCCCCTCACCCGGGATACATACCTTGACATTCAAATGGATTGCCAAATAGCGACTGGCGCCATTGGAACTGCATATATCTCGGACAGCACCTATCGCAAACAGCCCCACAGGTATGATGCTGACACTCACAATATACAAGTCCCCCCCTGCTCCCCTGGGATACATACCTTGACATTCAAATGGATTGCCAAATAGCGACTGGCGCCATTGGAACTGCATATATCTCGGACAGCACCTATCGCAGACAGCCCCACAGGTATGATGCTGACACTCACAATATACAAGTCTCCCCCCCCCCCTGCCCTCCCCTGGGATACATACCTTGACATTCAAATGGATTGCCAAATAGCGACTGGCGCCATTGAAACTGCATGTATCCCGGACAGCACCTATCACAGACAGCCCCACAGGTATGATGCTGACACCCACAATATACAAGTGCCCCCTGCCCTGTGATACATACCTTGACATTCAAATGGATTGCCAAATAGCGACTGGCGTCATTGGAACTGCATACATGTATATCCCGGACAGCACCTATCACAGACAGCCCCGCAGGAGTGATGCTGACACCCACAATATACAAGTGCCCCCCCCCCCCTCACCCGGGATACATACCTTGACATTCAAATGGATTACCAAATAGCGACTGGCGCCATTGAAACTGCATGTATCCCGGACAGCACCTATCGCAGGCAGCCCCGCAGGTGTGATGCTGACACTCACAATATACAAGTGCCCCCTGCCCTGTCATACATACCTTGACATTCAAATGGTTTGCCAAATAGCGACTGGCGTCATTGGAACTGCATACATGTATATCCTGGACAGTACCTATAGCAGACAGCCCCACAGGTATGATGCTGACACCCACAATATACAAGTGCCCCCCCCTGCTTTGCGATACATACCTTGACATTCAAATGGATTGCCAAATAACGACTGACGCCATTGGAACTGCATAAAAATATAATCCGGACAGCACCTATCACAGGCAGCCCGCAGGAGTGATGCTGACACTCACAATATACAAGTGCCCCCCAGGCCTGCCCTGCGATACATACCTTGACATTCAAATGGATTGCCAAATAGCGACTGGCGCCATTGAAACTGCATGTATCCCGGACAGCACCTATCGCAGGCATCCCTGCAGGTGTGATGCTGACACTCACAATATACAAGTCCCCCCCTGCCCTGCCCTGTGATACATACCTTGACATTCAAATGGATTGCCAAATAGCGACTGTCGCCATTGGAAACTGCATATATCCCGGACAGCACCTATCGCAGACAGCCCTGCCGGTATGCTGCTGACACTCACAATATAAAGTACCCTTCCCCTTCCCCGCAGAATACATACCTTGACATTCAAATGGATTGCCAAATAGCGACTGGTGCCATTGGAACTGCATGTATCCCGGACAGCACCTATCGCAGGCATCCCCGCAGGTGTGATGCTGACACTCACAATATACAAATCCCCCCTGCCCTATACATACCTTGACATTCAAATGGATTGCCAAATAGCGACTGGCGTCATTGGAACTGCATACATGTATATCCTGGACAGTACCTATTGCAGGCAGCCCCACAGGTATGATGCTGACACCCACAATATACAAGTGCCCCCCCCCCCCCTGCCCTGCCCTGCCCTGCGATACATACCTTGACATTCAAATGGATTGCCAAATAGCGACTGGCGCCATTGGAACTGCATGTATCCCGGACAGCACCTATCGCAGGCAGCCCCGCAGGTGTGATGCTGACACTCACAATATACAAGTGCCCCCCCCCCCTGCCCTGCCCTGCGATACATACCTTGACATTCAAATGGATTGCCAAATAGCGACTGGCGCCATTGGAACTGCATGTATCCCGGACAGCACCTATCGCAGGCAGCCCCGCAGGTGTGATGCTGACACTCACAATATACAAGTCCCCCTGCTCTGCCCTGTGATACATGCCTTGACATTCAAATGGATTGCCAAATAGTGACTGGTGCCATTGTAACTGCATATATCCCGAACAGCACCTATCGCAGGCAGCCCCGCAGGTATGATGCTGACACTCACAATATACAAGTACCCTCCCCTTCCCAACAGGATACATACCTTGGCATTCAAATGGATTGCCAAATAGTGACTGGCGCCATTGGAACTGCATATATCCCGGACAGCACCTATCGCAGGCAGCCCGCAGGTATGATGCTGACACTCACAATATACAAGTGCTCCCACCCTTGCCCTGAGATTCATACCTTGACATTCAAATGGATTGCCAAATAGCGACTGGTGCCATAGGAACTGCATATATCCCGGACAGCACCTATCGCAGACAGCCCCGCAGGAGTGATGCTGACACTCACAATATCAAAGTGCCCCCCCCCCCCCTCCCCACCTGCCCTGCCCTGCCCTGCGATACATACCTTGTCATTCAAATGGATTTGTCAAATAGCGACTGGTGCCATTGGACTGCACATATCCCGGACAGTACCTATCGCAGACAGCCCCGCAGGAGTGATGTTGACACTCGCAATATACAAGTGCTCCCACCCTTGCCCTGAGATACATACCTTGACATTCAAATGGATTGCCAAATAGCGACTGGCGCCATTGAAACTGCATATATCCCGGACAGCACCTATCGCAGGCAGCCCCACAGGTATGATGCTGACACTCACAATGCATAAGGCCATCACCACGTGGACTACAGGAACTTGCGTGACCGTTGCAGAAACAGCGGCCGCCGATCAATATTTGCTTGATGCTGTAATAGTACTGAGGTTAGAGAAATAAGATATCAACACAAATTAAGGCCAAGAGTGGTTTGACAGACACACAAGCATGAAAAGAGTTTTCATAGTGTTGGTGGTTGGATATTTACATACTCAGAAGAATGTTCATATTTTAACACATTTATAAACAAGTCTGAGTGTTTATGCACTTATCAATTGCATCCCCGGCCCCGGGGGACCCTGGGATAGCAGTGATTAGGGCCGGGACGTACAAATTGCCTATGTGACGTCCTGGGTACAATCACGTACGGTCCCCGCAGGGCCGAGCACCATTTTTTGTACACTCGTGTACGGTCCCCGCATGGTCCCCGCTATGCCCTGGGTGCGATGTTCATTACCGTAAACAACATTTGATACCTGACGGAGTAAAGCGCATAGCACATGTACATTGTACAGCAATACATTTATTTGATTGAGTACGGTTAATAAATTCGCGTCCCGGATCCCAAGGGGCCGGGCTTGCAATTGATAAGTGCATTACATCAATATTCCTCCTATAGTATAGTTTATTCAGTTCCAAATTGACGAGAAATATTCGGTTTTATCTCTCCGCATGCAAAAATAAACCAAGCTTACTCGCGCAATTATGGCAACACGCACATGCTTTTTGCTGCACGAACGCAACACGCATATGATACGCAGTGCGCTTGTTGTCTTTACGCATGTCCGCGTCCTTCTGTATTCATTCGCTGCTGTAATGAGGTTTCGCCAATTTGGAGCTGATCAAACTATAAATGCTGCTATTAAAGCAAACGATTCACGATCAATTCACCATGCACATGCACATACGGTGTGTGTAATACCAGGCATAAACGCAGTTAACCAAAACCTGTACGCACTTAACACTGCGAAGATATTCATATTTGATTTCAAGAAATATTGCTTAATCCAAATACATTTAACCTAATTTTTTGTCCATAAAAGTGGACCACATTGACATCACTCTAACTATGTGTATCCATCTTTACACATATATGTGATGGATATTTCCAATGAGAACACGCTCCATAATGCTTCAGGCTTCAAGACAGGTTGGGCTGAGTGAGCATAGGGCAACAAAATTCACATTAAAATGCATACATTTTGATTACACTTTTTGTTCACTGCCTAGACTATCCGGCCAGAGTGTGACAATCAATATATTTACGAGTGTTCTGGAAAGAGAAGAATTTACATTGATATTGGGGAGGATATTTTTATATGTTAAAAACACCATGTAGTTAATGGTTTTAACCAAGCTAGCATAATAACCCTTACACCACCAAATCCAACAGAATCCAACAGAACCCCCATTCCCTAGTCGATCTCATTGCACAATCACGTAAAGGTACATATAGGCATCGAAAATCTAATTTTTGGAGCGCGGCCCATAAAACAAACAGAAGCACTACGCTGGTGGACCCCATTCCCATTCCATCTCATTGGGCAATCAGGCAAAAGTACATACAGGCTTCAAAATTAAATTTTTGGAGCGTGACGATCACCTGGACTGCGACAGCGGTGGACCGGGTTTGATTCCCGGGGGCGGCAAACATCCTTTTTCTGTCCTGATTTGTCCCGTGTTTTGCCCCTGTTAGCTTGATTGCCACAACACCCCCCTCAAATAATAGGTTAGGGTTTTAAAAAAAATGATTCCCTGATAACACAACAAATATCATAATAGCAAATTGCCCAATTAAACTAGTATTTTTTAATTTACAAATTCACTCACTCTAGCATCATTTGGCGAATGGCCCGGCAATATATTAGCTTTGATAAAACGCATTCTGATGTTTGTAGCCTTAGTCCACTCCTGAAGAGACTTGGTGTAGGCATACGCTCCTGGTCGGTCTCTCAACAAGGATATCACAATCTGAGAATAAAAGATAGGTAATAAAAATCAGGGTGTCCCTAAAAACATCATTGCCCTCATTGATTACAAAGTATTTGGTTGTAAACTTCCTATTAAAGGTATATTATGTGATATTTTCCAGGGGACACCCTCAATCCTCGAGAGAAAAAATTGGAAGAAGATTTTCTGGCAGATTTACATTTCTGATCATAAATCAAGAATATATTCTGAGTTACAGAGTGATACGATTCCTAATTACTTCAAAATCATGCTAGCGAACAATCTATTTTCAACCCCTAAAAACCATGATTTTGAAGTAATTAGGAATCGTATCGCTCTGTAACTCAGGATATATTCATGATTTATGATCAGAAATGTAAATCTGCAAGAAAATCTACTTTTTAAAAAAAATCATGAATAGAGGGCGCCCCCCGGCAAAGATCTCATAATATGCCTTTAAATCTGAAGGAAAATATGTTCGATCGACAACTTGCAGTCAAATCAGGCTTGTGCCACTATTAGAAAAATATGCTTTTTGTGGAATGTGTCATTTCCCTTTATAAAACATTTCTTATTTGGATTTGATACTTGTGCAGTAATTTAGTAATCTTGAAGCTCATATGATCATCAATTAGTAAATATGGATTGTTCAAGGAGAAAATGACTCATTCCACAAGCATATTTTTTCTCTAAAAAGTGGCACAACCCATTTTTAAATGCCCGGTGATTGATCAAGCATCATTGGATTGGAAAGAGCGATTACAATCAAATCAACGGCATGTGAAAGCCAACTAAATTATTTTTAAAGGGGCATTGAGAGATGTACCGATATACTAAATGAGCAAATAACATAAAGGTAATCATCAACATAGCCCAAATCCAAAATGTCATACAATTCCGACATCGCCTTCATGCCAAATAAGCAAACAACGGCACTTCCGGGTTGACATTTGGCACGAAAGTCAGTGAGTAAAACGAAGCCTAACTTCCGAATTCGGCACCTAGTTTCGATATGATCATATCGAAACTAAGAAAATCATGAAGTTTTATATGATCAATGACGAATGTTGGTAAACTGTTTCAGATGGTAGTTAGTATATGCCTAAGTATTACTACAATATGAAAAAACTGATTTCCAGGATAATTGAGGGCGTACTCCAATACGTATCTCTCAATGCCCCTTTAAGACTATATAAAATGTACAGCCAAATACTGTGTAATCAATGAGGGAAATGACATGGAACACACGCACCTTTTTATTTTTAGGGACACCCTGCATAACGAATAAATGAAGGGTGACCTGTCATATCAAAAAGGACATGTTGGTGGCCGGAGTAAAATCTGAGTTATCGGTATGACTTGAAAGAGCACATTTTAAGCTTTGAAATGATACCGTGTTGAAGATAATCGGACTTTGTAATTACAAGATATGATTTTAAAAAGTAAAATTTGTTCTTTTATTTTCTCTATATTTCACAACAACAAAAGTTGGCCTCTATCTCAAAACTGTGTTTGCCGACAACATGTCCTTTTTGATGTGACTGGTCACATTAGGGTTTCCAATTATCGCCAGTAATGATGGAATTAATTCTAGAGCCAATTCTAAGTGGTAGCTGGAAATCATTCTTCTCTATCTTATTGTTATACCTGACAAACTATTGGATAAAAAAAACAGAGAACCATAAAAAGCTGCATGTTTTATAGTTGCCATTTTGCTTAGTATTCAATGATAACATTGTTTTCAGCATTCGGGCTGTGTGTTAAGATCTTGTCGTCTGCGCGACAAAAAAAAGCATGAAATACGTGCGACTAATTGACAGTTGCCATAGGTCACATCGAACTACCTCCAGCTAGAGAGTACTAGGTGCTGCGACCAACGACTGGCTAGTATGCAATGAGCACAAAAGGGTACACTTATTGTTTCAAATAAGAAGTGATAGGTAGTGCACCCTATTCAACTTTCAACACTAAAGCTTGTAATTGCATATTAAAGGGGCATTGAGGAGTATGTAGTGGAGTGCGCCCTCAATTATCTTGGAAATCTTTTTTTTTTGCATCAAAGTAATACTTAGGCATAATACCTACTACCATCTGAAACAGTTTACCCACATTCGTCATTATCATATAAAATTTCATGAGTTTCTTAGTTTCGATATGATCATATCAAAACTAGGTGCTGAATTCGGAAGTTATGCTGTCGTTTTACTCACGGACTTTTGCAGCAAATCTCAACCCGGAAATGCCGTTATTTGCTTGGTATGAAGGCGATGTTGGAATTGTATGACATTTTGGATTTGGGCTATGTTGATGATTATTGTTACGTTATTTGCTCATTTAGTATATCGATACATCTCTCAATGCCCCTTTAAATAAGTTTTAGCTTGCTTAAAATTGTCACTTGAAAAGGCTTTTAGATTTAGTTGAACAAGGCATAGTGAAATACACCTCAAAGTTTGTTAGTGGGGGGTTAGTGGGGGGGGGGGGGTGGGGGTACAGGTTTGAAACCCTGACCCACTTTAAGGGGTCAATTTAACTTAACAAATATCTGACTGCCCTTCAATATGCCACACACACGCTACCTGTCATACTCTCCCACGTGTTGAAATGTAAAATGTGAAAATAAAATTGTGACTTTACCTTACATTTTGGATTGTCACTACTTTAATAATTACTCGATCCTAGCATTCAAATATGTCATATTAAAGAAGAGGAATTTCTCAACAACTTTATAATTTAATATATGTAGGTAGGAATAGGATATATATTTTTGGTTAGAAGCCCATTTATTACCTGTATAGTTACTTTTTTTTAAAGACTGTATAGGCAGAAACAGTAGAGCATACAGGGTGTGTCAAAAAAATATAACTCTGTTTCATGGTGTTTTTTTACTTTTTTTTAAATCACTGGACCAATTAACCTTCAGTGCAAAGCCCAATTAATAATTATAATATTCTAAAAATCTGAGATTAATCCAATAAAGAAAAATAGGGACAGCGGTCCCAAATAGGTCGTCCGTTTATAGGGTAGATTAAAAACAAGGTGGATCTCAAACCACAGGCATCTAGAAAGAAAGAGGTTAGACCACTAGCGGATCCAGGATATAAAAAATAAAATAAACATCCTGGAGTTTGGTTGCAATTGTACTTCACCAGTTTAAATGTAATTAATTTTACATATGCAGCTAATTTTACATCTTGACCTCATATGACCTTTGACCTTGGTATGTGACCTTTGACCTAATTAACATATGAATGTTTCCATGTTGCATCCGTGACCCAAGTTTGGTTGCAATTGGTCATTGTATGGAAAAATGAACAAGAGACAAAAAAAAAATGAACAAGAGACAAAAAAAAAGTGTACTAATTTTTACATCTTGACCTCAGATGACCTTTGACCTTTCTATGCGACCTTTGACCTCATTAAGTTTGATTGCAATTGGACATTGTATGGAAAAGAAATGGAAAAATGTAATCAATTTTACATATGCAGCCATTTCTACATTTACATCTTGACCTCAGATGACCTTTGACCTTGGTATGTGACCTTTGACCTCATTAACATATGAAGGTTTCCATGTTGTATCTATGACCAAAGTTTGGTTACAATTGGTCATTGTATGGAAAAGAAATGAACAAATGTAATCAATTTTACATATGCAGCCACTTTTACATATACATCTTGACCTCGGATGACCTTTGACCTTGGTATGTGACCTTTGACCTCATTAACATATGAAGGTTCCCATGTTGCATCTATGACCGAAGTTTGATTGCAATTGGACATTGTATGGAAAAGAAATGGACAAAACAAAAAGTGTATACCAAATTGTAACAAAAAGTGTATACCAAAAAGTGTATACCAAATTGTTGACACACACACAGACTACACACACAGACTACACACGAAGGATGCTGCCATAAGGTCTCTTCCTACGGACGACCTAATAAGACCGCTAGCATAATTTGCGTAAACCATGTCATTTACTACTCTGTACAATGGGATTTACACATACAAACCAGAAAGTGACATGGTTTTTAATTTCAATACTTTGCATTCAAAATAAATGTAAATCATCTATCAATATAAACAATAGCAAAGAAAAGTTCGGTATTCTTCTTAATTCTGGCACAAATCATTTTAATGATTTGTGCCAGAATTAAAATAGCTACATAATTCACACATTTGATGCATGAATATTTCTGCGCAATGTTCAATGTTGCTTATAGTGTTCTCATGAGAAAGCCTCAGCATGTATGAACGTTGTGTTAGGAGAGCACCAATCATGTCAATAGTGTGTTTATACCAAGCATTGACAGAGAAGGGAATTTCGAGGGTTAAGCGCCAGAAGGCCGTTACTTAAGAAATGCTATTTTGAGATAATCGACTTTCAAATATTTGGGACTTGTTACAATACACTGTAGCACCCAACTTATAACTCTAATTTAGACAAATTAAAATGTTTATGAGTTATCTCTTCATGGTTCTGAAAATCTAGGTTATTTATGGATTATTTTTGTACCAACCCTCGATTTATGCTTAGAAATGGGACTTGTAAGTCAACTTTGATTTCTGCCATAAGCATGATAAGAATTCAAATAATTTCCCTTTTTAAATAATAATTTAGCCTATTTAAATATGTAATCTTCCACTGTCATGTAACTGTCATGTCATGTGGGCGCTTATTAAGTTACTTTTTTTAAACTCATTTATCGAAAACACTGTCGAATTCGGCAAGGTTGCACTAGTGGAAAATCATGTGCGATCGAAAAGTAAAATGTTTAAAATTTCCAACAAGCTTTAAGTGCCCTTCCGAAAACTTGGTTTATTCTCGGTAGTTTTGAGCGTGCGCGATGTTGTATTTAAGACATGAATAAAAATCAAAGATGGCGGCTCGCATCGGGGAGAGCGGGCGGCGGCGGCGATCGAACCAGGCTTACTGGTACTGCTTTACTGAAGGACGTGGCGAAAAAAGTTGTTGTACAGTGCTATGGTAATTGAAAAAAGGTGGGCACTTATAAGGGATTGTTTGTTGGTAGTCATTGAGAAAAATGGGGGTGGGCGCTTATAAGGGCATGGGCGCTTAATAGGGATAATACGGTACTACAAAATGGGTTGACTTGCCTAGTTGGCCACACTTTCCGTAATTGTTGATGGATTTTTCTCATCTTTTCAGGATTTTAACTTTATAAGTTATACTTGACAATTAAATCAAATTGGTCATGGTTCAGTGGTCTTACTAAGGATTAAATCCATGCTGAAAGAGAGTCCTCTTGATACACCCTGTAGTACACTAAATTAAGACATTAGGGGAACTGAGATGTTTATAAACATGCCAATACTGATGAGATTTGTAAGCAATATAAACTCTTGTAGGCTTGCACATAGTGTAATATCAGTCAAATCCCTTCAAGAGACTTGTAATCCTTCCATTTAGGAAATCAGTCACCTTTATTGTTTATAGTCTGTTAAAGAGATATCGGACATTTAGAATGAGTATAATTGGTTAGATATTAATTATATAATATAAGGTACATTTTGCCTCCTAGAAGTGGCCAAATGAATCACACTTTAGGCGATATTTTTCTGTTTTTCATCGATTTCCGTCACACTAAATGGAAGTTAAAAGTGTTCACCGAGTCTCAATTTCCAAGCTACAATTGTGTAATAGTTCATAAGACTGGCTTATATAATAACAAAGTTATGAGGTAGGAGGTAGAACTTATTGAATGACCCTCATATTTAGTAAAATTGTACATACTTCTTTTCAAAAAATATGTGAGCGCCACCCTTTCCCCTGGAGTTTTAACTCACCTTTCCATTCCTCAGGGGTTGAATTGCGGAAAATTCCGTCGAGCAAACCACATCATGATTACGTTCTATTTCGACCCACGGATCAACTCCAAACATCGCCAGACACATGGCTCGTGACTTCGCAAAGTACTGCCACGGCTCGTAGGTGGCGCCATAATTCTTGGAACGCTCTAAGATCCATGCAGCGGGTCGGGAAGAAGTGGCAAATTTGATGGTGATGTGAGCCACCAGAAATACCTGTGAATAATATATTACACTGCATTCATGAAATTTCTTCTATTTTAAAGATTTAAATCCAAATTCATTGTTATTTTTTTGGTTTGAACTAATAACATTTTTAGATTTGGGGTTAAATCTATCACCATCAGATACAAAAAAGCCCATACTTTGCAAAGAGTTTCAATTCACTTAAACAAATCCCCATCATTTATAATTTGATTCATTTATAATGTAAGATTTTGCTAATTTGCCTTTTAACAAAATTGTTGTATAGCCCTCTGTAACAGATGTCATGGCAAGTATTTTAGTTCAGTGACTTAAAAGTCACAATATCAAGTAATTATGAGTTTGTGACCCATGGCATCAAAACAGACCAGTGGGTTGTCAGCAAATCTTATTTGCAGAAAGGAATCATATGAGAAAAATCAAGGAAATAACAGGAATTTATCACATCTCAAGCTTCACAGAATGTGTTTTTATGTTCAATTTCAATAAGTTAGGTGTCATTTTAAAGCTAGGGTTTTTAACATGACATTACAATATCAATTTTACTTTAAGGGAGACAACAACGGGTCTGTTTTGATGTGGTGGGTCACAATTGCTATCCGTGTCTCCGGTCATGTCAAGAAAGTCACAAGTCATCCCGAGTCAATGTTCCGGCTGTCTCAAGTCAAGCCAATTAAAGGTATATTGTGTGATCTTTCCAGGGAATGCCCTCAACATAAAAAAAAAAATTGAAAGCAGATTTTCTTTCAGATTTACATTTTTGATCATAAATCGTACATACATTCCAAGTTACAGGGCGATACGATTCTTAATTATATCATGGTTTTAGAGTGAAAATAAACTGTCGGATTACCGACAACTTATTTTTACTCTAGTCTAAATTCACTCTCAAACCATGATTTTGAGGTAAATAGGAATTGTATCGCTCTGTAACTTGGAATGTATGTACGATTTATGATCAGAAATGTAAATCTGCAAGAAAATCTACTTTCTAAAAAAATCATGAAATCATGAATAGAGGGCGCTCCCTCAAAAAAGATCACATAATATGCCTTTAACTCAAGGGACACAACAATAAGTTTAAACTTGAAATTACAATTATCTCTCACCTGTTCCAGATCAAGAGTAATGTTAATCCTTTGATAACTTAATCCACGTGATAAGGGAGGACTCTGCCACCAACCCGTGCTTCCATCCAGCATATGTTGCGCAGGATGCGCCTTATTAGGTCTCGTAGCATCGCAATATTGACAGCTCTGTATGTACGGATTCCCGCTGCCGCCGCCGTTGACTCCAGTTGAGTCGCCGCCTATAGTCCCCTCCAGATCGGTATCCGACAACTCGCAGTAAAGCTCCCCGGGGGATTTGTACCCTTCCCCGCACGTCGACGACGCGACGATCTCCTTCCCCGCTGCAATGTCCGAGAAAAGCGGTGTCATCAACGCCTGAGAAGTGTCGCTCGGAACAAAATGACACGCAAAAACAAGGAAATGTAGAAGAGAGCGGTGAATGCTACCTGTGCACTGCGCCATATTTATTCCAGTTTGCCTAAATGAGACGTCAACTTTGATATCGTACCTAATTGAAAGCGATGCTGCACTTAATAAACAACCAATTAGGCGACACATAGAACTTTCACAAATTTTGGTTTAGAAATTCTGGCGGGTATTGATTCAGCAATTAGTCGAACTGTGTGCGTCGGCATATTTTTTCTCTGAAAGTACCCGGGACATCCAAATAAGAACTGGGTGGATTTTTTATTTTATTTTGCGGGAAAGCTTTTAACTAAAGTGTCGTTTAATTGGTCAAATAACCCAGAGCAACAGCTTAAAAAATATTGCCGTGTGAGGTTATTTCCTAAACAGTGTGATCCACGCGTCGCATATCCTGTGTTTATATATATAGTATATAGAGAGAGAGAGAGGCAATACACAGGAGGCCTAAAAAAATGTGTTGGCGTAACAGACATAAAATCACAAATGATTGTCAGTCTATCATACTTGCCCTTTTTCCTAAGGCCAAAAAAAAATGTTGTGTTGCCCTCAAGTGCCAACAATTTTAATTCGGGTCGGTTGGTGGAATTTTTTTTTTTTTTTTTCAAATATTTTTTTCCCATTTTTCTTTTTCACATTTTTTTCATTTTTGGGGGGGGGCTGAAAAATATATGGTTTATGTCAAGACAAAATTGGTATATGCCCAATATGTCAATTTATTCTAGTGTGACCATAGTCTAAAAACATTTATTTAGGTTTATTTATTCATTTCAAGCAAAAAATAGTAACATTTAGACACTTTTAATCAAATTTAAATATTAAAAATATTTAAAAGAAGTTAAAAAAAAAAATAATAATAATAAAAAAAAATTAAAAAATGCCACCCTATTTTTTACGATTTTAGGGTCGGTCACTGAGGGCAACACAACTGCTCCTTTTTTGGCCTAATAGTATAACAAATTAAATTTAAAAAAATCAAAGTTTGAAGAAATCATGCTTGCATGAGCATTTTTCGGTCTTTGCCGTTTACAAATTTTAAAAAAAATTGCAGATCATGTACATATATTTTCTTCAGGCGCTGCAAGTTGCAACAAAAAATTACATTAATTAGGCCTGACAAGTGTCTCAGGGATCTTTGCATATAATCTTAGAAGTTCATCTCTTTTTTAAAAGAATTTAAATTGACACTAAGGTGATAAAAAATCTGATCTATGGGCAAACGGACCTCTCAGGTAGGGTCGGTTGGGATTTTTTGTGGGTTTTTTTCTTCTAAAATTCAAGAAATGTTGGTAAATTATCAGCATTTTTCAAACTAAATCTTCTTTTTTCTTCCAAAATTTCTCCTTTTTTCTTCAAAATTTCAACAAAACAAAAATTTGCAACCCCAAAAAATTAATTGATTTAAAAAAGAATGGATCGATCGGGCGCATAGAACAGGTTTATTTCGTCGCCCATGGGAAAAAATAACAATCTTATGGTGCATGGCTTTAGGGGGGTGGGGGGGGGGGGGGGGGGGGGGGGGGGGGGAGACTTCATTTGTATACCCCAAGACCACATGCTTGATACCAATAGGGACATTTATATATGTTGCATATACAGTACACACACACACTCACTCCCCACCCCCATGCCTTCCCCTGTCAACATAATCCCCACCCTCCCGTAATGTGAATAATTACACATGTTGATTAAATATACATGTATACTTAAAATTAGCCCATCTTTTAGCGTATTGAAAAAAAATGTCAGAACTTAAGATTTGGAGGAAAGAGGCCATTTGACCTAACCTAAAATGTCCCGCTATATGTATGCATTACTACAGCGTGGGTAGGTACTTGGGGCTATCTTTTAGATTACCCACCCTATTTGATTCACTGGGGGTCGGTCTTCACTGAAAAGAATATGCAGTGGTAGGGTATATTGAAGGTACTCCACTCTTGGATTTCATGCAAGGCACGAATAGGTACAACTCCTCCTTCGGCTATCATAGCTTTAATAATTAGACAAGGAAAAGATGTCATGTATTATTAGAGCGTACACAATTATCATTTAGATTGAACTTTATTGATCGGCCTCCCGGTACCAGTACTACATTTGGGGCTTGTCTATAATTCTGCATCAGGATTGTAATCCTGCGGGTGGATGACGGTCCAACTTTATTTCTGTAAGAGTTAAGATGTTCTCTGTCTAAAGAAGACTAAAAATGGAGCATTAAAAAGGGACAATAAGGCTATGTTTAAAAAAATCTTTTGTCTCAAAGCTCTTTTTAAATATAAAATATTGAAATCCTTGTAAAAGTGACCTTTTGTATGTGATCAATGAAAATCTGAAAAATCGTTGACATTTTGGGATTTATTTGATTTTTTGAAAAAAATAAAAGATTTTTTTCTTTCTTCTTCTAACGCGCATCAATTAACTAACGCGCGCGGGAGCTTTGAGACAATTGATTTTTTTTAATATAGCCTAATCAATAAAATATGATAACAAGACTATTATTTCTATTTTTAAATACATTTTATGGCCAAAATGTTATTTTATGGCCAAAATGTTATTGATGAAAGTTTACTTTCAGCATTGAGTGTCAGAAAAAATAATTGAAGGATCATCTCCCTAACAGCCTGATACTAATTTAAAGTCATATAATGCGATCTTTTCCAAGTGGCGTACTCTATCTTTGATTTTTACTTTGAAAGCAGATTTTCTGGCACATTTGCATTTGTTATCATAAATTGTGAAAGATCCTCTAAGTTACAGAGCCATATGATTCCTAATTACTTCAAAATCACTGTTTGAATACCTTGAAATAAACTGTCGAGGTCTGCTCCGACAACTTATTTTCATGAATGATTTTTCCTATTTTTTCCGTTCGTAAAATAGAATTCCATGGTTTGCACCGTGTTGCTGCCGTTTACAGTGTTTCCTGCTATGATCGCAACTGTACACAAGTGAACAGAATAGTATGGAAAGCTTTAAAGGAAGGGTCCCGCAAGCACAACATTAAGCATTATTTGTTAGAAAAATAATTATCGAGCCGAAATTACGTAATTATATAGAACAAAACACCATACTAGTCACAAAAATGAATACAAACTGCCATCACTCAACATGCAATTTTTTTTAAATTCGCGGCGATCGAAAGTCCCGGTGTCGATGACGTCATGGGTATCGGTGCTCAAATTTGCGCATGTGCATTGTATAACTATGACATCATCGACACTGGGACTTTCGATCGCCGCGAATTTTAAAACGTGCCATGTTGAGAGATTGCGGTTTTTTATTTGTTTTTGTCATAAGTGTGGTGTTTTGTTCCATTTAATTTCAAAAGTTGGGCTCGATAGTTATTTGTCTAACATATAATGTACACTTTTATACTTGCGGGACACCTCCTTTTTAAGATAAAAATCAAAGCAAATTTGTTGAGAAATACCTTAAATTGGAAGCAGATTTCCATTATGATTAGCAAAGTAAAGTTCTGTGATGGTGATAGAGAATACAGTCAAGATAGATTTATGAGTCTGGGAAAGTCTTTTCAGATAATTCAAACTTCATTATAAGAGAGTAAAAAATATGTGAACATTTTGAAAAAGATCACACATTATTGCTTTAAGTCGGCCCTAAGGAAATTTATCTCAGGTTAGAAGGGCATATTATTAGTTATCCCCTGCATGTTCACACAATACGGAAAAATACCTATGGTTTGGCATGTCATATCACATGAGGCCGTATTTAAACACTCGCGGAAAACTAAAAGTCAAAATCTAGTTAGAGCAAGGCGCTGAATTCTCTTCCCTTCCTTACCTCCGTAAAATTCAACCCTGTAATAGGCTCTGCGCCATCGCCTCTGTCCATAAAATCATCACGAAAAACATGTCTGGTTAGGTTATATGCAGATCATTTATTTTTTGGCGTGGGTTAGACCTTTTTGCGGTATATTTCGGCCTCAGAATGTAACAGAAATCGACTCGGTTGCATTTAAATCATCCGCCATTTTATTTGTTTATTTTACACGTCGTATTTTGAGCAACTCTTCCACAGACGCAAAGCAATCGCTTTACACGTAATATCATTTCGCGCCATCTGGTAACGCGGTTAATCGACGATATGGAATATATCGTGTGGTTTGACTTGTGGTTTACACGATATGGATCAGATTTTATACGTGTTAACCAATGAGATTGAAGTATGTACACTTACTAAACGATAAACATGTATATCATAAACATGAGTCATTCAATAAGTTCTTCTGCCTGGAACAAATCTCGGCTAATACCGATCCTAGCCTTGATTCTGAGCACAATACGTGGTACCAATAGTCATGTAAATAGGATAAAACATATCGTCAGCCTGCTTCGATAATTGCCCAACTCATTTTGTCTAGTTTTGAGAAAACAACAAAAATAGGAAAAGTGAGTTAGGCAGTTATCGAAGCAGGCTGACAATTTTTTTGAATAACACCATGAACAGGTACAGGTGAATTCCAACAGGAGCAGTACCTGTTGGAAAGAATTAGGTTGGAGATATACCTTAGTGAAATGTGGCTTGTTATAGGCCTAATACAAGTTAATGTGACCCATTCTAAACATTTTACATAATTATTACAATCTGCCTAACTCACAATGCTGACTTAGGCAGAATTGCAATTGTGCAACACTTTTGATTTGTCAATGACTTAGATATTATTACAGCATGTGCATAATGTAATGAAGTCATGATTTATGCAAAATACCAGTGGCGTAGCCAGAGGGGGGGGCGACCCCCCCCCCCCCCCCCCCCCCCCCCAATATTGACGTTGTGTCGGTTGAGATTGGCACTGTCGGTTCATTTGACCAGAGGAATCATGGAATTATGATGGTCAAAAGTACACTGATGAAAAATTTTCGGGCGCTACGCATGCATATAACTCCCATAAATGCAATATTCTTTGGTACAAGCTTGTTTAGAGCCAAAAGGTACCCCAATCGTGCCAAAAATAGGTGTACACTCAAAAAGTTCGCGCGCTACGTGCGCATTACTTCATTCATACTCATCTTGTCGGTTCATTTACATTTCTCGCCCCCCCCCCCCAATATGAAGAACCTAGCTACGCCGCTGCAAAATACTCAATTTCGCTGAAAAGTGAGTTAGGCAATATTCGAAGCAGGCTGACGATATAGAACAAAAGTTGAAATTATACAGTATTCTCTAAATTACAGGTTTTGACCTGACAATACAAACAGTACATTGAAATCAATACGAATTCATCTTATCTTCAAGGATAGATCCATGTGTATAACCTATTAGGGTAGCGGTAGAACTTATTGAATGACCCTCATATATGTTAGTTCACTTTTTGGCAAGCATTTCCCTCCCCTGCATGCACAGGAATAGAAGAACCAAATGAACCCCAAATGTTTATCAAAAGAAAGCCGAAAATTCTAGGACGACAGTACGATCCAAATTTGCTGAAATTGTTGCCAAAAGGTATCCACTAATACGATAATTCAATTTTATGGATGTCTAGTCCTGGTTTCGCCTGAAGAAATTCAAATAGAGGAGAAAAAAAAATCATCATCCACAAGTTACTACCCTTAGGTTAGGAGCCGATATCTTGTTTAACAAGAAACCAATTACTACGCAGATAACTAAGCAGGAAGATGGTTTGTATTCCTCTTATTTCTTGAGCGTAGTGAGATACATTTTTCTAACAATTTGTTTCACAGTTATAGTTTATATACTACGTATTATATAAATCAGTATTTTTGTGGCCAAATAATTCATGGTGTTCAAGAAAAAATTCTCCAATTTTGGTGACATTTTAGGTTAAAAAAAACAGGTCCATCCGCCCTTAAAACAGGAAGGGGGGTTGTCCCCTTACTGGCAATTTCACACGGTGTTTCCTTTGCTGTTTTTTTTTTTATATAATCCTCAATTCCTTGTTATGTTGAACTATTCCATGATGATTATATTAGCCCGCTGCCTGTGTATCGAAATCGCTTCTCTTATCCATTACTTCTGTCTGTCATTGTCAAGTATTTTTGCCCCCTCCCAGTGGATAGTGGGATTCTATTGTGCGATGTGGTCAATGATAGATTAATTGTGTTGCTGTCGTAGAATCTTTTCTGTTGGCTCTTGCAAACTTTTTATTGAATATTTTCTTGGCCTCATCACCCGCTAACGAGGGTTTTTATTCTCTTAATTATGTCTACGATCCACTGATACATGGGCATAACCTAAGGTCCCCCCCCCCCCCCCCCCGATGCCCCAAATGAAATGACAAACTCTATGTATATTAACAAAAATAGTTGGTTATACCCCCTGATCACAGGCTTGCCCCCCCCCCCCCCCTCATGCCAACCCATGCCAACCCAAATTGAAGACCCTAGTTATGCCAACTGAACTGATAATACCAAAGCATAATGAGAACGCAAGTTGATCAAGCCATTACTAAAGAAGTCTTTCGACCACTGCAACGATGAAACCATCTAAACGTGAGTAACAAGACCCTGAATTTGTTCAACATAAATGTTCGCCTAATTTTCAATCAACAAATCCTGATGATGAAATTATTCACATATCCTTGATTAGATAATATATGATAATTCTCGATTGGAACCAAGTTTTTCCATGTTCACAGTAGCTTAGGCCACAAAAAAAAAAGTTGTGTTGCCCTCACAAGCCCAAAATCGGGAAGGTTGGCCGGCCGGATTTAAAAATTAAAAAAATTAGTATACCAAATGGACCATTTTGTACCTATTATTTCAGTCAACATGTGTGAAGATACTAAGGAAAATGCATACTGGCTGTATTTTCTACCCAATGGTGAATATTTGCTTGGAAGTACACATCCATGACAAAATGTTCACTTTTTGTTTGGTTTTCTGGGTTTCGTTGGCTTTCACACACATTTATCAACCGGAAGATAGGTAAAAATATAAAAATAGTGTTGAAATATAAAAAAATCTTTAAAAAAAAAATCTTAAAAAAAAAAAAATCTTAAAAAAAATCTAAGAAAAAAACAGAAAAAAAAACCGACCCACATTTTTCGTAATTTTGATCTGGCCAGATGAGGGCAACACAACTCTATTTTTGTTTGGCCTTATTGATCTGCATAAAAATCTGTGAAAATAAAACCACCTTGAAAATGAACGCTTAAATACTGTGCCACCTGTAGAAACCTGCCTATTGGGTTTTCGTTTTGTTTTAATATATTCACAAAAATATGTTACTAATGGATTTCTGATTTGCCCATGAGGGACCCTAGTCAATAGTTCATAAGGAGACACATTTAACACTTTCCACACGGCTGTTGGTTTTACCATATGAAGAGGTATTTTGCAAAAGGGCCTACATCCACTTTAGCTCTTATTGAGAAAAAGTCAAAAAACTGTTTCTAAATATTCAAGATGAGCAATTGAAAAACTGAATGGATTATGAAAGAGGTACACTACATACTAATTGAAATTGAAATAAATTTTAAATGTGCTAATTTTAATTTTTTTTAAAATGATGTTTACATTTTTGGAAAATTTGGATGTAGGCCCTTTTGCAACAAAACTCCATCTGTTTGTACATAAAGAAAAAATACCACACACAAAAAATCATTTATTTTAATCATTTCAAATAAATAAGTTTGATATTGAAATGTATAGGTCACAATCATATGTTTCAAGGAAATAAAGTCATTTTTTTCAAAAATACCTACATCTCATTGTAAACAGCCATTGAAGTTGTTGTTTTGTTGCAAAAGGGCCTGTATCCCGATTTAATTCTGGATACAGGCCCTTTTGCAACAAAACAACAATTTCAATGGCTGTTTACAATGAGATGTAGGTCTTTTTGAAAAAAATGACTTTGTTTCCTTGAAACATATGATTTTTCCCTATACATTTCTATATCAAACTCATTTTTTGAAAAAATGCACCATAGCCCTTTTGCAAAATACCTCTTCATATACAACACTGATTTTTCAGAAACCTTTCCCAACTTTCAAGGTCTATCTCAAGGATTATAGAACCAATACAAGGCATGTTTGTACTTATTTTAATGCATTTCTCATGGTGAATCCAAATATGGTGATGAAATGAGATAAATGTGACATTTTTTGAAACATTTTGTGAAGTTTTGGAATGTCGTCTGCAGACGCCTCCTGCAGCATGGAAAGTGTTAAGCTAAAGTAAAAGGTATTTAGTTTACTTGCATGGAACCCCTTAAAGGGGCACTAAGAGATCCTTCATGGAGGGGAGCCCTCAATTTTTTCAGAAGTTGGATTTTTCACATATACGTATTGCTTATAATATACGTACTAACTACCGCCCAAAATTATAGAGCTTAATTTGCTGTATTTCATGTGAAATTCATGGATTTGCTAGCATTTTGAGTTTCTATGTGATCACATCGAAACTACCCATATTGATATAAAAGGCCACAGATGGCTTCTCATTTATTTGTTTCATGTTTATTCAAAATAACCTTGAAGACCACCCATGGCTTGTTACATGATGCTTAGTCATGACCTCCCTGATTCAATTGGTGGTAACTTTTAACCAAAATACAAAAAAAAAGTGAAAAGCACTAATATACCTTCGGAAATGCTTAGAAAATGTCTTTATTTTTCATTTTTACTGATTTTTTGTTTGAAGAAATCTTACATGAGAGGGTTTCTATGTATATCATCTATCTAAACAATGTGAAAATATTGAATTTCATTTTTTGTGAAATCTCTCTGTGCCCCTTTAAAGCAGTTTGTATGTTCATGTGCCATGCGGAAGTTCAATTCTTTTAGTCTGATGACCTGGGCTTAATATTTCCTTTTTCCTGATATTTATAACAACCATTCCAAAACACAATGTGTATGTGCATGGGTTGTTTTGCAAGTAATGTAGAAATTATTTAAAGTATGTAACTTGATCAAATTCAATTTACCCAATTTTGATTTTTGTATAAGAAAACCCATATTTCCAGTGGCTGCGGTGGAAATGCCCCTCCCCAGTTAGTTCAAGCCTCATCCCCATTTTGTCCCAAACAATCGAAAATGTTGCCTTTTAATGTAAAAAAGAAAAAGAAAATTAGCCTAAAATTGGTTTGTAATGTCGAAAGTCAGAACTAATTAAGCTACTTTTAGGCAATTTCTATAATTAAAGCCAACATTTTTACAAGTTTCATGCTCATTTTGCAGCTTGCCTTGTGCCCCCCCCCCCCCCCCCCTAAAAAATTAAATAAAAAATTAAATAAAAAAATTAATTAAAAAAATTAGATGCTGAGCACTGGTACAAGTGCAAAAGTAGTGAATTGCCTCCAAAAGTGGATAACCCAACAAAAGGTGTATACCGTTCTATGGGGTAATGTCATGTAAATTTGTGCTTTCTCTTTTAAGAACCACTTCAGCAATTTAACTACAAATTTTGTAATAAATGTGCCTTTACAGTGGCGTAGCTAGGTTTTTCATATGGCATGGGGGGGGGGGGGGGCAACAAATAAAAGTGAACCGATAAGACTTTAGTACTGACTAAACAAAGGTACATTTTGGCTCTAGAAAACTATGCTAAAAAATAGCTATCTTGTGTACTAATTTGACAGTCAAAATTCCATGATTCCCCTTGTCAAATGAACCGACAGACTCCGATAATGGAGGCTCCCCCCCCCCCCCCCCCCCCACACCCACCTCTGGCAACACCACTGAGCCTTCATCCACTATGTGAAAATCCTTGGCTGGAGTAGGGTCACCCACCTATAAATGGCTGCATTATGAGTTGTTTGGAAGGTAAAGTAGAAATTCTTTACCTAATATCTTGATATGTTAAGAACACTCTCATTCTTACAATTTCATTTTGAGACCATTGAGTTCCTGAAATTTTCTAATTTGAATGCCAAAATAGTGTTTTGGTGACAATTGAATGTTTTAAAAACATTTTCTTCAACACATCAAAATGTCCTGAGAACTGCATTCCCACATTTCTACTGTATATACCTTTTCTATGACCAAACCTACCCTTCTTTACACATCCAAAGTCCGGGGGGGGGGGGGGGGGAGTACTCAGATACTTTTTTGGTAGGGATGTACCGCCAGCAAAATGAAAATTGACCCCAAAATTAACCAATTTTCGGGGGGGGGGGGGGGGGGGGGGGGGTGGTGGGGGGAATGGACCCATATATTTACCAGAGACCCATGATTTTCCTACATATTTGACAGATTTTGCTACAATTTCTGTGAGGAACAGCAAATGTTAGGATTTTAGACCCATAAATTAACCAAAACTATCAAAAATGGCTATAAAAAGGGAGCATTCAGTTACCAGACAGGTGAAAAATGGGACACTATTTGGCGGTACATCCCCGTGACCTCATATCCACTAAAGTACCACCTGGGTCCAAAGTACCTATAAATGTATGTCTAATATCGCAAATGAAAGCATTCTGAATTAGGTGATAAACTTGTGTGCCTTTATTGATGAGCATACATCGTCTCTGTTCTGTCAAAACCTCGTATCTCCATCTGGCCCTTCAGCATGTATAAGGTAATGCTTCCTATGTATAACCTTTGGGCAGTCTGCTCTAAACATGTTCAAAGGCCCAAAACACATCTATCAAAACCTTTTAAGTGCTCTTGCCCCTGAACGTGCATAAAGCAACACTTCCTATGCATAAACGTTGGGCAGTGTTACTTTATACATGCTGAAGGGCCTGAAAAACAAACAAGGTTTTGACACAACAGCAACGAGACGACATGATGCTGAAGCAAATATCACTTATTACTGGGAGGCAAGTGATACGCACAATTCACTTAATGCAATGTGACAGCGCCATAATGCTAAGTGTCATATCAAACACTGTTGATACTTTAGGGTATATATATTTAGTGCCATGTGTATAATTGCTGCCCTTTATTCCACCATGAGAATGAATTTGTTTGAAAACCCTGAAAAGTGTGAGTGAAATTGGGCTATAAAGGCCAAAAACTTGCTGAAAATAAAAGAAAGTGTGGATAATTGGAAAACAGACTAATTTGATTTCAGGTAAAATCCTGACTAAAATCTCATTTTTAGATAAAGAACTCAACAAAAACTGACAAAATATCATGTCAGGCTTTTTATGGCAACGAAATTTTTTTTTTTTGTGGAGAACAATATCATGGTCTATAGTTTGATCAGTTCCAAATTGGCAGCGACTGGATGCAGAAGAACGTGGGCACGCTTCAAGGCAACACGCTTATGTGCATGGGTGATGCGTGTGTGTGGTATGGTCAAAAGCGTAAAGAGGTGTTCAAATTTGAAAGTTCATACTGTAATGCATAAAATGTTCGCGGCATTACAATTTTGCGAATCACCAACTTCGGCCTATTTCGTAGCATGAAAATGTTGCAAATGTGTTGAGTCAGTGGCGTAGCTCGGGGGGGGGGGGGGGCAGTTGACCCCCCCCCCCCCCCCCACACTTTCCGGATGTAGTGTTTATATGCGTTATAACCATTTAAAAATGACCATTTACCACCTGGTTTTGATAAATAAATGAAAATGTTATAGAGATAACTGTTTAAAACCCGGAGGATTGGCCACTATTTGTTGAATGTGCCGTTTTTTGGACTGTGCGATTTTGTGACCGTCCTACTTTTTTTGACCTCACCCCCCCCCCCCCCTCCCCCCTTACATGAAATTCACGAGGTGACTGACTGCAAAAAAAATTGGGGCAACCTTTTACAAAAATTTCAGAAATTTTACCCCCCCCCCCCCCCCCCCATCCTGAACAAAAATCCTAGCTACGCCACTGTGTTGAGTAGTCATATATGCCTTTAAAAAGTGAAACATTCCTGTGCATGAATATTTCTTGAGTCAGCTGCACTCGCGACATTTTTATGCACGCGAACATTTCATGTTTTACAATATACGCTTGGATTACTTTTGCGTGTGGAGAGATGAAAACCTAATAAATTTCTTGCCAATTTGGAACTGATTAGACTATAGTGGTTGATGGCTTAGATTCCCTCATGCCAGTGATCCCGGTTCAATTCTTGGTACCAGGTAAGCAGACTCCATCTCTATTTTGACTGCATCCTTGTTCTCTCTCACTGTTTTATTTTTAAAATCACATCTCTAGCATTATGGACTAGGCGACAAAAAAGGCCCTATTCTATGGGCCCGACTGACCAATTTAATATTATTTTATTTGAATTTGAAAAGAACAAAATGAACGCTTTTTTGAAAATGTTTGAAATATTTTTGAAATGTTTGTGGAAATGTGAAGACCCCCTTCCCAGAAGACCAATCCTACCTTAGAGGTCAGTTCACCAGTAGAAAAGGGTTTCTTTTTCATTGCCTTAATAAAAAAGAACACAGTATCACACAGCAGCTATGTTTACAATATGGTGCTTCTTGATACACAATGTTAGCCATCAATATTGTTTTTTACCCATGAGCATGAATTAAGGATTAATTTACAAAACAGGAAAGATGAGTAAAAACACACAGTGTTACTATTTTTATTTAAAGAGTGTTTCTAATTAGGCTACAACAAAAATGCTATTTCATTATAATAACAGTATTCTATCAACAGTGGCGTAACCAGCGGGGGGGCAGGGGGGGCGGGAGCCCCCCCCACTTGGAACCCTTGCCCCCCCGCTTGCCCCCCCAAATGAAATCAGGTACGGCTGTAAATAAAATTTACAAACAAAGTACACACCAAATCCCCCCAATAATGACATCGTGTCGGTTGAGATTGGCACTGTCGGTTCATTTGACGAAAGGAATCATGGAATTATGATGGTCAAAAGTACACATATGAAAAAATTTCGCGCGCTACGCGCGCATATGTCTCCCCAAAATCAAATATTCTTTGATACAAGCTTGTTTAGAGCCAAAATGTAACTCAATTGTCCAAAAAATAGCTGTAAAGTCGAAAAATTTCGCGCGCTACGCGCGATTATCTGGACTCAAACAATCTTAGCAGCCCCCCCATTTCAAGTCACTGCCCCTTCTTGCCCCCCCAAATGAAAAAGTCTAGTTACGCCACTGTCTATCAATAAACTTCTAAATAATTCTGTTAATCAAGTGAAAGGATCATTTAATAATTTAAATTTTGGAATTTTGGGAATCTGATTAACAAATACTGTAAATCCAGAAATGTTTGAGAGTTTAAAATTTCAGTTTAAAATTTTGTGAATCAGCAATACTGGCCTAATGCACCTACGGCACATAATCTCCTGGCCACAGTCCAACATACCCGGGCGCTGCTTCGATCAGCTGTGCGCACATTCTTAGAAAATTCACATAATACCACTAACCAATCAGAGCCGTGAGGTCGAGCTTACATAGTGCGCACCACGGATGACCATTGCACCAGGGTTTTTTTGGGGAAGGGGGAGAGGTTGAACTCGCGTAACTCGCGTACTTTACGCGAGTTCAACCTCATGTGACGTGCGTCCATTCTCAACATGAAAATGTCACGATTGTAAACTTTACAAAGCACTGCTACAAGTTAGATTGGAAATATTTGCGAGATTACATTAGTGCTCTTTGCGAATTTCGCGAAATTTAAATGCACACAAACATTCCTGGCTTTACAGTATGACATTTGGGGAGGGGATGGACGGTCCAGGGTATCTTCCCCCACCTTTCCCTGATGAGGTCCCGGTGTGATAGGAGCCATGGTCCCCCTGGAGCCATAGTCCAGCCTCCATAGACATACATGGAATGAAGCGTGAAACTAGTGTTGCGTGTAGAGATGAGTGCCCTATATAGTACCAACCTATACTTTACTATAATCCACGGAACTTAGACTATAGCTCCAGCGGGACTATGCAGGGGTCTGCCACTGAGCTTGCCGATCGGAGGCCACTTTTAAATTAAAATTTGGTCAGCATAGAACTGGTGGCGCTATACCGATCAGGCGTGATTGTAGCAGACGACACGACGCTGGCCACGCGTCTCTCAGACGACCCAATAATGTCAACGGGAGTGCACTACTTTGAATTATTTTCAACAGTCATCGCCCGGTTAACGATGATAATTCTTCTTATTATGATGAATTTGTCAAAATGATAAGATTAACATTCGCGATTACGTGTTATTCAATACATATTCAACATTTAGGTTTCGCGTGGCCACCGTCGTCTGTGTAAATCCACAGCGCCCTCAAACCTATGCCGACCAAATATTACGTTAAACCTGGTTAAACATTGTTAAACGCGTTAAATGCCGGTCACCGACACATTCCGATGATTACCATAATTTATGTAAATATGCAAAAGGAACCGTTTTCGCTACGTACGTTAGTATAGGACTTTCCTATCCCAAAATTAATAGAATCCCTGGACTATGTCTCTTAATAAACCGGGTTTAAGCCGGGTTTAAACCCAGTAAGGGCTTGTTTTCAATAGCTTTATGTAAATTTGTGAGCTGTAAAAGTGGAAATATGTGTACTACATTTATTTTCGCACGAAATAGAAATGTGCAAATGTATTCATTTTGTATGTAGGTCTATGTAATGTAAGGATATAAGCTCAGAATTGCACAAATAAAAAAAGAGAGCGAAACATTACATGCACGAAAATGTCCACTTATACAGTTCTGTGTATACAGGGTGATTCAAAAAGACTGCAATAGTGGAAAGAAGCCATTTTGTTTTCAAAACCAAAATGAATTTTAAAACTGTTTAAACGTTGCAAGAATGATGTATTTAATCCTAACTTTGTGTGAAAAAATGAAGTCGATCGCATTTTTCGTTTGTCTTTGGTGACCCTTTTTGCTGCACAACCAAATTTACCTGTTTGTCCACGAGCACAGTGATTTTCATTTGAAATGGCACACATTGCATTTTCATATTCGAATATCCCGCCAACAAATAAAATAGAAAATGTCAGTTTTTTATTAAAATTTAGAACATTTTACACTTTCACATTTATGGGTATGATTATAATTGATTATGCTAACTCACATGTAAACAAGAAAGGATGCATCAAATTCCAATAACATCACGAATGAACTCAAGTTTCCAAATTTGAATGGGAGACACGTTTTGCGATCTGATGCATATTTTGGGTATCCCGTGGACTAACGTGTGACATGGGTGCACTGGTCAAAAGGTTCACCAAAGGCAAACGGAAAATGATATTGACTTCATTTTTTCACACAAAGTTAAGATTAAATACATCATTCTTGCAACGTTTAAAAAGTTTTAAAATTCATTTCGGTTTTGAAAACAAAATGGCTTCTTTCCACTATTGCAGTCTTTTTGAATCACCCTGTACATATGTACTTCCATGATGGTTTATATTGTACATGAATATTATGAGTTTTATTTTACAATAGAAATTAAATCAATTCCAATACAGTTTTGGAAACAAAATAACAGACAAGGAATAAGAATACAACAACAAGTTTGCACCAAAGTCTTTGTTTACACCATGATTAGAATACTTTGTTTATTCTATTCAGTTATCTGCAGCCAACACATTACATGATGAAAATATTTCTATAATAACCAAATGAAAAACTAAAATTAAAGCAAAATTTGCATCTATTATAAGAAATAACAACAACTATGACACAATATAATACAGAGTACACATTCTACAATGTATAAAATAACACTGTAATGAGCTAGTCCACTTTAAATAACCCCAAACAATTTTCAGCAACCCACAAATAAGCAACCCTTATGCCTTATTAAGCCAATGTTATTAAATGAGTCCAAATCCACACCACCAAATGATATAGCAGGGTAAAAAGATAATAGATAAAATATAAGTGTAATTAACCCCCTGAGCCCTACCTGCCTATCTGACAGTGTTTATGATTGTTTGATTACCAGATAAGACTTATTTCAATAACCAATTGTATTAATATTTTAGAAACAGTGTTTTTGTGTTTTTAAAAAACACTGTATATTATATCATATTCCACTCCGGTCTTTATCAACGATATCTCTGATTCTTGCAACAAATGGTACTTAAAAGAGCTGATGCAGGCTCAAAAGGGGTCTTAAGAGCTAGCAGAAGAGGGTGAAAAAGGGCTCTTAAGACCCCCATTTTATTGAAAATTCAAAAATTGAGATTTTGTTTCTTCTCGAAAATGTGCGTTCTTACTAAACCAGTTCTTAAAACCTACTTTTTCAAGAAAAGCAGTTCTTCAGACCCTATTTTTCGTCATAAAATGCCATCAGTTCAGTTCCAAAGCCCCCCTTTTTGAGACCCTGTACTGCGGCACATCCCTGGATAGACTTTGAAAGTTGGGAAAGGTTTTTGAATCTTTCTTGTATATGGTAAAACTAATAGCCGTGTGGAAAGTGTTAAGTCTAGTCTAATTCACCTATTTTAAACCCAGGCAAAAATGTGATCGCTTGTTGGTCGTTGCATTCACAATTCACATCGAGTATTGGTCCATTTTTTATGATTGATCATCAAATCGACTGTTTATACTGAGCCTAAGAAAGTACAATCGATCGTAAAGAGATCAATCTTCGGTTTGGTGTGCAAATAAGGCTTGTTAATATGTTCATAGATAATCGATGATATGTTGGGCCCATTGGATTTAACAGAAACAGCTTCCAGCATTAGCAATCAAACATACCTTATGCAGTACATAAAGTGGTAATTTCCATGTACATATTTTTTCAAATTTACAATTTTATAGTTTTTGGATAATGAGCAAGATTTTAATTTTGCGGTTTCTACATTAATTATAATGTAACTTTATTGCAAAAAAATATTTGTGTGTGTTTATATTTCACATTCGCATGTTCACTCAAGAAATTCACGAAAATAAAACCCTCACGAAAATTACCACATATTCAGTAGATCTACTTGATGGCTTTTGATTAGGTGCTACACATTTGTTGCTGCCTATTTCCAGGCCATGGTGGATAATAATTACATGATAATGCATTCTGCTTTCATTTTAACATGTTTAAGGCACCATGCATGCCTGTTTGACATAGCGAAGTGCGTGCACGCACTCAAAAGCAGTGCATTATGCTGAAATCAAAGAAACTACACAACTTGCTAGATTTGTTTATTTTACAAATGAGTACGATTTCTGTTTTCGTATTGTAAATAATAATTATACTGAAGAAAATACGTTAAACTCACATTAAAAATAGTATACGAAAGGATAAAGAAAGAGACTAAAAGATGGAAATAGTAGTTTGGTTGCTAGACTATGACTATTGTAGATACTGTAAAACCACTTAATTTCGCGAGAGATTTAATTTCGCATTTTCACGAGGGATGTGGATTCGCAAAATTAAATGCCTGCGAAACTGACAATTTTGCATTGAAAGTAACAGTAAAATGTCCAGATTTACGAAATTAAATGCCCGCTAAAATAGCAGTAATTTTCAATTCACGGAAAAAGTATCCGCAAAATTATAGTGTTTTACAGTACTCAAAATAGTGACCTGCCCATCCATAATCACACCATGGTCTGGCAACCAAACTACCTTTCAACCTAGTGTTTTCTAAATAAAATGTTAGTGTCTATCCGGGGGGGGATATCGCCTAAGACGGTATACGGGGGTGTGCTGCTCTAATGGGTAGCTTTTTGGGCACAAAATCCCTAAACATGGGGTATGATTTTGTGCTGGAAATCCCTAATAATGGGGTCACTTTTTACAAATGGGTCTATTTTCGCGAAATTTTTGTCTATTTTCGCGAACATTTTACAAAAATTAGGTATTTTTTCACGATAAAAATTTGGTCTAAAATGAAGCAAAACCCCTAAAAATGGGTACCGATTTTCCCCAAATCACCCCTAAAAATGGGTAGGGGTTTTGAATCTCCAGCGGCACACCCCCGACCAAACCAAATCCAAGTACTCCCCGGGTGTCTATCCCTGCAGCATAGTCTGTTTGGGATGAACTTCAGAAATATTTTTATTTGTTTACTAAAAAAACTAGAAAAAAAAATGGTACTGTCATGTCATCCTGTCACTGTATGTCATGTACTTCTGATAGCTGACAGTGTCCCATATTAATTAATAATATGTTCAATCAAAACATAGTCCGTACAACTACCACTACTCTAGTATTACAACAATAGTGTGCCCAGACCAAGGGTGATATAATTATTCAGTCAAGAGGGCACATAGGCATGATGTTCAAGGGAAATGAGCTTTTAACATCATTTCACTTTAAAATATACAATTTTTAAAATCCTACATGACTTCTGAACCACGGTGCACTAAACAAGTCTATTTTAATCTGCACCGGCAGCGAGGGTTTTTATATTGGAAAAATGCAATATACAGTTAAGCCCACAATTATTCATACCCTTTAAAAAATATGATTTTTTTTTGCATTTTTCTCGTATCTATACCAGCTGTGGTGGAACTTTCGCTTTACGCAAGTACAAATAAATATATTTGGGCTCAATTTTTTTTTGCATAACAATAGAATTGAACGAGAATTGTGTTATTATGCCTGTCCAAAATCATTCATAACAATATAAAAGCCTATCGCACAATATAAAGAATGTTTGGAATGTCAAAAACATGTGTTTTATCACAAAAAATGGCCTCAATCCTAAGACTTGGTATGGGGTACTTAGTCTTCAGCGTAAAGCGAAAGTTCCACTAGTGGTATAGATATGAGAAAAACGCAAGAAACTCATCTTTTTCCAAGGTATGAATAATTGTAAGACAAAGTTAAGCAGCTACTACATATGTCGGTTTTGTTGTTTTATTGTGTTGTTATTTACTCAGTCTGATAGTGTTCCATTTTCAGGTACGTTATCATAGTTACCCATCAGTGAGGCGTATTTTTAATTCAGATCTTTTCAGTGAATGACATCCTTTCCAATGATTCCAGTACATGCCTGTGCAACTGGTGCCAGTCTGTCCTAGATACAGGCCATTGAGGTTAGCAAGGGTACAGTTTTTGTACCACCAGGCACCTCGGCGATAAATTGCACAATTATCTGATGACCTCCGGTCATGGTCTTGGTCTTTGGTAGTAAATGGCAACCCATCCTGGTATGTTATACCATCCCCAGCTGTACCAGAATAAGATCCAATATCAAGTCTGTAGAATGAGGCACTGTCACCAATACGGAAGTTGTCATAAATTGCATGAGCCTGAGTTCCATCAAAAGCATATAGATCAACCCTCAATTCCCATTGGCCACGGCTTGTTATGACATGGAGCTTGTCAAGTCCCAGCCAGAATTCCCCATCAGGGCTGCCAAATCCTCTTTCGTAGTCATCCCATATACGATCAAAATTCACGGAGCCATCAAACCGGCGTTGGAAAACAATCCAGCGACCACCGTCAGTATCCATGTCACAAACAACTGGGAATGCACCTAGCTTAGTATTTTGGGGCAATATGGTGTGTTGTCCACTGGTAACACCACTTAAGCAATTAAAGGGTAAGTTTTCTTGTTGGATCTGCCACATGTTGGTGACCAGTGGGAGAAAAGATTGCTGGAGCAAGACTGTAACATTTTCAAGGAGTCCACTTTGTCTGTCTGCTTGGTCTTCCATAAGTTGATTATGCCTTTCCTGCGTTGTCTGTTGGTTTTGCAACAGTTGAGTAAGTCTTTCCAGAGTTGCCTGTTGGTCTTGCATCAATTTGACCATATCTGATAGTATAGGAGTAAACACAGCCGTAACATTCTCGATCAGGAGGTTCTCGGTCACTTGGAGATCCTTCTCATCTTCTAGTATTTGGAGAATTGAAGGCAAAGTATTTACAGTTGTATTCTGATGGGTGTAATAAGCTATGTTCTTCAGGTGGTCAGTGATTTCCGGGAGGGCATGAACCACAGAACCGGTGATATTCTCTAGTAGCTCGGTGTCCAGAGGGTTACCATGGAAGTCCAGTTCGTCTTGGGGGATGATGCAGTCGGTTCCGTAACAGTCGGTAGCGCTTCTCTTGATGACAGGGTTACAAGTGATGCCATACATAAGTGTACTGACACATGCTAGAGCCAAAATCAAACTGTGCCCAAAAGTGGCCATATCTGTATTCTGCTTTATAGCTTGTAATATAGAGTAACATCTATCAACAAGGCAACAAACTACGTGTTCAATTTAACAATTTCTGTATGAAATGAAAGCATGTGTTCTTCAACTTGTGATATATGTATGTGTTTTGGCAGCAACCCAGAGCATGGATATCCGTTGTTTCATTTCCCGAATAAATAATATTTGATCTCTAGATTAGAAGACATGATAGGTTCAAAGGGTGAACATTTTATATTACACTTTAAGCCATCATACAGGGTGTCTCAAAAAAAACCGTGCACGTGTTTACTCAACTTATTGACCATGAACTTCTAGAATTTGGTGTGGCAATTGTATACATATTGATAGACCAAACACTTAGCTTTCATATGCCGTTTATTTCATCTAATTTGGTTTTGTCAATCCTGAGATATGATCAATTAACTAAAGCTACCTAAAATCGAAGTTGTGCCAATTTTACGGAAAGAATGCTTAAGATAAGCATTAAAACCCTCGTCCTCTTAAGGGAGGTTGATCGCCGATTGCGCTAGAACGCAAAAAACAGTGACCTAGGGCGTCTAGGTGATCGCTTTTCCATTCCCTGCGCTCATTTTGACGAAAACAAATTGAGGCTGCCACCTTACCCGGAAGTAGGGTAAGCCGTCAAAGTCCGATAGTAGGGGGTGGTTGCCACCTTACAATTATTTTTTAAATCGCCATTTTGAAAAATATTTTTATTGTGCGTTCCTGAAATATTTTAGCATGGGCCTATGTTAGAAACACCATTTCCATCACTTATAAGCAAAAAAACGGGTGAAATTCCGATATTTAGAACTTTTTTGGCGAAGATTTCTATGATATTTCACTGTCCAGCGAATACGGCTGGATTTTGAGGTCAGCCATGTTTGGTGACGTCGTTATGACGTCATGCGTGAAATGTTTGTACTTGTTTTAGTATGTATGGATAGAGGGAACCTCTAGCTATAACATGGTACCCAAATAAGCATACTTTGCATTTCGGACTGGATTTTTTTAGAGGGTGGTAGCCCCGGTGGTAACAACCCCCTCTCCGGAGTAACCCTTTCCTTCTAATTGCAAACTGTAAAGTGGCACAACGTCGACTTTAGGTAGCTTTAGTTAATTGGTCATATATCAAGATTGACAAAACCAAATCAGATGAAATAAACGGAATATGAAAGCTAACTGTTATGGCTATCAATATGTATACAATTGTTACACCAAATTATATAAGTTCACGGTCAATAAGCTGGGTAAACACGTGCACGGTTTTTTTGAGACACCCTGTATAGGATTCACGTCAAGCAATGAACTTTTGACACAAGTGTTTTAATGTGTCATCACTGCTAAGGCAAAAAAAGGTCCGTCTCACATACATTGGGGAAAATATCTATGCGATATGCGATTTATTTTATTTATTTATTTTAGAAAAAATTACCTATGCTAAATGCGGACATTCTTTTTTTGATTGTGCTCTTGGCCCAGTTTTTTTCTCTCTTTCGGAGCCAAATTTGTTTCAATTTTTTGGACAACTAAAAAAAAAAAAAAAAAAAATTGGGCTCATCGTGTAGGGTTATGCGGCAAAAGTGACTCCACATACTTATGTGCGTGGGGTATTTGAGACATTTTGGTTTTTTTCTTCTTCTTGGCCTAGGGTTAATAATTTAAAGAAACACAAGTACTTTATCACCACTGGGGCTTGTACCCTCAAGCCCAAGATATAACAATCCACTTATTGACACTTTGCACAGTAGTGATTGTACAGTATGTATACTTTGCACAGTATGTTCTGTTAGGTGTACTTATTGGCTATCACATGGTCAAATTACAGCGATATCGATGATTGATTCGCTGAGATATCAACGATACACGTAGACAAGTGCAAAACACGTTTTACATCGTTTATCCTATGCCTGATTTACTTGTCAGGTGAATATTAGCAAGACACTTTAATAACTCATTGTACTTAAATAATTGGAATCAAACTCATAATTCTGAGAAGAAAATGATATGTTAAAGGTATCAAATGTCTGGCTATTACAGTATCATATCAATATTATTTAAATCTGGCAATAAATTAGTTGATAGTTAATGACACAATTTGAAAATCCAGATTACAAAGTCTGTTTGCAAATCCTCTCTCTTTTTCTCTCGTTAAAAAATGTCATAAGTAAAAGAGTATGGCACATTATTCAAAAGATATACAAATGGAATAGTCCAGTGGATGTAGTAATTGTCTTGTATGAATCAGTCATTGTTAGTCTGTTGTGAATGGGAATGGGACATTATGGTGCTGCTCGACCCTCAAAATGCTGTCCTTGTTTTAAGATGCATCGATTATGAACTTTAATTTATGAAAGAACGTACCATAGACATAATTTATGTGGCGATCATAGCAATCGGTGCTTCAGAACTTAAAAAGGGTGATTGACGTATTCAAATGCTCGAATGAATGATTATCAGATTACACGATTCAATGAGTTTATGTTCCACCTTACTCAAACAAAGGAAATTAAGATAAACCATTCCAGACATTAAATTTACATAGTTATTAAACTGTTAACCCATAACACTAATCGGACAGGAAAATCCAAGTTTTTAGAACGAACGATGCAAAACGTGTTTTGCACTTCTCTACTTGTACCTTTGATATCTCAGCGAATAAATAATCGATGTCGTTGTAATTTGACTATGTGATGGCCAATAGGTGGACCTAACAGAATGTATGGGTTTTAGAGTGATTTGTCTTTTGCTATGACCGTACAGCTCTCGACAAAAAGTGTTGCGTTCTTTTTGATACACGCTGTATGTGTAAATAGTTGAACATATCTTTGTAAATATTGTATTATTTTCTGTATGATGAGGGCCTGCTTGGAAAGCAGTGCTTGACACTGAAGCTGTTTACCCTCAATAAAGAAAGATTAAACAAAAAACAAGCGCTCATCGTCAGCACAATTTGTATTCAAAGATGTGTGTGCACAGGACAGGGTTCTTTTTGCTTTGCATGTTGATAAACACAAACCTCATAATTGTCCACTTAAACTATTTAATGACAACATTTTTGACTGACATAATATAAGCCTAAGTCTAAAGATCTCAAAGCACTATTGTATGCAAAGGTGAAAATAAGAGGGCTCTGGGCACTGTTTAGCTTTTGGTACGTCTCAAATTGTGCGTGGTAACAGTGGCTTAACTAGAGGGGCGACGGGAATCCTTGCTGGAAGGGTTGCCCCTCCCCATATGCCCCCCAGTTTCACCATTATACAAAACAGAGTTGTCAGAAACCTTTTCTAACTTTCAAGGATTACTGTACCAATACTAGGCATGTTTGTACTTATTTCAATGTATTTCACATGGTGATTCCAAATATGGTTTTGACATTTTATTAATTTTGATATTTTTGAAACGTTTTGTGAAATTTTGGAATGTCGTCTGCAGACACCTGCCACATGGAAAGTGTTTAGACAACCCCTAATAAGACAACCTAATTCACTTCAGTATACAAAACTAACAAAACAGATTTTTCAGAAACCTTTTTCAACTTTCAAGGTCTATCCTAAGGATCACTGAATCAATACTAGGCATGTTTGTACTTATTTCAATGCATTTGACATGGTGATTCCAAATATGGTAATTTTTTCAATATTTTTTCAATATTTTGTGACATTTTGAAAAGTCATCTGCAGATGCCTGTCGTGTGGATATTTGTGTTACATTTATTTTCGCGCTAAAATCAGCAAGCGCGAAAATAAAAATGTGCAAATATATTCATTTTGTATGTAGGTCTTTGGAAGGAAGCTCAGAATTGCACAAATAAAAACAAGCAAATTAGTTCAAAATGAGCAGAGCGCGAAAAATTACATGAGTGAAAATGTCCACGATGGTTTATATTGTACATTTCGATCAATTCCAAAACAGTTTTGGAAACAAAATAAAAGACAAGTAATAAGAAAACAACTAAAAGTTTACACCATGATTAGAATATACTTCTTTTATTCTATTCAGTTATATCTGTAGCCAACACGTTACATAATGCAAATATTTCTATAATCAAATGAAAAACAAAAATTAAAGCAAAATTTGTATCTATAACAAATATGGCACAAAACAATAAGGAGTACATATTCTTCAATGTAGATATCAAGATTAACAATGTAATGAGCTACTGTCCATTTTAAATAACCTTAAATAAGTTTCAGCACCCACAAATAAGCAACCCTTATTTCTTTAATAATCCAATGTTACAAAGTGTGTTTTAAGCATTTTTTCCTCTACCACAAGTCCAAATCCACACCGCCAAAAGGTATCACATTAGAAGACTGTGTAAATTATAAACACTCCAATCTTTCAGTGCTACAATTATTCTAACGATATCTGTGATTAGTTCAACAAATGATGTATCCATATTTCTGACCTATTGGCTGGTAGTTCTCAAGGAGTTAGGCCTTTGGGCTTTTGCTACTATATAGAAACATATGTTCTAAACTGAGGTCGATTCTGTAATTCCCTACATTGGATCTAATTGCGCCTTTTCACACCAAGCAAACAATCAAATTTTAAAATGTGATCATTGTTTTAAATGGGCATTGAGAGATACGTATGGGAGTGCGACCTCAATTATCCTGGAAATCAGTTTTGTTTGCATCAAAGTAATACTTAGGCATATGGCTCATTCCATGAAGTTGGGGCATATTATGTGACATCCAAGTGAAATTTTCAAAATGGATATTTTCCAACTCTTTCTTCTTTTTTAGGTTCTACATTTACCAAAGTCCAATGTAGAACTTTTTATTTTAATGTAACATTTGGTGTAAAATAACCGCACATGTTCAACAGTTGGATGACATTTCCAAAAATCCTGATGCTACATGGACACCATTTCTCATTTCCATATCATTTTCTAATAAAATAGCTTAAGATGTGGGCCAAGTTTCTATACCTCAATTAACTACTTGGAACCACAAATACATGAAAAGAAACCAGATTTGTCTAGGTTGAACATAACTTAACGAACAAGACATCGTAGATTAACTGTTTTATGTAAAAACTCATTGAAAAGTGACTCTTTATTTTGCAATTTGTATAATGAATTTAAATAAAGTACATATCAATATTTGTTTGATGTAAAGTACTCTATAAACCATGCACATTGATTACATTATAGTCATAAAGTAAGTATATGAAGTATTATTTACCTGTATAATGTTATAAAATGCACTACCGATGCTACATGGACACCGCGTCTTGTAACATTGTTAATAATAAGACTATTCATACTGTTACAATTATTTGAGTGTGAATGGTTTGTCTACTTGTTCATCATATCAAGTAGATACACAGAGTCAATTGCTTGAAATTTATCTAAACACTGTTCATGTAAAATTTACCTTTTCTGTGTACTCAAGTATTACGATGCTACATGGACACCGTGCCCTAAAATATTTGGAACAGCTTGAACAGGTGCATCTTTTTCAGATCAATTGAGAGGATGTACTATGATGTTAACTTTTTATGTTATAAGCACACGATAAAATTAATAACATGGATTGTAAAACTACAAATTACACAAAAAGATAACCTGCCATGAAGCATAAAACATAATTACCTATGATACACATACACCATTTCTTACAATTACACAATAACAATACACCATTGATCAAAGAAACTTAAGATGTCCACTGAAACAAACTTCATGCAGTGTTGTTCTTAAAGTACCCTTTGTGATCTTAGTCTCTTTGCTTGTTTCTGATTGAATCATCCTCTATTAATGATAAGATGATTGAAAAGTTTGATCACTTAAAAAGTCAGTTTGCAAAAAAATAATTTAATTGCCATGATGGATTTCTTTGGAAGGTACTAGTTTTTGAAAATGATGGGTTCCTTGTCTTCATCTCCATAAATTCCAGGACGATAGAACTGTCTTCTGAATTAATGTCAAGAACCTGCAAAGCAAAACAAAATAAACCCTATGGCTTAGTATCTTCATGGAACATTGTGTATTGATATTGGAGTAGATTATTTATTCATGTTGCACTTTTTGTGTTGCAGGAAAATATTTATATTAAAATCATGCTGGAGTATTTTATTTATTATTCATTTAACATGAAAAAGAATAGCAAAGGATAGAGAACTTAAATGATTTACAATTATTTGTTTTATTTATAGTAAATAAAACTAAAATAAGGGAATGTTTATTGTGAAATGGTGTCCATGTAGCATTGTGTATTAATATATTTCATTAGATATACATCTCTCATAATATGCCTTTTTTTCTATAAAGTGTAGTAAAATGTAGGCAATGTTTTGAATGTTTTGGGTGATGGATAATTTTGAATGGGGTAATTGTTTTAGTCTAATTAGGCAAATTTTATGAAATGCTACATGGACATGGTGTCCATGTAGCATCGTATTGGTAAGCTATATTATTAGCATTAAAAGAGCAAAAACTAATTCATTATTAACTTCAAAGTTTATTAATGATGTGATTCTACAAAAAAAATACAATTTCAACGAACTATAACGATACCCAATGCAAAATATTGCCCATGCTATGCCCGATGCTACATGGACGCCAAATTATTATGGCGTCCGTGACTCAAAATTAATATCATAACATGAAAAGAAATTCTGATTCAGTGTTTCCCTTTCAATAAAAATGCATTAATAAATACAGACATACAAGCAACATTAAGAAATAATTACAATCGCACTTACCATTCACAAAACTATCCAATGTTTACATTTTGATGCTACATAAAAGTCCCGATGCTACCATTGGACACCAGCGACTAAAACCTTGATAAAACTAGCCCACATGTGGCAAATTCCAAACAAACCTGATAGCTATTGACCTCTATCCTTACAAAAGAAATATGGAATGTTTTATTTATCTCCAGGGGGGGATTCCCACAAATTGCATAGGATGTTTATCACGATGCTACATTTTATGGTAAGGACACCATGCGCACGGCACGGTATACTTTTTATGAATATATGGAATGGTCTTCATGAAATTTATTCTCATTTGCAATAGTTTTCAATTGATAAATGCTCTTAATTTTGGAAAATAATTAAAAAATGTATGATAGAGAACTACCCCCATTCAGCAATGAAAACTCCCGATGCTACACGTGTATATTTTGTGGACACCGTGCGTAGCATCGGAAAGGCAATTTTCATGTTGCTTGGGTGAAAAATCAGTCCAGCGTGACGAGGTGTTTTGGTCAGTAAACTATGAATACATGTATCTTTTATTAATCAAATCGATTTCCAAGCAATTCTATGATAGATTGCTTACATAAAACTCATATTAATTGTTGTGTTTTCCATGTCACGTTTTTTAGCAAAAATGGTCTTGGACACCACCTAATTTTTTATTTTTTTCTTCTTCAAGGAAGGGTCGATTTTTTTTTTTTTTTCATGGCTCAATACTATAACCTAGTACTGTTTTTGGACACTAATTTTTTTTGATATACACATAGAGTAAAACAGTTTATAAGCTGCCTAAAGTACCAAATTCTGCTATTTTAACAAATGCCCCAACTTCATGGAATGAGCCATATACTAACTACCATCTGAAACAGTTTACCAACATTCGCCGTTTATCATAAAATTTCATGATTTTCTTAGTTTCGATATGATCATATCGAAACTAGGTGCTGAATTCGGGAGGTATGCTATCGTTTTACATGCAGCCTTTCGCGGCAAATCTCAACCCGGAAACGCTGTTATTTGCTTATTTGGGCTATGTTGATGATTATCTTTACGTTATTTGGTATTTAGTATATCGATACATAACCTCGGTTATTCGGAACATGCTAGGACCAAGCAATGGCTGGATAAGTGAAAATTCTGAATAAGTGAATTATCTGGATAAGTGAATTATCTGGATAAGTGAATTATCTGGATAAGTGAATTATCTGGATAAGTGAATTATCTGGATAAGTGAATTATCTGGATAAGTGAATTATCTGGATAAGTGAATTATCTGGATAAGTGAATTATCTGGATAAGTGAATTATCTGGATAAGTGAATTATCTGGATAAGTGAATTATCTGGATAAGTGAATTATCTGGATAAGTGAATTATCTGGATAAGTGAATTATCTGGATAAGTGAATTATCTGGATAAGTGAATTATCTGGATAAGTGAATTATCTGGATAAGTGAATTATCTGGATAAGTGAATTATCTGGATAAGTGAATTATCTGGATAAGTGAATTATCTGCAATTCTGCATTGACAGTCCTAAAGCGCTCAAATTGGGACAAAAGAAGGGTCCTGAATGAGAGGTAATTACAGTGAAAATGTATTATTTAATCAGTAAACAGTGCTACCAACATCAAAAGAGAGCCTTCAAGTGTGAAAATAAGGTGATTAGGCTGTAAAAAGCTTATTTTCTTATGGGATGATTCAGCAGGATAACAGAGTTATCTGGATAAAAGAGGGTTTGATAACCGAGGTTGGACTGTATACTGTTAAAGTCAAAATGTTCGCGCATTTTGTTAGATTTCTGTTTTCATATTGTAAATATACTTTAAATACGTTAAACTCACATTAAAAATAGTATACGAAAGAATAAAGAGACTAAAAGATGGAAATAGTAGTTTGGTTGCTGGACTAGGACTATTGCAGATACTGTAAAACCACCTAATTTCGCGAGGGATTTAATTTCGTGAGGGAATTAATTTCGCGAGGGAATTCATTTTGCAAATTTCGTGAGGGATGTGGATTCACGAAATTAAATTCCCGCGAAACTGACAATTTTGCATTGAAAGTAACAGTAAAATTTCCAGATTTGTTTTCTAAGAACTAGAAAAAATGAGTTAGGCAATTATCGAAGCAGGCTGACGATATGAGCTTTCAACATCATTTCACTTTAACATATAAAATTTCAAAAATCCTACATGACTTCTGAACCACGGTGCACTAAACAAGTCAACTTCAATCTGCACGGTCACAGAGGGTTTTTATATTGGAAAATTTCAATAACATCAATTTTAAATCAACACACATATGAATTGCAGTTTGAATACATGCCCCCCCCCCCTCAAAAAAAACTTACAATGTACCTTTTTTGTATACCAATGTACGCCCCCTTCCCCATAGTGTAAAGCATTTTTTCGGGGCCTGTTTAGATTAAAATATGTCTACGAGCTGCAAAGACAACTTTTTACGATTTGTTTTTGGTACCAATGTACCTTTTCCGGAAAAAATACCCCCCCCCCCCCCCAAAAAAAAAGAGTCGGTTCCAGGCCTGAGTCTAGTCATTACATCATTCCATGTGCAATCTCAATTGATTGGGGTGGCACCAAAATTGTAATTTACAGCGATACCGTAACATGGTAAAAATAACATACCGGGAATATTGTAGTATAGTGTTCAAAGCAGATTGTCGAAAAGATTAACAATATCGCTTTTGTTTACATCAAATTCGATAAAGGTATTTCGAGTCATTCAGCTGGCATCCAACACACTTTTTATTTTGCATGTATGTTTTATATAAAGACCAATACTAAATACAAATCAGGCAGTTACACCATGGCTGTTGGAACAAAAAAGAAATGTATGCATTGATAACACATACACATTGGGTAAAAACAAGTCCACGAATTGAAAAGTAAGTTCTTTCAAACAGCCACTGTACCAAACAAAAATGTATCAGTTAAATAGTTAACACATACCGGTTTCGTTGTTTTATTGTGTTGTTATTGATACAGTCTGAAAGTGGTCCTCTGAACACTATCTCTGTGTACCTATCTTCAGGTACTTTGTTATAGTTACCCATCAGTGAGACGTATTTTTAATTCAGATTTTTTCAGAGATTTACATCCTTTCCAATCATACCAAAACATGCCTGTGTTGCTTGCGCCTGTGCAACTGCGGCCAGTCTGTCCTAGATACGGGCCATTGAGGTTAGCATTGGTACACCATCTGTGCCACCAGCCACCTCGGTGACTGATTGCACAGTTATCTGATGCACTCTGGTCATGGTCTTGGTCTTTGGTAGTAAATGCCATCCCAGCGGAGTATGTCATGCCATGGACATCCCCAGCTGTACCAGAATAAGATCCAAAATCAAGTCTGTAGAATGAGGTACTGTCACCAATACTGAAGTTATCATAAATTGCATAAGCCTGATTCAAATCAAAGTCTTCTAGATCTACCCTCAATTCCCATTGGCCACGACTTGTTATGACATGGAGCTTGTCAAGTCCCAGCCAGAATTCACCATCAGGGTTGCCAAATCCTCCTTCGTAGTCATTCCATATACGATCAAAATCCACGGAGCCATCAAAACGGCGTTGGAAAACAATCCAGCGACCACCGTCAGTATCCATGTCACAGACAACTGGGAATGAACCTAACACAGTGTTTTGGGGCAATATGGTGTGTTGTCCACTGGTAACACCACTTGAACAACTGATGGGTAAGTTTCCTCGACGGATAGAAGTAAGCATCGGGAGAAAAGATTGCTGGAGCAAGGCTGTAACATTTTCAAGGAGTCCACTTTGTCTGTCTGCTTGGTCTTCCATAAGTTGATTATGTCTTTCTTGCGTTGTCTGTTGGTTTTGCAACAGTTGGGTATGACTTGCCTGCGTTGTCTGTTGATTTTGTAAAAGTTGAGTATGACTTGCCTGCGTTATCTGTTGGTCTTGCAACAGTTGAGTATGTCTTTCTAGGTTTTGCAACAGTTGAGTATGTCTTTCCTGCACTGCCAGTTGGTCTTGCATCAATTTGACCATATCTGATAGTATAGGAGTAAACACAGCCGTAATATTCTCGATCAGGAGATTCTCGGTCACTTGTAGATCCTTTTCATCTTCTAGTATTTGGAGAATTGAAGGCAAAGTTGTTACAGTTGTATTCTGATGGGTATAATAAGCAATGTTCATCAGGTGGTCAGTGATTTCCGGGAGGGCACGAACCACAGAACCGGTGATATTCCCGAGAAGCTCGGTATCTCGAGGGTTACCATGAAAATCCAGTTCGTCTTGTGGGATGATGCAGTCGGTTCCATAACAGTCAGTAGCACTTCGCTTGACAGGTTTACAAGTGATGCCATACATAAGTGTGCTGACACATGCTAGAGCCAAAATCAAATTGTGCCCAAAAGTGGCCATATTTGTATTCTGCTTATAGCTCGTAATATAGAGTTAAATATATCAACAAGGATAAGGCAACCAACTCCGTGTTCAATTTGACAATTGCTGTATGAAATGAAAGCATGTATAACTAGTTAATTTACCTGCTGTCGTCCGATTAAACAGCAATATAAACCGTTTCAAAAAAGACTTAAAAACCCACTTATTTAAAGTGGCTTTTACTCAATAATCTTTTTGTAGTCATCTGATATGTTTTTGTGCTCTATTGACTGTATAACTTGTTTGTAAATGCAAAAGCGCCATGAGCGCCATTTATGGCGGATACCGGCGCTTTATAAGTTTTCATTATTATTATTATTATTATTAGTTATATACGTTGGTATTTTGGCAGCAACCCACAGCATCCGATATCCGTTGTTTCATTTCCTGAATAAATGATATTTGGACTCTCAATTAGAAAATGGGTGAACATTTATTTACACTTCAAGCTATCATATAGGATTCACCTCAAGCAATGAACTTCCTGTCACAAGTGTAAAATGCGTCATATGCTAAGGCAAAAAAAGGTCTGTCTCACCATGGAAATAGTAGAGGGAGAAGGAATAACAACCTAATCTGATTATCTATTCAACTTTACAAAGGATTGAACATTGCTACTTACCCTATGTGTTAAATCATAATTGCCGACTATGTGCAATTCGAAAGTTGTGCATACATATACATTTCTATGTCAAATAAATGCTCAAAATGTTACAAGACGCACCAACACATTGCAATTGGAAATGTATTTAAATGTAACATAAACAAATGACAACTAGTATAGCTCCTTGAATAACACAATACCGATAATTGACCTTTTGACAAATTGAACATTATAAAATTTCATCAATTAATAATATTAAATATTCCGCTTAAAAGTGGGTAATTAAATTGCTCGCAAATTATGCCTAAAATTGACAAAACACAAAATCAAATTTGCCATAATATGAGTGCCCAGACCGTTCCTTCCAGATATAATGCATCAAAGACAATCCCATTTTATAAGCCAAACATACTCTGCCACAACTATCACCTTTTTTTTTGTGATCCATAATTCAACATGGTTTTCTTATTAAACCGATATGAGCAGAGACAAACACATCATGATACTATCGCTATATCATTTTAATGTATTCAGATTCAACAATGTTATTGATACACCTGTTCAAAACTCCTGCCAACAGACACGCTACTAATTTCATGGCTATACAAAAGTGGCATTATTGCATTATGCTAAGCTAGGATAAATTAATAGGATTTAAATAACAATCGATGTTAAAGAATGGTAATGTGATTGAAGCTTTAATCAGGGAATAAGGGATCTATGTTATTATCCTTCCATATCTACTATTTCTATGGTCTCACATACATTTAGGGAAATATCTACTGTGATACCACTTAATTTCGCGAGGGATTGTATTCACAAGGGATTAGCGAAATTAAATACCTGCGAAACTGACAACTTTGCATTGAATCTAACAGTAAAATTTCCAGATTTGCGAAATTAAATGCTGCTAATTTTAAATTCTCCAAATAAAGTATCCGTGAAATTATTGTTTTACTGTTATATACAATTTATTTTAATAATATTTGTTTAGACAAAATTAGCTATGTTGAATGTGGAATGTTTTTTGTTATTGTGTTCTTGGCCCACTTTTTTTCAATATTTTGGAGCCAATTTTTTTTCAATTTTTTTATGTAGGGTTATGCTGCAAAAGTGACTCCACATACTTATGTGTGGTATTTGAGACATTGTGGAGGTTATTTTCTTGGCCTATGGTTAATGATAAAGGAACGCAAGCATTTTATCACCACTGGGGGTTATACCCTCAAGCCCAAGATATAACAATCTACTTATTGACACTTTGCACTTAGTGATTGTACAAACACTTGGCGGAGTCAGCACATTTTTATTCAAAGATGTGTGCGCCGGCGGACGGAGTTCTTTTTGCTTTTGCATGTGGATAAACACAAACCTCATAAATGTCCACTTAAACTTTTTAATGACAACATTTTTGACTGACATAATGTAAGCCTAAGTCTAAAGATCTCAAAGCACTATTGTATGCAAAGGTGAAAATAAGCGGGCTCTGGGCACTGTTTAGCTTTTGGTACGTCTCAAATTGTGCGTGGTAAACAGTGGCCTAACTAGAGGGGCGACGGGAATCCTTGCTAGAAGGGTTGCCCCTCCCCAGATGCCCCCCAAATGAAATGACAAACTCTATGTATATTAACATCGGTTATAACCCCCCCTCCCCCTGTGATCACAGGCCTGTCCCCCTGATGCCCCCCCCTGCCCCAATTCGAGACCCTGGTTACGTCACTGCCTGGTAAACATACAAATTAAATTGAGCAAACGCGCAGCATTCATCATCAAACTATGTGCCTGAATAAATTTGATCAATATTCCATTGAGGCATATACATTCTAATGTATAGTGAGTGCAATATTCGATCCTAAGGTGTTTTTTAAGTTTATAATAATTCTCGTTATCTGAAGGTGAAAACATATCATTTGACATTTACATCAAAACGTACCTCTATCATTTGACATTTACATCAGAACGTACCTCTTGTTGGGTTTCCTAATTTCTAGCCATTATATGAAGTAAAATGTTTTGAAAAATATAAAGAAATTAAAAGGAAATGCTAAGTTTCTATTCATTGTATTTCCAGACTCTTAAGGCTAAAGTTCAATTATGAGGTATCAATTTAAAGCTTGATTTTCGCATGTTTTGATGATGTTAAAATCCGACATTGGATAAAAGACCCCAAGAGGTATGTTTTGATTGGTCACATGTTTGCACAAAACCTGTAGTGGTCCTTTAACACTTCCCACGCAGCTATCAGTTTCACCATTATACAAAACAGAGTTGTCAGAAACCTTTTCTAACTTTCAAGGATTACTGTACCAATACTAGGCATGTTTGTACTTATTTCAATGTATTTCATATGGTGATTCCAAATATGGTTTTGACATTTTATTAATTTTGATATTTTTGAAACGTTTTGTGAAATTTTGGAATGTCGTCTGCAGACACCTGCCACATGGAAAGTGTTTAGACAACACCTAATAAGACAATCTAATTCACTTCAGTATACAAAACTAACAAAACAGATTTTTCAGAAACCTTTCTCAACTTTCAAGGTCTATCCTAAGGATCACTGTATCAATACTAGGCATGTTTGTACTTATTTCAATGCATTTGACATGGTGATTCCAAATATGGTAATGACATTTTTTCAATATTTTTTCAATATTTTGTGACATTTTGAAAAGTCATCTGCAGAAGCCTGTCGTGTGGATATTTGTGTTACATTTATTTTCGCGCTAAAATCAGCAAGCGCGAAAATAAAAATGTGCAGATATATTCATTTTGTATGTAGGTCTTTGGAAGGAAGCTCAGAATTGCACAAATAAAAACAAGCAAATTAGTTCAAAATGAGCAGAGCGAGAAAAATTACATGAGTGAAAATGTCCACGATGGTTTATATTGTACATTTCGATCAATTCCAAAACAGTTTTGGAAACAAAATAAAAGACAAGTAATAAGAAAACAACTAAAAGTTTACACCATGATTAGAATATACTTCTTTTATTCTATTCAGTTATATCTGTAGCCAACACGTTACATAATGCAAATATTTCTATAATCAAATGAAAAACAAAAATGAGAGCAAAATTTGTATCTATAACAAATATGGCACAAAACAATAAGGAGTACATATTCTACAATGTAGACATCAAAAGTAACAATGTAATGAGCTACTGTCCATTTTAAATAACCTTAAATAAGTTTCGGCAACCACAAATAAGCAACACTTATTTCTTCAATAATCCAATGTTAAACAAATTGTGTTTCAAGCATTTTTCCTCCTTTCTGCCACGAGTCCAAATCCACACAAAAAAGACTGTGTAATCTCTGATTAGTTCAACAAATGAAAAACAAAAATTAAAGCAAAATTTGTATCTATAACAAATATGGCACAAGTACATATTCTACAATGTAGACATCAAAATTAACAATGTAATGAGCTACTGTCCATTTTAAATAACCCTAAATAAGTTTCAGCAAACCACAAATAAGCAAACCTTATTTTTTTAATAATCCAATGTTAGACAAAGTGTGTTTTAAGTATTTTTTTCCTCCTTTCTACCACGAGTCCAAATCCACACCGCCAAAAGGTATCGCATAAAAAGGCTGTGTAAATTGAAAACACATATCTGATATGGTTAATACAAGATCAAGAATTATTTCAATACCCAATTCAAACACTGCTTCTAAAAAAGTCCACTCCAATCTTAATCAGGGCTACAATATTCTGACGATATCTCTGATTTTTTCAACAAATGATGTATCCATATTTCTGACCAATAGGTCGCCCCGGTCATCTGGGTATTTATGTCATTTGCCATTGACAACAAAGCAAAACGTTTTTAACACATCAGTTTCTGCCCTCTAAACCATACACAAGATCGTTCCTATATAGTGATCATGTGAGGCCGTGTTAAGAGACTGTTGTTTACATCAGCAAACAGCATGTTACGTCACTCCGGGCCGACCTATTGGCAGGTAGTTCTTGAGGAGTTAGGCCTTGAGGCTTTTACTACGATATAGAAACATGTTCAAAACTGAGGTCGATTCTGTAATTCCTCACGTTGGATCTAATTACGCCTTTTCACACCAAGCAAACAATCAAATTTTAAAATGTGATCATTGTTTTAAGTACAGTCCAACCTCGGTTATCCAGAACATGATGGGACCAATCAATAGCTGGATAAGTGAAAATTCTGGATAAGTGAATTATCTGTAATTCTGCATTGACTGTCCTGAAGCGCTCAAATTGAGACAATAGAAGGGCCCTGAATGAGAGGTAATTACAGTGAAAATGTATTATTTAATCACTAAACAGTACCACCGACATCAAAAGACAGCCTTCAAGTGTGAAAATAAGATGATTAGGCTGTAAAAAGCTTATATTTTCATATGGGATCATTCAGCCAGATAACAGAGTTATCTCGATAAAAGAGGGCCAGTTAACCGAGGTTGGACTGTATAGTCTTTAAGCTATTCTTAACATAGGCAAACATTTGATCGGCTGTTGGTCATTGCATCACAATTCACATAAGAGTATATGGTCCATTTTTGATGATCGATCATTATGTAGCGACTGTTATTGAGCCTAAGAAAGGACAATCGATCGTACAGAGATCAATCTTCGGTTTGTTGTGCAAATAAGGCTTGTTAATATATTGGGCCCATTGGATTTAGCAGAAACAGCTTCCAGCATTAGCAATCGCACATACCTATTATTGAAATTTTTATTTTATTTTTAATTTTCACTTTTTTTCTCTAATATTACTTTGGTTAACCCTTATAGCCCCACACCCCATGAAATCCCATTTCCCAGCCTGTCGGTTCCACCTGGCACTGAGGTTTTGTTCAAAATAATGGGCCCGGGCTACATAGCTGGGCGAATACACTCGCCCAGCATAGCTCCCCCCCCGTGGCTCAGTTGGTAGAGCGTTCGACTTGTAACCGAGAGGTCGTGGGTTCAAACCCCGGGGCGTGGCACCTCTTGTTGTGTGGTGTTTTTTTTGCTTGAAAAAAAATTTGTTGGAAAATCCACCGGGAGTGTTAGGGTTATTGGACAACTGTATGTACGGTATTGCATAAGGGGTAATTTTCATGTTCATATTTTTTCACAATGTTATAGTTTTTGGATAATGTGCAAGACTTCAATTTTGCGGTTTCAACATACTCTATTGCAAACAATTTCTTTTTTATTCTTTTTATTTTCGCGTTTGCATGTCCAATCGCGAAATTCTCGAAAATTACCACATCATACAGTAGATATACTTGCGATATAAATTATCAAAAAGATGGCTTTTGATTGGGTGCTGCGAATTCTTTGCTGCCTATTACCAGGACGTGGTGGATAACAATTACACGATTACGCACAATCATGTTATTCTTCGTTCGGCATTCATTTCAAGGCGTCATACATGCCTGTTTGACATGGCGCAGTGCGTGCACGCACTCAAAAGCAGTGCATTATGCTGAAAACAAAGAAACTAAACAATAACTTGCTAGATTTGTTTATTTTACAAATGAGTACAATTTCTGTTTTCGTATTGTAAATACTGAAGAAAATACGTTAAACTCACATTAAAAATAGTATATGAAAGGATAAAATAAAGAGACTAAAAGATGGAAATAGTAGTTTGGTTGCTGGACCATGACTATTGTAGATACTGTAAAACCACTTCATTTCGTGAGGGAATTAATTTCGCGAGGGATGTGGATTCATGAAATTAAATTCCCACGAAACTGACAATTTTGCATTGAAAGTATCAGTAAAATTTCCAGATTTGCAAAATTAAATGCCCGCTAAAATAGCAGTAATTTTCAATTCGCGAAATAAAGTATCCGCGAAATTATAGTGTTTTACAGTACTCAAAATAGTGACCTGCCCATCCATAATCACACCATGGTCTGATGCAACCAAACTACCTTTCAACCTAGTGTTTTCTATGAAATCAAATGGGAGTGTCATCCCTGCAGTTTATAGTCTGTTTGGGATGAATTTCATTTGTGTTTACTAAAAAAACTAGAAAAAAAAATCTGTCATGATACTGTCATGTCATCCCGTCACTGTCATGTACTTCTGATAGCTGAGGGCGTCCCATATTAATACAATAATCTAAGTGTTCAATCAAAAACATATATTACAATCAGGGCTGGAACTTTAGATTTTTTCAGAAACTCCACCAGCCAGTGTAACTCACTTATACTGTGAGTTTGAAAATTGTACCTGCCAGTCGGGCAGGTACTTTTGTATTTTCACCTGCCCGACACAAACGTTACCCGCTATGGGCAGGCGGGCGGGTGTTATTTCCTGGCCTGAATACAATTACTACTAGTATTACAACAATAATATGCCAAGACCAAGGTTAATTTAATGGAATCAGGACAACTCGGCCTTCGAGACAACTCCGCCAAGACACCTCGGCCAAGACAACTCGGCCTTCGAGACGTAAGACAACTCTGCCTATACAAACAGCCACTGTACCAAACAAAAATGTATTAGACAAATAAATCAACAAAAACAATAACAATAGGACAATAAAACAACAAAACCGGTATATGTATTAAAGGCATATTATGTGATCTTTTCCAGGGAGCGCCCTCTATTCATGATTTTTTTTAGAAAGTAGATTTTCTTTTAGATTTACATTTCTGATCATAAATCATACATACATTCCAAGTTACAGAGCGATACAATTCCTAACTAATTACATCAAAATCATGGTCTTAGAGTGAATTTAGACTAGAGTAAAATAAGTTGTCGGATATCCGACAGTTTATTTTCACTCTTAAACCATGATTTTGAAGTAATTAAGAATCATATCGCCCTGTAACTTGGAATGTATGTACGATTTATGATCAGAAATGTAAATCTGCAAGAAAATCTGCATTCAATTTTTTTTCGATGTTGAGGGCATTCCCTGGAAAAGATCACATAATATACCTTTAACTGCTTAAAAGCAGTTAATACATATGCCGGTTTTGTTGTTTTATTGTGTTGTTATTGATACAGTCTAAGAGTGGTTCTTTGAACACTATCTCTGTGAAACCATTTTCTGGTACGTTGCTATAGTTACCCATCAATGAGGCGTATTTTTAATTCAGATTTTTTCGCCGAATGACAGAATTTCCAACTACTCCATACCAAACCAGTGCAACTTCTGTCAGTCTGTCCTAGATACTGGCCATTGAGGTGACCAACGGAACAGTTATTGTACCACCAGGCACTTCTGTGAAAAATTGCACAGTTAACAGGATCTGATGCCCTTTGGTCATGGTCTTGGTCTTTGGTAGTAAATGCCATCCCATTAACATCATGGAGTCTCATGCTATCCCCAGCCGTACCAGAATAAGATCCAATATCAAGTCTGTAGAATGAGGCACTGTCACCAATACTGAAGTTGTCATAAATTGCATGAGCCTGAGTTCCATCAAAAGCATCTAGATCAACCCTCAATTCCCATTGGCCACGACTTGTTATGTCATGGAGCTTGTCAAGTCCCAGCCAGAATTCCCCATCAGGGTTGCCAAATCCTCTTTCGTAGTCATCCCATATACGATCAAAATCCACGGAGCCATCAAACCGGCGTTGGAAAACAATCCAGCGTCCACCGTCAGTATCCATGTCACAAACAACTGGGAATGCACCTAACTTAGTGTTTTGGGGCAATATGGTGTGTTGTCCACTGGTAAAACCATTTAAACAAACTGATAGGTAAGTTTCCGCGACGGATAGAAGTAGGCGTCGGGGGAAGAGATTGCTGGAGCAAGACAGTAACATTTTCAAGGAGTCCACTTTGTCTGTCTGCTTGGTCTTCCATAAGTTGATTATGTCTTTCCTGCGTTGTCTGTTGGTTTTGCAACAATTGAGTAAGTCTTTCCTGCGTTGCTTGTTGGTTTTGCAACAGTTGAGTATGTGTTTCCTGCATTGCCTGTTGGTTTTGCAACAGTTGAGTATGTCTTTCCTGCGTTGCCAGTTGGTTTTGCAACAGTTGAGTATGTCTTTCCTGCGTTGCCTGTTGGTTTTGCAACAGTTGAGTATGTCTTTCCTGCGTTGTCTGTTGGTTTTGCAACAGTTGAGTATGTCTTTCTTGCGTTGCCTGTTGGTTTTGCATCAATTTGACCATCTCTGATAGTATAGGAGTAAACACAGCTGTTACATTCTCGATCAGGAGATTTTCGGTCACTTGGAGATCCTTTTCATCTTCTAGTATTTGGAGAATTGAAGGCAAAGTATTTACAGTTGTATTCTGACGGGTGTAATAAGCTATGTTCATCAGGTGGTCAGTGATTTTCGGGAGGGCACGAACTACAGAACTGTTAATATTCTCAAGAAGTTTGGTATCTCGAGGGTTACCATGGAAATCTAGTTCGTCTTGAGGAATGATGCAGTCAACTCCATGACAGTCGGTAGCACTTCTCTTGACAGGCTTACAAATGGCGCCATACATAAGTGTGCTGACACATGCTAGAGCCAAAATCAAATTGTGCCTAAAAGTGGCCATAGCTGTATTCTGCTTATAGCTCGTAATATAGAGTAAAATCTATCAACAAGGATGAGGCAACAAACTACGTGTTCAATTTGATAATTTCTGTATGAAATGAAAGCTTGAATGACTAGTTATGTACATGAGTATTTTGGCAGCAACCCACAGCATCGGATATCCGTTGTTTCAGTTCCCGAATAAACAAAATTTGGACTCTAGATTAGAAAACACGATAACGGTTCAAAGAGTGAACATTTATTTACACTTCGAGCAATGAACTTCCTGTCACAAGTGTATTAACCCTAACTTCCTAATCATGTTTTTGACAATTAAACAATCAGAGGACAATCATTGTTCGCCTGGACCGGGGATCGAAACCCGGCCCGCTCAGGTGGCAGGCGGACGAGTGTGCTAACGGGAGAGCTTGCCAGATCGCAGCACAGCAGCTATTTGCTGTGACCTTTTGTGGCCTCTGGTAAGGTTAGGGTTAATGTGTCATCACTGTTAAGGCAAAGGAAAGGTCTGTCTCAAATACATTTGGGAAAGCATTTATGTGATATGCGATTTATTTTTAAAAAAATTCTTCAAAAATTAGCTATGCTAAATTTTTTTTTTTTTTGTGTGTGTTCTTGGCCCACTTTTTTTAATCTTTTTCAGGTTTGGAGCCAATTTTAGGTTTCAATTGTTTAACTAAAAAAAATACACAAAAATTGGGCTCATCATTTAGGGTGATGTGGCAAAAATGACTCCACATAAGTAAGTGGAGTCACTTTTGGTATTTGAGACATTTTGGTGTTTTTTTAACTTGGCCTAGAGTTAATTATTTCAAAGGAACACAAACACATATCACCACTGGGGCTTGTACCCTCAAGCCCAGTGGCGGCACCAGCCTCATAATTATGGGGGGAGGCAAAAGGGGCTAGATTTTTTTTAAAGGGGGCATGAAAAAGGTGCCGGCAAAGCATGCACATTTTTTGTGCCATTTTACGCTTAAATAGTCAAATTTGGTCTAATGCTATCCAATTTGGTATGAAAATGCCTTTTATATGCTAAAATTGTCTATTTTTTTCTAATTTTAACTAAATTGAATTTTTTTTTGGGAGGGGGGAAAAGTAGGGGGGGAAATATTTTTTGGGGAAAATTCCCCCGCCCCTTGCTCCCTGTAGTGCCGCCACTGCTCAAGCCCAGATATAACAATCCACTTATTGACACTTTGCACAGTAGTGATTGTAAAGCGCTCGACGTCAGCACATTTTTATTAAACGATGTGTGCGCCGGGCGGGATTCTTTTTTCGCTTTTGCATGTGGATAAACACCGAACCTCATGATGTCCACTTAATTATTTGGTACTGATAAACTATTTGATGACAACATTTTGACTAACATATAGGCCTAAGATCTCAAAGCACTATTGAATGCAAGGGTGAGAATAAGCGGGCGTTTTTGCCCTGTTTAGCTCTTGGTATGGCTCTAATTGCGCTTGGTAAAATTGCCATAGACCTGACAGCAACTTTTCTGGGAACACAAGAAAAATAGCTCCCTCCGTTCATACTTGATTGTACATACTTCTTTTTTCAGGAAGAACATAAACAAACAAAACTTGAGTCTTGAAAATGGAAGATTGCAAATTTATATGGAGAATGTTTTAAAAACGACCAATATATTCTACCATATGAAGACACACAAAAACACCATGTTCTACTGGCCCGAACAACTCATTTTTTTAATTTTTTTTTTTTAAATCGGTGACAAAAATATTCCTGTGCAAATGAATACCGATCCAACGGAAACATGTTCACTGATTTTTATGATTGTTTGTCTTATAAGGCAAAAAAAGGGGTTGTTTGCCCAAACAAGGGGAAAAAGTGTGTCGTTCGGTTGATTACCTTTTTTTCTTCTTTTTCTATAGACACTTACAAGTTCCATTTTAAAGCTTAATTACCCGACACTTTTAGAGAAGAAAATTACTATGCAGATTTGGTTTCAATTACTTTAAATGTTCTTTTACGTTTGTTTTAATAGCACCATACCGAGAGAAAAAATGTGAAAAGTCTAAAATCTCAGTGAAAGCATGTGTGTTGAATGCATGGGTGACAGGCTTGCAGCCCATAGTACAAACCCTGTTTGATGTCCAGTTTTTGCTAGCATCTTGAATTAGCACCTCATTGGTGTTTACAAGGGAGGATATGGGTATAAATAAAATCTAGGACAGTTTGTTTGTTTGTTTTATCTATTTGGCAACTTCAGATACAAAATATCCTTAAAAGATAAAAAAATATCTTTAAAAAAAAAGGGCAGTTTTTTTTTGAAAATTTATGAGTTGGTCATGTTTGGGCAAACAACCGCTTTTTTTGCCTAATGAAGGGGGGATAATGATGCCCCTAACTGACCGACCCTACATGAGAGTTCCGTTTCAGGCATAGAACAAGTTGATTTTTTTCGGCACCTCATAACATATACACAGTTTTACAAGACATGAATAGTATGAAATACATATTTATTATTGATACACACTATTTATAAGCTGTTGTCACGACTATACTGTCTAGTGCTATTTACCACAATACGGCCAAGAAAAATAATAAGTTGTGTTGCCCTCAGCGACCGACCCTAAAATCGTAAAAACTAGGGTCTCATTTTTATTTTTTTATTTTTTTATTTTTAAATGTTATTAAAAGCGTCTAAATGTTACTATTTCTTGCTTGTCAAAATGAATAAATAAATGTTTTTAGACTATTTTCACACTAGAAACATTAGTTCTAATTGACATATGGGCCTATATCAATTTTGTCTTGATATAAACCATATATTTTTCAGCCAAAAAAAAGAAAAAAAGAAATTGAAACAAAAAATTTGAAGAAAAGAAATTTGGAAGAAAAAAAAAAGGAAGAAAAAAAGAAAGGATTTCCGACCGACCGACCCGATTTTTAATTTTTGGCACTTGAGGGCAACACAACTTATTATTTTTCTTGGCTTAACTCTTTGGTCTAATGCCATGTAGAACCAATCAGTGTTTGTATCAGGGTGTCAAAATTATCGTCACTTTTCTGTATGTTTTATGGCCCTTCAGCATGTATAAAGTAAAACAACCCAAAGGTTATGCATGGGAAGTGTTGCTTTATACATCGTCAGGGGCAGGAGCATCAAAATAGTGTTGATAGATGTGTTTTGGACCTTGAACCAGTAGCTATCTCCTGGGAAAATTTTTGTGCAAACGCAAAAATAAAAATGCGCGAGTATGTTCGTTTTGTATGTATACGTAGGTCTATGTAAGGAAGCTCAAAATCGCAAACATACAAACAAGCAAAATGTACAAAGAGCAAAAAAAAATCAACGCGCGGAATTTTCAGCTTTACAGTACAATGTACTCTCACTGGGAGAGAATTACACCAGTGAGGAAGCAATAATTGAGAGGTATATCGCTCTCTCATACGCCCTCTAATTTCAAACATGTTTCTGTAGTTTTTTCTAAAGGTAAAGTACCAATGAAAAAAAAGGTACTGATATTGAACTAAGGCAACGCAAAAAAAACCACCTGTTTTACAGGCGGACGGACTTGTCAAGTAGGGTAGGTCGGTCGGGCAGGGGTTTATTTTTTTCATACTTAAAATATAACCAAAATATGCAAAAATCAGAAATTTTTGTAAAAATGGTGAAAAAATATTTTTGACAGATTTTCAGCAAAAAAACAGCTGATTTTACACATGATTTGTGAAAAAAAATTATCTAAAAAGGAGAAGAAATAAATTCTTGAAAAACCCCAAAAGGGGGTCGGTCGGGCCTGTAAAACAGGGGTGGATTTTTCCCTCACCTAATGTATCAATAATTCTTCTTTGCCTTTTGGTGGTCAAGAAATGAAAAAATCATTTCTATGGAGAGGCATTGAACCTTAGAGTTGAACTCCACAAACTGAGGCAGAACTGAGCTATTCAGGAAAATCAGTGTCAAATCCCATACTGTAATAAAAGCGGCAATTTTCGTGCGACATTTATGTTTGCGCTTTCACGCTCGAACCAGCAACTGCAAAAATAATAACACATGACTATATTTCTTTTGTGTATACGTCTATGTGAAGAAACTACAAATTGCGAAATTTAAAAACACAAAAACAATTGAAAATCTGCAAAGCAAAAAAAAAAAAAAAATTGTGCGAAAAATTATAACTTTTACAGTATTTCATTCACCTGTTTCACTCGAGACGGACATCGTCACTGTTCTGTCAAAACCATGTATGTTTTACCGGCCCTTCAACATGTATAAAGTAAAACTGCCCATCTGGTTTACATAGGACATGTTGCTTTATACATGTTCAGGGGCAAGAGCACTTTCTAGGTTTTTAAAAATGTGTTGTTTTTGGCCCTTGAACAGGTTTAAAAGAGACTGCCCAAAGGTTATGCATATTACATATTACTTAATACATGCTGAAGGGCCGGATGGAGATACAGTCCAACCGCGACCCTCTTTTATCCGGATAACTGGATAACTCTGTTATCAGGCTGAATCATCCCAAAATAAAATAAGTTTCTTAGGCTATATTAAAAAAATGGTTTGTCTCAAAGCTCCCGCGCGCCTAAGTTTATTGGTGCGCGTTAGAAAAAAAAATCTTTTTTTCCACCGTTTTTCAGATTTTCATTGATCACATCATTTGAAATACAAAAGGTCACTTTTACAAGGATTTCAATATTTTATATTTATAAAAATTAAAAAAAACCTTAAAAAAAACCCTCATTCCGCATTAGGTTTTGAAAAACTGAAGAGCTTTGAGACAAACGATTTTTTTTAATATAGCCTAATACAGCCTTTTCAACTTATTTTCACACTCTGAAGCATTTGAAGGCCGTCTTTTGATATTGGTACTGCCGTTTCGTGCTTAAATAATACATTGTCACTGTATTTAATTACCCCTCATTCAGTACCCTTCTATTGTCCCAATTTGAGCACTTCAAGTCAATTGCAGCCCGTCATATAATTCGCCAGATATGTCACTTATCTGGCCATTGTTTGGTCCCATCATGTCCGGATAACTGAGGTTGGACTGTACAAAGGTTTTGACATAACGGCGACGACACGGTGGACAAATTATTCACCATCATAATGTTGCGCGACCACCACAAAGAAGAAAGTCATTAATGACAAATTAATCAACCCCCACCTCGTGACCGTTATCATTTTGATTTTATATGAATTGAACTGTATGAGGGAAGGGAGTTGAGAAACATCAGTCAATTGCAGCCCATCATATAATTCGCCACATTTTTCACTTATCCGGCCATTGTTTGGTCCCATCATGTCCGGATAATTGAGGTTGGACTGTACAAAGGTTTTGACATAACTGCGACGACACGGTGGACAAATTATTCACCATCATCCATTGCGCGACCACCACAAAGAAGAAAGTCATTAATGATGAATTAATCAATTTTATACAACACCTAAGGAAATCATTGTTATTTCATTGGAGGATTATAGGTCACGTGTAATTAAATATCCGCTCCATTGCACGATTTGCCGTGCATCGACCCCTACGATACATTGCACGGTAAGACGCTCGGCGGCCGTAACGCGGTTAGGCCTACACGTAAGCCCACGACTATAAATAAATCTCTGAATAATATTGTTTCAAATGACAATAATTTTCTTAGATGTTGTATAAAACAAATAATGAATGTTTTTCCATTCGTGCAATGGAAAGAATATTTTCATGAGGTGAAAGATGCAATGTTCCATTCAATGAGGCAGAGCCGAGTTGAATGGAACATTGCATCTTTCACCTCATGAAAAGATTCTTACCATTGCACTCGTAAACATTCATTATTCGTATACCACCTCGTGATAGACCATTATAGTTTTGATTTTATATAAATTAAACTGTATGAGGGAAGGGAGTTGAGAAACATCAGTCAATTGCAGCCCGTCATATAATTCGCCACATTTTTCACTTATCCGGCCATTGCTTGGTCCCATCATGTCCGGATAATTGAGGTTGGACTGTACAAGGGTTTTGACATAACTGCGACGATACGGTGGACAAATTATTCACCATCATTCATCGCGCGACCACCACAAAGAAGAAAGTCATTATAAATGATGAATTAATCAATTTTATACAACACCTAAGAAAATCATTGTTATTTAATTGGAGGATTATATAGGTCACGTGTGATTAAATGTCCGCTCCATTGCACGATTTGCCGTGCATCGACCCCTACGATACATTGCACGGTAAGACGCTCGACGGCCGTAACACGATAAGGCCTACACCTAAGCCCACGACTATAAATAAATCTCTGAATAATATTGTTTCAAATGACAATAATTTTCTTAGATATTGTATAAAACAAATAATGAATGTTTTTTCATTCGTGCAATGGAAAGAATATTTTCATTCGGTGAAAGATATTGCACTCATAAACATTCATTATTCGTGTACCACCTTGTGATAGACCTTTATAATTTTGATTTTATATGAATTGAACTGTATGAGGGAAGGAAGTTGAGAAACATCAGTCAATTGCAGCCCGTCATATAATTCGCCACATTTTTCACTTATCCGGCCATTGCTTGGTCCCATCATGTCCGGATAACTGAGGTTGGACTGTACAAAGGTTTTGACATAACAGCGACGATACGGTGGACAAATTATTCACCATCATTCATTGTGCGACCACCACAAAGAAGAAAGTCATTAATGATGAATTAATCAATTTTATACAACACCTAAGGAAATCATTGTTATTTCATTGGAGGATTATAGGTCACGTGTGATTAAATATCCGCTCCATTGCACGCTGTGCCATGCATCAACCCCTACGATACATTGCACGGTAAGACGCTCGGCGGCTGTAACGCGATTAGGCCTACACCTAAGCCCACGGCTATAAATTAATCTCTGAATAATATTGTTTCAAATGACAATAATTTTCTTAGATATTGTATAAAACAAATAATGAATGTTTTTTCATTCATGCAATGGAAAGAATATTTTCATTCGGTGAAAGATGCAATGTTCCATTGCACTCATAAACATTCATTATTTGTATACCACCTCGTGATAGACCTTTATAATTTTGATTTTATATGAATTGAACTGTATGAGGGAAGGGAGTTGAGAAACATCAGTCAATTGCAGCCCATCATATAATTCGCCACATTTTTCACTTATCCGGCCATTGCTTGGTCCCATCATGTCCGGATAACTGAGGTTGGACTGTACAAAGGTTTTGACCGAACAGCGACGATACGGTGGACAAATTATTCACCATCATTCATCGCGCGACCATCACAAAGAAGAAAGTCATTAATGATGAATTAATCAATTCCACCTTGACCTTTAATCATTTTGATTTTATATGAATTGAACAGTATGAGGGAAGGGAGTTGAGAAACATCAGTCAATTGCAGCCCATCATATAATTCGCCAGATTTTTCACTTATCCGCCCATTGCTTGGTCCCATCATGTCCGGATAACTGAGGTTGGACTGTACAAAGGTTTTGACCGAACAGCGACGATACGGTGGACAAATTATTCACCATCATTCATCGCGCGACCATCACAAAGAAGAAAGTCATTAATGATGAATTAATCAATTCCACCTTGACCTTTAATCATTTTGATTTTATATGAATTGAACTGTATGAGGGAAGGGAGTTGAGAAACATCAGTCAATTGCAGCCCATCATATAATTCGCCACATTTTTCACTTATCCGGCCATTGCTTGGTCCCATCATGTCCGAAAAACTGAGGTTGACATAACTGCGACGATATGGTGGACAAATTATTCACCATCATCCATTGCTCGACCACCACAAAGAAGAAAGTCATTAATGATGAATTAATCAATTTTATACAACACCTAAGGAAATCATTGTTATTTCATTGGAGGATTATAGGTCACGTGTAATTAAATATCCGCTCCATTGCACGTTTTGCCGTGCATCGACCCCTACAATACATTGCACGGTAAGACGCTCGGCGGCCGTAACACGATTAGGCCTACACGTAAGCCCACGACTATAAATAAATCTCTGAATAATATTGTTTCAAATGACAATAATTTTCTTAGATGTTGTATGAAACAAATAATGAATGTTTTTTCATTTGTGCAATGGAAAGAATATTTTCATGAGGTGAAAGATGCAATGTTCCATTAAACTCGGCTCCGCCTCGTTGAATGGAACATTGCATCTTTCACCTCATGAAAATATTCTTACCATTGCATGAATAACAATTCAAAATTCGTATACCACCTTGTGATAGACCTTTATAATTTTGATTTTATTTGAATTGAACTGTATGAGGGAATGGAGTTGAGAAACATCAGTCAATTGCAGCCCGTCATATAATTCGCTACATTTTTCACTTAACCAGCCATTGCTTGGTCCCATCATGTCCGGATAACTGAGGTTGGACTGTACAAAGGTTTTAACATAACTGCGACGATACGGTGGACAAATTATTCACCATCATCCATTGCTCGACTATCACAAAGAAGAAAAGTCATAAGGAAAAAGAAAAAAATACTTTGTCTCTGCACCTTTTGGCTAAAAAGCTATGTGCTGTGCTTTTTTCTTTTTAAAAAAAAAGAGAGCTATGTACTATGCGATTTATTTTATTTTATACAGATCCATATATATTCAATAGTGTTGCTTTTGCCTAATTTAACAAAAGTAATCAGACATGATCAATGCACATTATACGCTTGTGTTCTCTTTATCTCTTAACTCCACAAAGTTAGTTGAATGTGCGTGTTCTCAGTCACAAAGTTGCAGAGTATCGCCGAAAAGTTTGAAAAAAATTGAAAACAAAATTGAAAGAAAAAAAACACACCAAAAAAAAAAAGCTGCCATGCGTATTGCTTCGTGCGAAAACTCATTTTAAAAGCAATACGTGCGGGTCGCTGCGACAAAGTTAATAGATTTTTTGTTGGCGTTATGATTAATTAATCAATTCCACCTTGTGAACTTGATCATTTTGGCCCATATTCTCCTGCATATTTAAATACGGTTTTAAGCTAAACACACATTTAAATTTGACTTTAATCACATCGTTTAACTAAACCTACTTCACAAAACAATGTTTAATGTTTAACCTAAACATGCGTCCGACTCGCTGAAAAGAGTCTTAAAAGTGTCTAACTTTAAACATGGGTGTGGAGGTATATAGTTTAACTCACGTTTATAACTGAACATTTGCACCAAGTGCATGTCCTGATTTTCCTTTTGCAACACCATGGCGCCCCGGGGTACACATGCCCGTCCAATTACTGTAAAAGCTGAAATTTTCGCGGTGGTTTTATTTTCGCGCTTTTCGCGCAAAATATTTTTCCGCAAAAATTATAACACGCAAAAATATTGTTTTCAACATTCATGCAGTGCATCCAGAAGGTCGCCCGCAAAAAAAAACATTCGCGAAATGTCTATAACATCAAAATGCGCGAAAATATCTTTACGCGAAAATATTGGCTTTTACAGTACCTCGGAAATGGACCCTAAATGGCGTAAACCAGAACACTATTTTGATACCCCTAAATGGCGTAACACATACAAACCCTACCCTAAACGGCGTTACCGACACTCAATATTGAACCCCTAAATGGCGTAATATAGTAATGCGCAAAATAATCTTAATTCAGAGAAGGGAGGCTGGAAAAATCAGCAACTTTTTTGATATACCGGGGATATACAATTAAAGTTGAGAAATATTGAAGATTTTTTTCAACATTTTGCATGTTTATTGAAAAGTCACACATACATTACAACAATTAGTACCCCTAAACGTCGATACCTCGATGCTGTAATGAATACCCTAAAATGCGATGCCCCCTAAAAAGTACCCCTTTTTCAGAAAGACATTAACGACGTCGTGAGGTGAAATCTGGACCCTTTTCGACGTTTTTTTTTACGTCGATGCTGTAATGAATACCCTAAAATGCGATGCCCCCTAAAAAGTACCCCTTTTTCAGAAAGACATCAACGACGTCGTGAGGTGAAATCTGGACCCTTTTCGACGTTTTTTTGGACGTGGATGCATACCCGCTTAGTATGTTCACTGACCACCCCCCACCCCCTGGGCATGGCGCCATGTGTTGGGTGTATTCGAGTTGAACAATTAAAGACGTCCATTTGATGCTTTCCTTTCGTTCCTGTAGTAACCCATTTGAATCTCTGATTATTGAATAAATACCATTCAATACAATGGCAGGCTTCAACGACCTTACTGGGGATGATACTCACCGTGCTTAAAAACACGTTTTCTTAAACGTCCTGTCTAAAAGATAAACTTGCGTTTAACTTTAACATGAGTTTAGTTAGCGACGGTTTTGGTCTAAAATTGTGTTCAGTACGAGAATATGGCCCTTTGATTTTACATGAATTGAACAGTATGAAGGGAAGGGAGGTGAGATACAACAGTCAATTGCGACCCGTTGTCTAGGAAACACTGGTCTCTCTACCATCAATCAAAAACAAGAAGGGGCCGCTAAAACGCAGAGTCTTAATGCCGGCATATAACTATAACCACTCTAACTGCCATTGCTCCCATAGCCGATCAGGCACCGTGTGGTCTTCCTAAGCCAACTCAAAAGATATTTGTGATAAATAGACATTATATAAAACATAGTTGACGACGGAAGTATTATATCTACAATATATTTCGATTCGAAATCTGACGCGATGAGCCGAGTAGTTAGTTGTCACATAAAGTCGTCGGATTCGTAACCCGAGTTGGACGTCATGTTTTCCGAAGTCATGAGTGACGAGTAGGTCCTGTAATAACACACAGAGTAAAGGTACACATTGCGAGAATGGAGAACAATTTCTTCATAAGAATTCAGTTTTGGAAACCGAACTTAAAAACACCAGAACTATTACAAAGTATACAGTTAGGCGAGGGGGAAAAAACCTGTTTTACAGACCAGACCGACCCACTTTTTATGTTTTTCTCAAATCATGTAAAATCAGCAATTTTGTTCACACATTTTCCAAAAAAATCCTGATTTTGCAGATTTTGGTGACATTTTAGGTAAAAACCAAATAACATTAAATTTAAACAAAAACAACGACCGACCGACCCTTCTTGACAGGTCCGTCAGCCTGTAAAACAGGTTGTTTTTTCTTCATTGCCTTACAGTTACAGCACACCTACCTACACTTGGAAGCCTCTCATTGTGCACTCATCTAAGGCTATATATGGTGACACAAAACCTTGTATTGAGGAGTGTGACTGATGTGGTCTATGGTCCATCTACCTTTCTCTGGACAAGCGTAGCATTTACACACGTTGTATGCATCTTCCGTCTTTCTACACGTGTGTGAACAGTATACGCCAGCACCTCAGGAGGGAGCGCCTGTTAATCACGGCGCGCACGTTTGTTCACTGCGATCGTGTGAATGACGCAGAGACGTCACTGTCTCATGGCGTGGATGAGAAATCGCAGCGTTGGCTTCTTACCCTGGCCACCAGGTGCCCAGAAAGGGGATCATTTCAGGCATTATTTTGACCTTTTGTTCTTCTCATAGTGTTAACAGTCAACTAAAATGGTGATTCCAGTATATTTCATTCAATGGGATATGTTTAGAAGAATATAATTCAAAAATCCTTTTTTTTAAATATTGTCCAAGGAAAACGATATACATAAAATCAATCATAATTGCCAGTGTTTCTTTTATGGTCTGGGTCTCGATCGATAGGTCTGCCGTCTGCACAAACAAAAGTCATGAGTGGATGCTTACGCTACCAACTATTGAGGTTCTGAATGCAATGCCAAACATATATGACGTATACAGGGTAGCAACCTGCCATCATCAATATGTATGATACAATTAGAAACTCTCTATTTTGTTTTGAGAGTAACAATATATGTAGCTGTGTTTTGAATGAGTTGAAGACAGTGCCAACAACTTCAGATTTTTTTAACCATGGCTGGTTGAAAAAAATTCTGAAGTTGGGCAGGTAACTCACAAAAGAATACCTGCCCAACAAAAATTTCACCAGTCAGTGTTACACACTGATACTGTGAGATCGAAGTTGTTTACCAACGAGTCTAGCGGATACTTTTGTATCTTCATCATCCCGACACAAAAGTTACCTGCTTTGGGCAGGCGGGGGCGGGTGCTACTTCCACGCCTGGTTGAAGATATTAAAATGGAAATCATTGTGGACCAAGCACGGATCCTTGTGGAATAGAACATCTGAGACATACAGGCTCAGAAATTGCATTTATTTCACACACACATTGGGGTCTATGGGAAAGATTAGAATGACACTCATGCGATGCTTTATCACAAATTGCTTTAGTTTGATCAGTTGCAAATTGATGAGCCTCATTACAGCAGCGAATTAATACAGAAGGGTATAGACGTATATGAATGCAACAAGCACATTGTGTATCAAATGTGTGATGTGTGCGTATGGCCAAACTTTATCAGTTTTTTTTAACTATAGTTTGATCAGTTCCGAATTGGCGAAGCCTCTTTTCAGCAGCCAATGACTACAGAAGGACGCAGGCGCGCATAAAAACAACAAGCGCACTGTGCATCATATGCCTGACGTGTGCATTGTGCCAATACTGTGTACGTGTGACCGTAATATCGCACGTACGCTTGGATTACTTTTGTGCGCGGAGAGATCACAACCGAATATTTCTCGCCAATTTGGAGCTGATTAACTGAACTATAGGACCTTCAGTACACCAGTGCCCACAAAACAACCGGGTGGATAGTAATGAACGGTGCACCCACCTTAATTCGTCGTCTTCCTTCTTCTTCTTAATATCCTCTTTCTCCTGCTTGGCGGCTCGTTCTCTCTCCGCTTTCAAGATTCTCTTGCCTTCCTCTCTCTCCACTCTGTCGCGCTGCTCCTTCTCTTCCGCTAGATTGGGTTTGATCACTTCCACTTTGGTCTTGTTCAGGCGGTTCACTGCTTCGTTGCTTCGTTTATCCACCTTCATCGATCGGACCTTAGTATAAAAAAAGATTGGGCACATATAGGGTGAGCACTTAATGAATGACACATCACTTCATACAGAAAAATACTTAAATACAGATTTAGTTCAAAACGAATGGGTCACAGAAGTTTGAGAGATTTAGTTCGAAACGAATGGGTCACAGAAGTTTGAGACATGCATAGGGTGAGTAACAAATAACTTGACCAAAATAAAACAATTATTAAAAATATTTTTGACCCCGATATGAAGACTAACAATTCCTGAAGCAAGAGCGGAATTTGTTACTATTGTTAGCAAAGAGAGACACAGCATATCATGGTATGGTCTTCTAAAAATGACTATTTTTGTACCATTTATATTGTTGAAATGGAACAAAACTATGATTTCTATACACCAGCTCAATCCACACACGGATTATTAAAGACAGCGGGTGCAAACACGTTTGTTTTTATGTGGATGACTCAGAGTTAACCACCGATACCAAAACACACTCAGCTCCAATCGGAAACATTTGGAACTGATCGTATATTTTCAAATTTGAAATGGTCTATAGAGGTCCCTTGGAAACCGACTGAAACACGACTGGCAACCCAACACACAACATACCTCTTTTGATTTGAAGAATCCCACCTGTCCAACAGCCATGTCTCCTGTTTTCTTCAGATTGGCCCAGGGTGTGTATACAATGGACAGATTGTTCACTTTGTTGCCTGCATATTAAAAACAAAGAAGCAGAGTAAGGCGACAACAAAAAAACTAGGGTAAAGTCGCCAGTTTACGGTCAGCGCCTATTTTCGGTCACTTTCGCCAAAATCGTGTAATTGCATCGGTCGTCGCCATTTTCAAGTAATACCGGCATAAACTATATGCGGCGGTTTTCTATTAGCCGTCAGTTTATAACGAAAACTGGCGACTTTATACTACCTGTTTTACGGGCGGACGGACCTGTCAAGTAGGGTCCGTCGATCACGTTTTTGTTTTTTTTAACCTAAAATGTTACCAAAATCTGCAAAAAAACTGGAATTTTTGTAAAAAATTGTGAAAACAAATTTGACAGATTTTCGGCCAAAGAACGGCTGATTTCACATGATTTGAGACGAAAAAAATCTTTAAAAAAAATCTAAAAATCTTGATACACACAAAAAGTGGGTTGGTTGGGCCCGTAAAACAGGGTGGTTTTATTTCCTCGCCTAAAAAGATTCTCTTGATCAGTGCTGTTACGTCAATTGAACTACCCATTTCCAGGCTCTATTGAAGGATACACCGTGATTTCTCTCCCATTGATAAGATACAGGGGAATGTTTTTCGCATATTTGGTTTTTCAGTCATGAAACAAATAGGGATGAGAGCAGGGTTCGAATTAAGGGGGAAAACTGGTTGTCCAGCAGACAACCTAGCAGGAAATGTTGGTTGTCCGCCACGGTTTTTGGTTGTTCGTATTCTAGGCTAATACAATTCTGTTAATTGGTTCTCGTTTTACCAGCTGCGTCTGGGTTTTGCTCCCAGCGTCAAAAAATCAGTATTTTATATTTCCTTTTTAAAAAATTCTTATACTTAGCATTTTAGGTATGAGAAAACATTATTCAGCATCCCACAAGCGCGCTCAGATTTTTGAAAACGTAAGTTAACAAATAAAACAAGTTCACAGTTCTGTAACATATTTATATTATGTGTTTACTTGTAAGATTTTAGGTTGCCCACCAGTCAATTCTGGTTGTCCGTGGCTCATTTTAGTTGTCTCGGACAACCACCTAATTCGAACACTGCGGACACGTTTTTTGTGATAATATTGGAGACCGCGAGTAAGCACAATTTGTAAAATCATGCCAAATCGTGTAAACTAACTCATTGCCCTCAAATTGACCCGTGGTGTGTATATAATTGCAGATTTAATAACATGCACCTAACACAAAATGTTCCTGACCAGGTGCTTTAATGTTAGCTAATTCTAACTCAGTAATCAATATAAAAAAACTGAGATACATTACACAAGCAAATTTCCTCTCCACAATATGACTCCTATCATTCATAAAAATCAAGCAGATACTTTTAAAGTTATGATAACTTCAGTAAGGCCAAATTAAATTAATTGTTTGTCTCAAAGCTCCCGCGCGCGTTAGTTTATTGATGCGCATTAGAAAAACAAAAATCTGAAAAAAATTTCACTGATTTTTCAGATTTTCATTGATCACATCTATACAAAAGTTCACTTTTACAAGGATTTCAATATTTGATATTTAAAAAATTAAATTAAAAAAAAATTGGAAAATAAACCGCATTCCGCATTAGTTTTACAACAGGAGAGGAGCTTTGAGACAAACAATTAATTTAATTTGGCCTAACCATACCAACCGAGCAAACTTACAGTAAAATAATTTTCTATGGGATATAATTGCCTAGTGTGTGCTCAGCAGTGACAATTTATGTGTGAAATGAATCACAGCTCACCATTCATCCACACATGTCTGACTGGTTTCGATAGCACGCAGTGTTCAATACAAATCAATGACATCCCATACAAAAAACAACTTTTTTCTGTTAGGTGTGGTTACTAAAAGCACCATAACTTAAAAAGTATCTACTCAATTTGTATGAATGATCGTGATGTCATATTGTGGAGAGGTAATTTGCTTGTTTTAGTGGTTATCTTAAGATTTTTGATATTGATTACTAATGTTAAATTAGCAAACATAACATGGGGGGTGATTTCTCCAGATTTGTTGGCCTAAAAAAGAAATTCTAGACAATTATTTTATTTTTTTTACAAAATAGGTAAAGTATTACAGTTTTAATCATGAAATAACTTCCGGTATGTGAATTTCAGTACCCAGAAAAGTGATTCTTATAGGTTCAAATTTTAAATATTAAGGCGGGCCCCTGGACCCCGGTCTTGAGGTCAGGATCTTCAGGATTTGTTTTGAAACCTCAATCACACCCCTGATAAAATTACCTGGTCAGGAACTTTTTGTGTCAGGTGTAGTTATATCATACCTGCACTGTAAATGACCCAAATCAGGTTTAAAGTTGTGAATATTTACGCAATATTCCTGGAGCTTACCTTGGATACTGTTGGCTTTGACAAGTTGAGCGCAATCGTCCAGCACCTTCTGCGGAACGTCCTCGATGGTCTCGCCTTTTGGAAGTCTCAGATAGACGTGAGCTGATGACAGTTTGTCTACATGAAACCTATTGAAGTAGACCGATAAACTATTAGTCTTGTTGCAAAGGCATTACTCAGGAATGAATACTTCACTGTGAGATTAAGTAACCATAGTTTTTGTCAAGACACCTCGTAAAATTACCTGTCGAGTGCCGAGCGAAGCAGGACGTATGCCGACCTGTCGACCGCTGAAAGCGGGAGACCTAGCGGAGCGAGGTGTCTTTGCGCAAATAGCTATTCTAGTATTCTACCGTGTAAGCAAGCAGTATGTGTCGATCAAACACCGTCGTCATCGTAACAGTACAAGATTAGCTCCGCCTAATTCTATTGACGACAAGGTTTAAAGATATAGACTATGGGCTATGCCACACCCCCCTTACCCCCCCCCCCCCCCCCCCCCCCGTGGGATTTTGGGAGACAACCATTTTCATAAACCTTACCCATAGAGGTATCAGAATCTGCTTGTCTGCAAAATTCCCACTGGTGGGTGAACGCGTGGGGGCGCTTTTTTCAAAATGGCCACCAAAATCATATAAAACCATAATAGAAACATATTTAAGTAACTTAAAAGGTGTTTTTGACTGGGTTTTTGATTAGTTTTGATGGCAATACAACATGACTGATTAATTTCAGTCAATACTATGAGGGTATCAAGAGGTGAAAGTTGAGGGCGCCTTTCAAAATGGCTGCCAAGATTAAAGGAAAAATCTTAAAAATGTCACTTAAGCGGGATACTTAACTATATGTCGATTTCTGACCTACCTGTACTTTTGTGGGCCATTTGATTGAATTAATACACCTATCAGTTGTAAGACGCACTATACGACCCCCGGGAGAGGTGCGTCGTGGGTGCTTCGTTTACTAATAATTCTTGATGGAGGGTACGTCAGTGGCAGCCTTTGGTCCGTCAAAAAAATGACGGAGGGTGCGTAAAGGTCCGTCACTTTACATGGGTGCGAATGGGCTGATAGTTGACTGAGGGTGCGTATTTGGATGGCAATGGTCCGTCGTTTTTTTGACACAGGCTGCGTCATGGTACATGAGAAGTTGACGCACCTCGGTAAAGTGACGCACCACTCCCGGGGGTCGTATAGTGCGTCTTACAACTGATAGGTGTATAAAGGTGACAGCATACCTATTGTCATGGGATGATATTTATTATGTTTATGTTGACGATCTTTTTGGTATCAGGTGCCCTTAAACGCTATCTCGCCAGATCGTAAAATCAACGTAAAATCAACTGGACTATCGTGATGAAATATCAAGTTAAAACCTCTTAATTTCTTCGGAAATTTATGAACGAGGTACGTTTAAAATGATATCTAGAGATTGCATGAGTTGCAGAGTCATTCCGGGTTGCCTGTTATGTTCATTGACCAGAGTATTTGTGGTTAAAATACGCCATTTAGGTTTCATTTACACGCTGTCAAGTACTTGTTGTTGTAAGGCATTGATGAATAAGCTTCCTTCATTTTGGCGAAATAACGCATCACAGAGATATTATATGTTCAGTTTGTGAATGTTTACATTTTATCAGCCGGTTTTGCACCGTAATTGGTCCAAGAAGTTCTAATACATACATCCCAATGTTAAAACTATACTTTCATACTTTTATCATACATTTTGGTTGATATTATATCACTTTATGGAATTTCAACAATTTGTTCAGTCAATTTGGGACCCATTTTGGGGGCCATTTTGGATTTCTAAGTATGTTAAACAAAGCAGCAAAAATACTAGGTGTGAGTTACTAGTGTTCTAATACATACATCCCAATGTTAAAACTATACTTTCATACTTTTATCATACATTTTGGTTGATATTATACCACTTTATGGAATTTCAACAATTTGTTCAGTCAATTTGGGACCCATTTTGGGGACCATTTTGGATTTATAAGTATGTTAACAAAGCAGCGAAAAATACTAGATATGGGTTAGTAGTGTTCTAATACATACATCCCAATGTTAAAACTATACTTTCATACTTTTATCATACATTTTGGTTGATATTATACCACTTTATGGAATTTCAACAATTTGTTCAGTCAATTTGGGACCCATTTTGGGGGTCATTTTGGATTTCTAAGTATGTTAACAAAGCAGCAAAAATACTAGATAAGAGTTACTAGTGTTCTAATACATACATCCCAATGTCAAAACTATACTTTCATACTTTTATCATACATTTTGGTTGATATTATACCACTTTATGGAATTTCAACAATTTGTTCAGTCAATTTGGGACCCATTTTGGATTTCTAAGTATGTTAACAAAGCAGCAGAAATACTAGATATGAGTTACTAGTGGTCTAATACATACATCCCGTCATTAAAACTATATTTTCATCATACATTTAGGTTGATATTATCCCATTTTTATGGAATTTGACAATTTTGCAGCCACTTCTGGAACCATTTTGGGGGCCATTTTGGATTTTGAACTATTTTAACAGAGCACAGATACTGGATATAAGTTACTTGTGGTCTAACACATACATCCCATCATTAAAATTATATTTTTATTATACATTTCGGTTGATATTATGCTATTTTATGGAATTTTGACCACTTTTGACCAGTTTTGGCCATGCATTTGGCGGCCATTTTGTTTTTATAGTATATTAACAAAGCAAAAATACTAGATTTGAGTTTCTAGTGGTCTAACACATACATCCCATTGTTAAAACTGTACTCTGATCATACATGTTGGTTCATATATGACAATATATGGAATTTTACCCATTTTGGCGGCCATTTTGAAAAGCGCCCTCATGCGCAACCTCAGAATCGTTTGTTACTTAAACTAGAATACTTTAAAAATACTGCCATTAAATATTACTTCAAATAAAGTTCATTTTCACTATAGAATCATCTTTAATATCTTCAATGTGTATTCAATAATGTCATATTTAAGGGATTTGGCGGCCATATTGAAAAGCGCCCTCACCGCTTCACCCACCAGTCGGCAATTTGCAGACAACCTGATTTGAACTCCTCAATGGGCAAGGTTTCCAAAAATACCTGTCTCCCAAAATCCCTCGGGGGGGTCAGGGTTTCGAGGATGAGCCCATAGCCTAATAGCACTTGATATCGATGACGTCTCCCGATATATCATGACATCATTATCAACCAATTAGCAAGTTCAATTTTTCCAGGAAAAATCTTCCGTAAAACAATATAAAACATAACACAATGATTGATTGTGGAAAGGCTTTGTATTATACTATTTGCATAGAGGGTGCTCACACTGTTTTAAAAGTGGTCAGCACAAAGCCTTGATGAAGTAACCAAAACATTTGTACATTGTCTAAATGTTGTTGACTTTTCAAAACATTTTTAAATTTGCAAAAGAAAATCAAAATATATTGTAAAAAACAAATTTCTTAAATTAAAAAAAGTATGGGCCTGAATAGTATTTTAAGCTCTGAGTAAACTGTAAGCCGTACCCAAACATTTTGGTTGTCAATGGATCGTTCATTGACACTTATGGATTCCCACAGCATGTGACAAAATTCAAATCAAAATCTTATTTACAAAAATATGAGTGGTTCATCAGAGATTTGTCTTACTCAACACCATGCCATTTGACTATACACATTCTTGCTTACCAAATATCCTCTGGAAAACCATACTTTATGAGATCTTCATCTGTAGACGTAAACAAAACATATGTATTAGTTTGTTGAAAAAACACCACATAATTGAAAGTGATAAATAATTACTTTGATAAGCTTGACTAAAAATAGGAATAATATCACAATTGTATTATTTCTAAACTATTTCAAATTAAACTTACACAAAATCTCAGGAATACGATAAGGTCGCAAACAACAAACCAATCCTAAGATTACACAACACAAGTAGTGCCTGGTTTGGATTTTGACATACAGGGTGAGTCAGAAAGAACGGGCACTTTTTTTCACAAAAGTGTCAGAAAAAATGTAGGCATGCATATTCCAAATCATTGTACATGTAGCACCTTAAGGCCTACACTTTAACTTTCATTCAAAGGAAGAATTTTAAAAATTGATCATTCCGTTATCATGTTACACTAATTTGAGTGAAGCCCCAAAATCTGAAGCAAACCCATGGAATGGTCAAATTATCAAGCCATTCCTAAAAGTATTATAATAGGACCGGTTTACCTCCTGAATCAGTAGATATGTCTCCTTTTACTTTTCCTTCTTGATTTCAGGTTTTTTATTACACATAATTACACAGATCTATTTATTTCCAGTCATTTTAAGATATTGTATCCAACATTCATGTGCCTTTTCAGTTTTTTCGCTAGTTTCGTTGATCAGCATCTCTGAATCAGGCAACCAACAATACTATTTGGGTTATTGCCATTCCGTGGATTGGCTTTAAATTACCGGGTTCTACTCAAATGGTTGCAACTTTATGATGCAATGTTCGATTTCAAAAATTCTTTTTTTTTTAATGAAAGCCAAATATGTGTTCTTTGTAACACTATATTTGGTTTTGAATATGCATGCCTAATGTTTCGGCGGCACTTTCGCCAAAAAGTGCCCATTCTTTCTGACTCGCCCTATAGACACCATGCATTTTGCTCTATTATACTGTAAAAGCCTTAATTTTGCAAGGTATTTAATTTTGCGAGGTATTTAATTTCGCGAGGACCTTAAATTTGCGCAATTAAACTCCCCAAAAATAAAATTTGGCCGACTTGGTAGATCGTGACAACACTTTGGAATCCCAAAAAATTAAATCCTCGCGAAAAATGTTGGCTTTGGTAATTTGCGAAAATTAAGTATCCACAAATTTTACGTGTTTTACAGTATGCTACACGGCAGTGTATATGAAGCCCACTTACTTTCATGTTTATCTTCTCCCATGTAGAGCTTGTATGGTGTGTCCACCACTGCAATACAAAAATGGGGAATACACATATTTAATATTACACACTAGATGAATTAATTGTGGTCAGGGTTATAGCTAGGCCAGATTGAGTGCTAGTCAGGGCCACTATGTAATTTCGTTGGATTTTTGTGGGGAGTTGCTAATTTTTGCATCTAATTAATGTTTATAGACCACTGATACCAGAAAACAATGTTTACACATTTTTAAAATTTCCAATGGCGGCCATATTGGATTTTTAAAATGGCGGACAAATTTTGACATATTTTAAACTATTTTTAAACAAAACATGAAATGTGGTCACTTTTAAAAGCTTATTTTTTGGTATAACTGTCATGTCTGTTGCCCCTAAAGCAGAACTAACTAGCCCTGATCTTAATTTCAAAATGGCGGCCATGACTAAGGGGTTATTCAAGATGGCGTCCAAAATGGCCGCCCAAACTGGTCAAATCTCATAATATGACATAGCAATCAAAATGTATGGTTTAAGTATAGTTTTAATAGTGGGATGTATGTATTACATCACTAGACACTCATATCCAGAATTGTTGCTTTGTTAACACACCTTAAACCAAGATGGCCACCAAAATGGCCGCCAAAAATGGTAAAATTCCATAAATTGGCATAAATGAACCAACCTGTATGATCAGAGTATAGCTTTAACAATGGGATGTATGTATTAGATCACTAGAACGTCATATCTAGTATTCTTGATTTGTTAACATACTTTAAAACCAAAATGGCCGCCAAATTAATGGCCCAAAATGGTCAAATATGGTCAAAATGTAATAAAATAGCATAATATCAACCGATATGTATGATGAAAATATGATTTTAACGATGGGATGTATGTGTTAGACCACTAGTAACTCATATCCAATGTTTTTGCTTTGTTAACATAGTTAAAAATTCAAAATGGCTGCCAAAATAGCTCCAAAATGGGTCCCAAATGGCTGCAAAAATGGTCAAATTCTATTAAATGTGATAATATCAACCAAAATGTATAATGAAAATATAGTTTTAATAATGGGATGTATGTATTAGACCCCAGTAATTCATATCCAGTATTTTTGCTTTGTTAACATACTTATAAATACAAAATGGCCCCAAAAATGGGTCCCAAAATGACTGAACAAATTGTCGGAATTCCATAAAATGGGATAATATCAACCAAAATGTATGATGAAAGCATAGTTTTAACATTGAGATGTATAATTTAGACCACTAGTAACTCATATCCAGTATATTTGCATTGTAATAGCATACTTTAAATCCAAGGTGGCCACCAAAATGGCCACTGTAAATGTAAAAATAGTCTACATAAGTGTAAGATAATCCAGAATAGATATTGTAAGAGTGTATATTACATTACATGCAGCAAATAGTATGTTCTAAACTGTTGAGCATTGCTTTTAGATCCCACCTCTGTGACAGTTTTGATTCGGTAAAACTTTCCAAAATGGCTGCCAGAATGGTTAAATTGAATGTAAATGACCATATTATGTAATGCCATTTATGCCAACACCCCAAATCTAATGGGACAGCATTCACTATGTCTATGATAAAGCCTAGGGGCTGTACTAGATCTAGTTTGAGTATTTTAAAATATATAAGATGGCTTTAAAAGGTTAAAATAACTGAAAAGCAGTATTAGTTCATTGTTAGTGTTACATTAGATATGACCAAATTATATGTATAGCTTTTAATCCACCTAGTAGACATATTTGTATGTGACGATGTATGATATAATGTTATAAAGTCCATTTCTTTCCATTCTGACCATATTTTAATCAATTGGTGACCACTTGTAGTAATTGTTTTGACCATTTGGAGGTAATTGTATTGACCATTTAGAGGTAATTTTAATGAAATGGTCATTATAATGGCCATCGTAATAACATTACATTGTCAAAATGGAGTCTATACCATTCAATCATACCTTGTCACATACAAATACGTTTACTGGATGGATTAAAAGCTGTAGATATAATAACCTGGTCATATCTAATGTAACCCTAACAATAAACTAATACTGTTTTTCGGTTATTTTACCCTTTTGCCGCCATCTTGGATATTTTAAAATACTCAAACTAGATCTAGCCTCTAGGCTTTATCATAATAATATAGTGAATGCTGTCCCATTAGATTCGGGGTGTTGGTATTACATAGTATGGTCATTTACAATACAATACAATTTTGTTAGGTCATTTAACATCAACTTAATAATAGTAGGGACTGCTCAGGAATATAGCTACAAGAACAAGGCGGTTCTCGAACGGCGTGTCTCGCCTGTTCATCAAAAGTGACTTGAAAGAAATGATGATGAAACATATGATACAATGTAGCACTGTCACAGAGGTATGAATTGTAGTTAATGCAAGGAATGTAATACCTTAAGGGATGCTCAAATGTTACCCAGTACTAAAAAATTTGCGGAACACAAACGAATCGTTTCCGCTTTATGGCCCTTCAAAGTTGAGATAGATGGTACCCCACCCCCTTTGGACTATGCAGTGGCGGCGCCAGCATCATAATTGGGGTGGGGGGGGGGGGGGGGGGGAAGGAGACAAGACATTTTAGGGGGACCCCAGACGATCTTGAATGACCTCCAATGACCTTGAAAATGTAATCAACAAAAAAAGAATACCCCCCTTTCCCTCCACCAAGTCCCATCAAGATAGACCCTACTGATTTATTTGACCCCATATTTGACCTTAAATGACCTCTGATGACCTTGAAAATTTAATCAGCAAAAAGAACACACCATCCCCCTTCCCTCCACCAAATCCCATCAAGATAGGTCTTACGGATCTTATTTGACCCCAGATGACCTTGAATGACCTTGAAAAATTAATCAGCAAAAAGAACACACCACCCCCCGTCTCTCCATCAAATATAATCAAGATAGGCCTTACGGATCTTATTTGACCCCAGATGACCTTGAATGACCTCGTAAAATTAATCAGCAAAAAGAACACACCATCCAGCTTCCTTCCACTAAATCCCATCAAGAGAGGCCTTACGGATCTTATTTGACCTTGAATGACCTCTGATGACCTTGAAAAATTTAATCAGCAAAAAGAACACACCAACCCCTTCCCTCCACCAAATTACATCAAGATAGGCCTTGCGGATCTTATTTGGCCCCAGATGACCTCAGATGACCTCGAAAAATCAATCAGCAAAAAGAACACACCATCCCTCTTCCGTCCACCAAATCCTATCAAGATAGGCCTTACGGATCTTATTTGACCCCAGATGACCTCCGATGACCTTGAAAATTTAATCAGCAAAAAGAACACACCAACCCCCTTCCATCCACCAAATCACATCAAGATAGGCCTTACGGATCTTATTTGACCCCAGATGACCTTGAATGACCTCCGATGACCTTGAAAATGTAATCAGCAAAAAGAATACACCACCCCCCTTCCCTCCACCAAAGCCAATCAAGATAGGCCTTACGGATCTTATTTGACCCCCGGTGACCTTGAATGACCTCTGATGACCTCGAAAATTCATTCAGCAAAAAGAACACACCACTCCCCTTCCCTCCACCAAATCTCATCAATATAGGCCTTATGGATCTATTTGACCCCATAGTTGACCCCGATGACCTTGAATGACCTTGCAAATCTAATCAGCAAAAGAACACACCACCCCCTTCCCTGACATCAAGTCCCATCAAGATAGGCCTTACGGATCTCTAGATATCGCGTTACAACGTGTCACAAAAGTTTTAAGCATATTTGATCCCGATGACCTTGAATGACCTCCAATGACCTTGAAAATTCAATCAGCAACAGAACGCACCACCCCCCTTCCCTACACAAAGTCCCTTCAAGATAGGCCTTACGGATCTCCAGATTTCTTGTCTCTTAGGTCGGACAGACAGACAGACAGACAGACAGACAGACAAAAAAGTGGCCACTAAGTCTCTTTCTGAACAAGTTCAGGCGAGACAAAAACCGAAGTCAATCGAATAAATATAGACAAAGCAACACATAGACGCAATACCTTGAGCAAATCATGATTAGGGGATACACAAGCCAAGCCCGGTTGAAATAGTGAAATGTCACGGTACAAAGTATAGTGATGATACTTTTAGGTTTATTAGTTGCTAAATGGGAGTGCTATAGTAAGATAGATTTATTTCGTAAACATGTAGGCCTAACTCTAATTCATAGGCAGAAATCGGTATTTCAACTTGATAGTTAAACCAATAAAGCTAGAGTAATGCACAAATGAGCATGAAATATTATACACGTTTTACAGATAAAATCTTATAGCAACAGGCGATACCATGGTTTCATTGGGCGGATAGGGCCTCAAATCATCAGTCGCCGACCATTTGGTCAGTTCAGGGCATGTATTGAATAAAGTAAACATGAAATATTCACTGATTGAGCATTGTAGGATTATATATATAAATATATAGGGCATGCGTCGTTCTTAAAAGCGCCCAATTATGAATTAATGGCAGGAATGGCAGCCATTTTGGAAAGTGATACAGAATCAAAATTGTCACAGAGGTGGGCCTTATATCTAAAAGCAATAGCTTAACAGTTTAGAACACACTATGTGGTGTATGTGATGTAATATTCTTACAATATCTATTCTGGATTGTCAGACACTCATGTAGACTATTTTTACATTTACAGCGGCCATTTTGGTGGCCATCTTGGGTTTAAAGTATGTTATTACAATTCAAATATACTGGATATGAGTTACCAGTGGTCTAATACATACATCCCAATGTTAAAACTATACTTTCATCTTACATTTTGGTTGATATTATCCCATTTTATGGAATTCCGACAATTTGTTCAGTCATTTTGGGACCCATTTTGGGGGCCATTTTGGATTTTTAAGTATATTAACAAAGCAAAAACACTCTGATATGAGTTACATGTGGTCTAATACATACATCCTATCATTAAAACTATATTTTGATCATACATTTTGGTTGATATTATCCCATTTTATGGAATTTCACAATTTTTGAAGCCATTTTGAGACCCATTTTTGGGCCATTTTGGCAGCCATTTTGGATTTTTAACTATGTCAACAAAGCAACAGTACTTGATATGAGTTACTAGTGGTCTGATACATACATCCCATCATTAAAATCATATTTTCATCATACATTTCAGTTGATATTATGCTATTCTATTGAAATTTTTATAATATTTGACCATTTTTGGCCATCAATTTGGCGGCCATTTTGGTTTTAAAGTATGTTAACAAAACAAGAATACTAGATATGAGTTTCCAGTGGTCTGTATCATACATCCCATTGTTAAAGCTATACTCTAAACATATATGTTGGATCATATATGCCAATTATGGAATTTTACCATTTTTGGCGGCCATTTTGGCGGCCATCTTGGTTTTCGGTGTGTTAATAAAGCAAAAGTTCTGGATATGAGTGTGTAGTGGTCTAATACATACATCCCACTATTAAAACTATACTTTCACTGTTTTCACCATACATTTTGATTGCTATACGTCATTTAATGAGATGAAGATTGGCGGCCATTTTGAAATTCCAAAATGGCTGCTATAACGGATTTTAAAAATGTGTAAACATTGGTTTTCACTTTCTGTAGACCTTTACCTTCATGAAAATGCAAAAATGAGCAACTCCCCACAAAAATCCAACGAATCTACTGCATAGCACATAGTGGCCCTGACTATGCCGGCTAATTTGACTGACGGCGAATGGATTAAGTGTAGCGAACGAAGTGCAGTGGATCATGGCATGGGGTCCAGAGGCTTGCTTAATGGGTTTTTTAAGGTTTTTTAATGTACTTTGAGGGTTCCTGCCACATAATTTCTTGTTTTATGAGGCAGTTTATTGATTCTATCTACACCTTTTTGGTGGTTTATTTCTTTTTTTAACTTTTTTTTCCCACATTTTTTTAAGAGTGCCAGCCAGCGTGAGTGCCGGTATGCCCGACCATGGTAGCTATAACCCTGATTGTGGTAGCATGGTTACATTTTTGTTCAATTCCAAATGAGATGTATTTATGTTTGGATGACACCCAGCACTATTATAATAGGCCTACCTTTATATTGTTCATTCCCCTACGTACTGCAATGGGGCCAACAACAACAAAAAAGGTTGACTTGCCCTTTTAGGGCCAAAGTTAGGTCGACGGTCGGATTTTTTTTTTTTTTTTTTTTTGAAAATTTAAATACAAAATTTACACAAAAACACGTTTCGAAGAAGAAGAAAAATTTTGATTTTGTTGTTGTTGTTTTTTTGTTGTTTTAAAAAAAAAAAATTAAACAAGCAGATACTACTCAAAAACACGTTTTCATATTTCTTTATTGTCATGTGCTTCTTTCAATTTGGTTTTTTTTTTTACTTTGAAAAAAAAAAGCGATCCTAGATTTCCGAAAATTTGGGTCGGTTGGAAAGGGCAAGTCAACTCTTTTTCTTTTTTTGGCCTGGATACACGACACAGATCAGACCCACAAATGTTCAGTGCATTTACGTTTAATGATTTATTAAGGGTGGCCAAATATATTTGTGAACTCTGCTCTAATTTTGGTCAGCCCACCAATGTCTGTACTTAAAATTTTCGTATGTATTGTTGGTAAATAAAACCGAAACTGAAACTGAAATATTAAGAAAATAAAAGGTTTTAAATAATATTAAAAATATATAATATGTGAACCGTCACATCAAAATGGACATGTTGGAGGCCTGAGTCAAATCTGAGTTATTGGTATGGCTTGAAATAGCACATTTTAAGCTTTGAAATGACACCATGTTGAAGGTTATCAGACTTTGTAATCACAAGATATGATTTGAAGAAGCATATTTTTGTCTATTATTTTCCTTATAATTCACCAAATATATTGGCCTCTATCTCAAAACTGTGTTTGCCGACAACATGTCCTTTTTGACGCGACTGGTCACATATATATACCTCTTTTGTCTCCAATTTTCAAAAGTACTGCACTTACAAAGCTTGTTTCGTAACTCATATTCTGTCATATATTATGAACATATTTTTCTTTGTTTTAATTCTAATTTTCACAAGTAGACAACATGTATTGATTTGATGTGATGCATCATATATAGGGTGAGTGAAATTGTTGCCTAGAAGGATCATAGACCTAATAGGCAAACAAAACATGTTTAGCGTCCTGCCTTTTTGAAGCCCCTTGTTACTTGGTGGAAATAGTATAAATTACCTGCACTGGTAAAGTAGAAAACCATTGTTATTGTGACTCTCAGCTTGATTCAAATCTGCACAGAAAACAAATATCAAAAACAGTTGGTTAAGTATACATACACACCTATCAGGGCTCAAAATTAGGAATTTTGAGGGGCACCCTTTTCAAGACCAACAAGCAATCCATGGCAGGGGTACCGAGGCCATTCAGTGCTCAAGAATACATCAAATCTTGAAGCAGTTCTGGGGCATCAAGGCCAAGTTTAAGGGCACCAGAGGCCATGGCCTTGGTGGCCTTCGCTTAATTCAAGCCTTGCCTCCTATGTTGTATCTTGGTACTAATTTTAGTTGCTTGCATGAGAGAGGCCTGATATGTGACTGGGTTCTCCCCACCCCAACACCACAGCATCTGAGGTCATGAATACCAGATCTACAAGCATCTACAGCGTGAGTCAAAAAGAAGTTTACAGTACAGGGATGAATATTTGTTTCCAAAAAGACCAAAGAAATTTGACAAACCAATGAAGCACACATATTCAAAGAGCATATTCGCTCATTTGAAAATGAGAATCACTGAAATTAATCCTTGCTATCAAGAGTTAAATGCCTGTTTTGATTTTATGAACAGATTTTGAGAGAGCTGTCCACAAAATGCTATATAATCCTTTGAACACATACTTACACTCAGAACTTCAGTATGTCCCATAAGGCCAAGTAAAACAAAACAACAGTTGATCGTCCAAACTTTTCAACAACAAAAAGGATGAGGGAGGGAGGGGCTTTTTTTCTTCTTTTTCTTTTCTATCAAGATGGCCGCCGGCTTTTGAAGTAAAGATTTTACAGTCTGAGCCTCTTTACATTGTATGTATTTATTTAATGTACAGATACAGTTTTAATAAAGTTTTACTGGAGCAACTTAAACATTTAATAGTTTTACATGCAATTTTTTGAAAAGTTTACTAAAAAAAATTTAAAATAAAAAAATAAAAAATCATAAACAAAATAAATGCGGCACAAAAAAGGAAGCAGGCGGGGACGATCAACTGTTGTTTTGTTTTACTTGGCCTAACCCAACCACATCAAAACTACTAGTGTACTAGAGGTACACGCAAATTCTAGGCTGACTTGCGCTGTACATCATAAGTCCAGATAACACGTGTACATATCAACATGATTTTATCGATGATTCCTACCTATGTAGATTACATAGATTCTTAATTATTTTTCAACTGTGGGCTTGGTGTATATCCTATGTACTCTTTCGTGATTAATGCACAGACATCAGGGGTTTTTTTCTGTTAAAAATATTGAAATTTATAAGAGATGCGCCACTCAAGAAAATAGTGGTAAACAACAAAATATCACGTGCGTTGATCAGTCTCTGCAGATTTGTTACGTAAAATGCTACGACGCTGCTGTTTCCAATTCACCTTGTACATGTGCAGCGTTCGTCTGAAACCACAGTCAAAGAGACTAAAATGACGCATCGCTTCATTTACATCGCGGTCCGACAAATCAATGCGTGGAATTCAAGAACTTTGACAGTTGTTGAAGAGACACAGGTGGTACACACAAAGGAAGTCGCTATCTTAATCCGTTTAGACGACATGTATTCACGAATTTTCATTTTCACACCTCAGATAATGCGCTGTTTTTCTGCTTCCGTTGTTCGGTTTTAAAAATAAGGCAGGTAGGAATGCACTGTAGGAAAACGTATTACTGATAATCTTATTGCAAACGTCTAACCTTTGCGGTGTTCAAGAAATATTTCCAAAGTAAATTACTCGCTGCTGTGACACAGTTGTATCGGCTTGAAAACCAGGGGCTATGTCATGTACCAATTGCAAGCAATTGGTACGTGAAGTTAGGTATACTAGAGGATGAAAAAACTATCACACAATTTTGCCATCTTAAAAAGCATAAACCGTGTGTGGTCAATTGGTAATTTTCTCTTTCTGTGTCAGGCTACTGGATTAAATTTCACCCAAAGAATTAGGCTTAGATGAGTTCGTCAAGAACCAGATGTGTGAGCACTTAATTAAATGTTTAGTTAAATGTTAACATCCCGGTCTGTGGCTGTACACACATTGTCTCAAGGAAACTGTGGCCTTGGCGTTTATGTCCCGACTTGGATTCTGCCATTGGGCCAAGTATCGATACGATGTATCGATACGATGTCGATGTATTATGCATGTATGTACAGATGTAAATGTAAATGTAGTAGACGGCAAATTAAGGTTAAAACAGTTTCAGATGGTATATGCCTAAGTATTACGTAGACCTGTGCAAAAAACTGATTTTCAAAAATATTGAGGGCGCAATCCCATACGTATCTCTCAATGCCACTTTAAGCTTACCAATTTTTAAATTTAAACAAAAAAACTGTGTCAAAACATGAAACATTAACATTTAGGCCTATAACATTCTCCAATTTAATTGGATACGGCATATACGGTCTGTGAGTGACTCAAAAATACAAGTAACAATCAACTCGACTTACTGGATTGGTTATAATTACCTACGAGCTACTGGGTTCAAGTTAAAACTAATTTCAGATTTCAGGCTGACAAACTCACATGCATGCACCAGTTTTCAATGGCTGGCATGATAATATCACCTTTGACCTGGAATACCGGAAGTCAATCAATTATCGATGTTTTTTAATACTAGTAGTCTCTTTCGCTGACTTTAATTAGCTACATCTTTTTTATTGCCGTGCGTGTTGTTTAATCAATGCGAATATTGACTTAGTCTTTCCCAACGAGATTGTCATTTGACAGGTTGACAGGTGTGGACAGGTCAACAAGGTAGGTTCACAAATCGAGTTCATAACAAGGTTTTCTTTTATTGAACTTCGAGGTCAGGTTTGATATTCCGGTGTCATGGGTGTTGTTCTCTAGGTCATGGTTCATTATACATTGTATTGTATTTAAATAGCGGGAATCACGCAGCTGCACAGCTGTTTTCCAAACAATGTTGAATTGAATGCATCGAATTGATATTTGCTAAATAAACTTAAATAATAAATAGAATACAACATACACAGCTCCGGGATACACAACGCAAGTACAGCTCTGAGCTAGACTTTTAAGTATGTATAAATTATAAATTAGTATTTGTTATGCATGTTAATTGTTATCATTTTGTGATGCGAAAAGATAAAATGTCCTCTATCTGTAAATCTGTAGGTCTATCTGTATCTCTATATTATATAGTTATACTCTAGCAAAATGGTAAAAAAACCGCATCCCGCTAGCTAAACATGCTAGAGTTGTTGGCGAAGCGCAAAGCTAGATTTTGTTATGTATTTTAGGGGCCTATAGCTATGTAGGCCTAACCGGATGGAGTTTTGATGGAAAGAAGTCGATGGTGGCATTTTGAACTGGTTTAGCGTCGGCTTGCTGTCGATAGCCGTAGATGGAAAGCTGTTCCAGTGTGGATGTGGCTGGGAAAAAAAACTTGTGGAGTATACATCTTACTTGTAGCGTAACCCAGTAAACACAAAACGTTTTCAAAATGTTTTGAATTGGGTTTATTTAGGTTTTGTTTGTGTGAAACGTTTTTAAAACGTCTTAAAAACGTTACAGTTTCAAAGCATATTTTTTTTATTGGAAATCGTTTTATCAAAACGTTATAAAAACGTTAAATTAATGTTGTCACAATACTTATAAACGAACACATGATTGAAACGAAATCAAAACGTTTATAGAACGTTATATTACAACCTAAATTAAACCAAATATTATGGTCCTGGACCATAAGTTTCGTTTTTTACGAAACGTTTTTAAAACGTTTTTTAAAAACGTAGGCAATTACACGCATGCGCACTTACCTGGGTTATATTGGTTTGGTAACACTATGGATTGTATATTTATTTCCTTTTATATAGTTCTTCGATCTGCTACATGCATCATTTCATAATTAAATGGCAAATATGAACATTACTTCACAATTTTGTTGGAGAAAAAGCTAAATTATTGAATTGGTCTTTAAATTGCCAGTTAATTATCAATTAATTATCAATTATCTAATATAGGTTTTCAAAAACGTTTTAAATTGGTTATAATTAGGTTTCGTGTTTGTGAAACGTTTTAAAACGTGTTAAACATCGTTTTAAACATGTTTTTAAAACGTATTTGCAAGACTAAATCATTTAAATATGGTTATTTTCACGTTATACAATGTACATGGAAACGTTATTAAAACCCATAAAAAACTCCACACATATACGTTTTTAATACGTAATATTAAAACATTTTTTTCACCAACTTGAAACGTGTTATTAACGTTTAAAAAACATAAAATTGCCAGCTGGGGTGGACACGTTGATATGAGAAATTGTGAGAACTGTGGTGTTGTCTTTGTTGGGGGTCAGGTAGGTGTTTGAATCGATGTCGACTAAGGTCGTGAGTTAAAGGTGACCCGATCACTTTTTGGGGGGCTATGATTTTTTTTTTCACATCAAGATATTTTGATATCAGAAGAATCCTCATATTTTTCTCATTATGTCTGTAAAATCTTAGGGGCCAGAAATGTTCCATTTAAAAATTATAGGCAAAAATGTGGTGAATTACTGCCAAAGGTGGTTATAATCACCAGCCAGTTTGTGTACTACTCAATGGGCAACATAATTGTGACCTAAAATAAGAACTATTGCAGTTATGAAACTCAAACTTTGGAATGTGGCACATTTAATTAAGGATGACCTTCCATATGAAACAGAAAACATCAAGTTGAAAATCAGAACAACTACCTTTAATCTGTACATCATATTTAGGCGAATATGAGTCCTTAAGTTCTGGTTTCAAGCGTTGGCCAGTCGAGATGTTTGAGCATATTACTGACGCTTTCCTGTCTAGTGTAGTTAACGCAACAAATCCTGGCGGCGTATCTCTCGAATTGTGTTGACTCGATTGCTCAGGGTTCTAGCCAGGATCATTTTAGTGCCGGGTAAATTTACTGACGGCGAACGGAGAAAGTGTAGCGAACGGAGAAAGTGTAGCGAACGAAGTGCAGTGGATCATGGCATGGGATCCAGAGGCCTTCTTAATGTCTTTTTAGTGTTTTTTAATGCACTTTGAGGGTTCCTGCCACATCATTTCTTGTTTTATGAGCCCGTTTATGAGGCAGTTTAATGATTTTATCCACAAATTGTTAAAAAATAAACAAACAAAAATAAAATAAAATAATAATTATTATTATTTTTTTATAGAGTGCTGGGCGGATATTGTCAGTGCCGGGCTGCCCCGCCCAGTGCCGCCCACCGTAGCTAGAACCCTGCTGAGTCTTGCTTTATATATATTATCATGATTATTTACATGTTTTAGTCTCTGAGATTGAGGAGGGAGCTAATTCATAAAATCATGACGGGGCACGAAACTAGTCTCAATAGATGGGGCCTACCTAAATCTATGATTTGGCCATGAATGATGAAAGGACTAGCACTTACACTTACACTTGCACTTAAGATTTGATGGGTAAACAATTATAGGCGCAAGCCTTTAGATCCCCATATCCATTTTTGGACCAATATTTGTCTAGATGATTCTTGAATTGGTTTGTGGTTTTTGCGTTGACAACTGATGGAGGGAGCTTGTTCCATACATCCACGACACGCTGTGAGAAGAAGTGCTTTCGTAATTCTAATCCTTTCGTCAGTTGTTTTTTGAAGAGTTTGAAGTTGTGCCCTCTTGTTCCGGTGTTGTGGGAAATGGTAAAAAGCTCTTCTGGGTTGATGTCTTCTAGGCCGTTCAGGATTTTAAAGACTTCGATTAAGTCTCCTCTTTTTCTCCTTACTTCCAACGGATATAGCTTAAGGATTCTCAACCTCTCTCCATATGGCTTGTTTCTCACTCTCTTGACCAGTGAAAACCAGCACGAAACATGATATTGATTGATATTGACCAGCACGAAACATGATATTGATTGATATTGACCAGCACGAAACATGATATTGATTGATATTGTCCTCCTCATAGCTTAGCGCATATTTTTAGATTTTGGCTCAATAAATTAGCTGAAAATCCAAAATATTAAACCCCTTATTTTTCAAGCTTTTTTATGGGGTTCAGGGTTCTAAAAAACCCTAATTTTAAAACCTAGCGCTACCCCTGCGCAGCGTAATGGTACACGTCAACGGAATAATCTGTGAAATGTTATGATGATTCGGTATGATTCTTCTTGTTTAAAGGCATATTATGTGATCTTTTCCAGAGAGCGCCCTCTATTCATGATTTGTTTTAGCAAGTAGATTTTCTTGCAGATTTACATTTCCTATCATAAATCATACATACACTTCAAGTTACAGAGCGATACGATTCCTAATTACCTCAAAATCATGGTTTTAGAGTGAATTTAGAGTGAAAAATATAAACTGTCGGAATCCCGACAGTTTATTTTCACTCTAAAACCATGATTTTGAAGTAATTAAGAATCGTATCGCCCTGTAACTTGGAATGTATGCATGATTTATGATCAGAAATGTAAATCTGCAAGAAAATCTGCTTTCAATTTTTTTTTCGATGTTGAGGGCGTTCCCTGGAAAGATCACATAATATACCTTTAATTTGACCTCCAACATCCAACTCATATAGCCAGTGCCCTTTCAGCCTCGGTATGAGGCTTCTGGGCCATGGGATACTCTTTTTTTTTCTCTCTCTCTCTCTCTCTGTTTTCATTTATTTATTTATTTATTTGAGCTTGATTGATTTTTATTCAGTGTGCCCTGTCCTCCTACCTCTGTCCATGCTGTTGTGGTCAGATTCAAGTGGTCTTGGTTGGCACAGGTTTAAAAATAGTTTTAGTAAGTTGCTGATCCCCCGTCAATTTAGACTGACGCTTCGTTCTATGAAAAAGCCACGCTCTATCCATTGTGGGACTGAATTCAGGTAGGCTACAAATGTCTTGGTATCTGCGGTTGCCTCTTAAAAATGCATCGTGGAACGGGTCGTAGGTTGGGCAAAATAGATTATATACATGTATGTGACTGCCTCTTTTAAATGTATATTATGTGATCTTTTCCAGGGAACGCCCTCAATCCTCAAAAAAAAATTGAAAGCAGATTTTCTTGCAGATTTACATTTCTGATCATAAATCGTACATTTACTTTACATTACTTTAAAATCATGGTTTTAGAGTGAAAATAAACTGTCGGAGTCTGCGCCGACAATTTCTTTTTCACTTTCTAAATTCACTTTAAAACTATGATTTTGAATTGTATCGCTCTGTAACTTGGAATATTCATGATTTATGATCAGAAATGTAAATCTGCAATAAAATCTGCTTCCAATTTTTTTTGAGGATTGAGGGGGTCCCCTGGAAAAGATCACATAATATACCTTTAATATTGCATTGTGGGACTGATTACTAAAATATATTATGCGTCATTCTTTAAAATACCCAGCTATATTTAAAAGCCCCGTATAAATTCTTATAATATCTGCGGCTGCCTCTTAACAGTGCATTTTGGGACCAAATTTCTGTATCATGTGATAGGTTGGCCCAAAGACTTATGCCTTGGTTGGCCACAGGTCGTAGGTTGGCCAAAATAGATTATAAATATCTGTGGCTGCCTCTCATAATGCATTGTGGGACTGCTACAAAATGGTCTTCACCTCATTGCAAGGAATTTTACTTGATACTGGGTTTTCCCTTTTAAAGGTATATTATGTGATCTTTCCATGGAACGCCCTCAACATCGAAAAAAAAATTCACTCTAAAACCATGATTGTGAGGTAATTAGGAATCGTATCGCTCTGTAACTTGGAATGTATGTATGATTTATGATCAGAAATGTAAATCTGCAAGAAAATCTACTTTCTAAAAAAAATAATGAATAGAGGGCGCTATCTGGAAAAGATCACATAATATGCCTTTAAAGGGAATTGTCATCAAACTTAAAAATTGTTGTGTTGCCCTCAGCGATCCACCCTAAAATCTCAAGTCAGAAATTATTTTGTATTTTGTTTTGTTTGAAGATGTTAATTTTTGCCTAAGTTGTCAAAATATGACTAATTTCTGCTTGAAATGAATACGTTTGTTGGAATAGATTGCTTTTAAACTATTAGTATTACACACTAGAAACATTTGTCTAATTGACATTGACCAATTTTGTCTTGTCATGAACCACAGTCTGTCAGTAATATTTGTCAGCAAAAAAAAGAGGAAAATCAACCGACCGACACGACTTCAAGATTTTTGGCACTTGAGGGCAATTAACACTAACAAACAAAATTGCCTCATTTATAGCTGTAGCTTTTACTTGATTTGTGAATAATTTACCAAGAATTTTTTGATTTTACATATGTAGGCGATAAAAAGAGATTTTATATAATGATACATTTATTCGAATTGATTCTGTTAATTCGGCTTATTGTGGTCTGTAAAGATTGCTGAAAATAATAAAAGTATTATCATTTTGTAGATTTACCATGGCTACCACAACAAGACTGTCAGCATTGTTGCTGAACCGGGGATGTATGCTTCGCCAGGTGATGGTTGTTGGATCCAGGCACTTTCGGTGCACCCAGAATGCAACGCAAAACACTGTCGACAACAATTACAACAATGACTTTGACTCGTTCCAACTCAGTCCGGCCATGACTAGTCACCGGATCGACTCTCACAACGAATCGCACGGTCGTACGAGTCAGCCCGCCATGGTGTTCAACGAGCAGCGGATACGAGACAATTTAAACAAATTGACGGGAGGCGAGGTGGATCTGGACAAGGATGAAGAAACTGGAATTGCCACAGTTACGTTGTGTAACCCATCAAAGGCAAATGCTCTCACTGGTAGGTACCATGTTGATATTTTCAGCGGAGGGGCTCACATATTGGGTTTCATGTCAGGGTTTCAGGTCATTTCGGTTTCAGCTCTAATAATACCCAACAACTGCCTCCCAGGGGGGGGCACTCAACTTTTTTTTGGGGTAGGGGTGTGCCGCACAGGGTCTCAAAAAGGGGGGCTACAGAACTTTATAAAATATAAAAGATAAAATTCAATGAACACAAAACTGTTTCTATGAGATCAATGAAACATTATAGTGCTAACATTTTGTGTAACTATCTTGATAACTGTGACTGGTCTTCAGTTCTGAACTCTAATTGTGTCAACACTGCTTGGAGTAATTTTACGCATATTTTTAACACCGTCCTCAATAAAATTGCTCCTTATAGAGTCATCCGTATAAAGCAAGGTACAGAGCCTTGGATGACTTCTAGCATTTTAGATTTGATCAGAACTAGAGACCATTTGCGTTACTGCCTTGATACAGGATTTCCAAATGCCTCTTTCAGTGAATTTACTGCCATCCGTAACAAAGTTCAACGGGAAATTAAGAAGGCGAAAGCCTCTTACTTCAAAACTAAATTGGAAGATAGTCAAGGCGATCCTAGGAAACTGTGGCAGCACTTAAAACAGCTTGGCTACAGCTCCAAGTCACCTGAAAATGCTAAGATTGTCTTGAATATCAACGGCGAGCTTTGTCATTTTACCCGATCAATTTGTAATTACATCAATACATTTTTTGCCACTATTGCTCATAGCTTAGTTAGTAAACTTCCATCTCTTGCAGGTGTTTCTGGAGCAGTGCCTGAGTCATTTGTTGAGTTTTATAGAATGAAGGGTGTGACCCCCAATGGCTGTGTTTTACAACCTGTTTCTGAGGATTTCATTTTCAAGGAGCTTTCAGGTCTCAATAAAAACAAGGGACCTGGGCTTGATGGTATTGCTCCTAGATTCTTAAAAGATGGGGCCCAACAACTTGCTCCCTTGATAACTCACATTGTCAACCTTTCAACCTTTTCAACCTCAAGCACTGTCCCAGATGATATGAAATCCGCCAAAGTCATTCCTTTATTTAAAAAAAAGAGTAGACTTGAAGTGGGTAACTATCGCCCTGTGAGTATATTGAGCTGTGTGTCCAAAATTCTTGAAAAAAAGTGTTTATAAACAGATTGAAAACTATCTAAGTTCCACGAGTTTACTATTCAAATTCCAATCAGGCTTTCGAGCAGGTTATTCTACTGATAGTTGCTTAATATACCTCACTGATTATATTAGAAAAGAAATTTCAGAGGGTAAGTTTGTTGGTATGCTATTGCTTGATGTGCAAAAAGCCTTTGATAGCGTGAATCACCAAATCTTGAGCAATAAACTTGAGGCTATGGGAATCGACCCCAGTTGGTTTAAATCTTATCTAGCCAATAGGCAGCAGCTGGTGAGCATTGATGGCATCAATTCCAGTCTTGAGCAGCTCTCTTGTGGAGTTCCCCAAGGGAGCTTGCTAGGTCCCTTGTTCTATCTTTGTTATAGCAATGACATGGAATCCTCTGTTCACAACAAGCTGCTTCTATATGAAGAGGTATTTTGCAAAAGGGCCTACATCCACTTTGGCTCTTATTGAGAAAAAGTCAAAAAACTGTTTCTAAATATTCAAGTTGAGCAATTGAAAAACTGAATGGATTATGAAAGAGGTACACTACATACTAATTGAAATTGATATAAATTTTAAATGTGCTAGTTTTAATTTTTTTTTAAATCATGTTTACATTTTTTGAAAATTTGGATGTAGGCCCTTTTGCAACAAAACTCCATCTGTTTGTACATAAAGAAAAAATACCACACACAAAAAATCATTTATTTTAATCATTGAAAATAAATAAGTTTGATATTGAAATGTATAGGTCACAATCATATGTTTCAAGGAAATAAAGTCATTTTTTTCAAAAATACCTACATCTCATTGTAAACAACCATTGAAGTTGTTGTTTTGTTGCAAAAGGGCCTGTATCCCGATATAATTCTGGATACAGGCCCTTTTGCAACAAAACAACAATTTCAATGGCTGTTTACAATGAGATGTAGGTCTTTTTGAAAAAAATGTCTTTGTTCCCTTGAAACATATGATTTTTCCCTATACATTTCTATATCAAACTCATTTTTTGAAAAAATGCACCATAGCCCTTTTGCAAAATACCTCTTCATATGCTGATGATAGTGTCATCATTTCATCCCACACTGATCCTGCGGTCATTTCCCATAGCCTCAGCTCTGATTTGAAATCATGCAATGATTGGTTGATCGCTAACAAACTTTCCCTCCATGTTGGCAAAACTGAATGTATCCTTTTTGGAACAAAAATCAAACTTGGCCAAACAGGTGATTTTAACATTCTTATAACGATCAAATTATCAAAAGCCAGGATTCCATCAAATATTTGGGTGTGACGCTAGACCAATGTCTCTCTGGTGACAATATGTTTAATTCCATCATGAGCAAAGTCAATGGCAGACTAAAATTTCTCTACAGACACTCTCAATATTTCAACCAGAAATTGCGCAAAAACTTATGTTCGGCTCTTATTCAGTGTCACATTGATTACTGCTGCACCTCATGGTTTTCTGGTCTCACTTCCACTAAACAAAAGAAACTGAAAACGTTCCAGAACAAAATGGTTCGTTTTATTCTGAATTTACCTCCTAGAGAGCATATTGGTCAGGTTCACTTGAACTCTATCAAAATACTTGACATCCAGGATAGAGTCAAACAGTTGCGCCTCAATCATGTGTTCAATGTCTTCCATGCATCCGGTCCATCCTATTTACAGCAGTTTTTCTCCAAAGTGTCCAATGTTCACTCCCATGGCACTCGTTCAAGATCCTATAACTTTCATGTTCCACATCACAAAGGCCTTACTGCTGATACCTTTTATTACAATGGTATCATTGACTGGAATTCTTTACCTAACCATGTTAAATCCATCCATGTCAAAGCACACTTGTCTCAAAGTTCGTTGGCTGAGTATGCTTAAACTTATTTCTATTGGTCCTCTTCTTTTGTCCTGTCTTGCTTTGTTTTTTCACACTTTTGCAGGCTCCTTTTTCTTTACTGGACCCCATTGGAAATAAGTTGGCATATTTAGCCAACTTTATGGGCTATCCTGGCATATTGATTTGGTAGTCTATTTTTGTGTGTACTTATTATATATTTGCTCTTTGTGTATTGATTGCTTTGTAATTTTTTGTATTGTTTTGTCAATTTGCCAAATAAACAACAAACAAACAAACAAACTGAACTGAGTGGATTTTGTGACGAAAAATAGGATCTTGGGAACTGATTTTTTCAAAAAAGTAGGTCTTGAGAACTGGCCTATAGTTCAATTTTGACTAGCAAGAACGCAAATTTTGGTTTTAGAACGCAAAATTTGCGAAGAATTGGGGCTTTGGAACACAATTTTTTTCGCGATTTTTGAATTTTCAACAAAATGGGGGTCTTAAAAACTGATGCCGGCTCAAAAGGGGGGTCATAAGAGCTGGCAGCAGAGGGTGAAAAAGGGGGTCTTCAGCGCGGCACATACCTATACCCTTTTCCAATGTCAGTGCCCCCACCCCCGGAACGGCCTATATGCCATTACTTGTAGTAGGCACCATTTTCCATAATTTCTTCATACAGGGAAGCATCAGGTTAGGTTTAAGGTAGAAAGGTCTGAAGTTAGTTTGTCCCAAAGGCATATTTAAAGTTAACCCTAACCCGATCAGCCTGTTTTTGAACAAACAATTTTAGAATAGTTTTGAACAAACAAACCGCCACTCCCTGGCCGGGAATCAATCCAGGAACCCTCCGCACATCAAACCGGCCTGCATAGGCAAGCAACGGCTATCAGCTTCACTTTTGCCCAGTATATATGTTGTGCTCACTATAGGCTCGGTCTATTACGTCATGGAAAACCGTTCATGCATGCGCTGAGTCATGGTATTTGGTCTTGTTAGGGTTAATGCCGTGGCACTGAATGTAGAATTGCTTTGGGAATAAAACTGTCAGGGGCAGGGCTTGAATTAATCGAAGGCATCGAAGGTAACCCCACCTAGGTGCCTTGATGCCTTCAAATTATGGATATTTTCACTCCATTCAAAAGTAGATATATAATGGCCTTGGATAAAGTTGGTGCCCCTTTCAAATTGCCTTAAATTGCCTGCCCTTTTCATTTCTTATTTCAAGGCCTGATCAGGGGAAACAAATGTTCCAGATTGGGGTGGGGCACCTCCATCAGAACTGGGAATTAAACTCAGGTTCCTTCGCACAGGTATATACTGGTCCTCAGTGGTAGCATTACGGCTCAAATGTCGGGTGTCTATTTTTGCCATAAAGCGACCCTAGTCTACGGGTCCAAAAGTTGGGGGTCTGATTTCACCACCGAGCTTTCAAAAAGTCCCAATATGAGGGGTGAACATTTGTGAAAATTTAATTTTGAGGGGTCATTCACCCCAATCTGGGTTAATGCTGCCTGATGGTCCTCTTTAGTTTAGGTACGCCACCTGGGGTAGCTTCAAAAAACTTCAGTTTCAAGCATTAGAATAATAATACTTGGGACTTAAGAGCGCCTTGCGGACTTACAACGTAAACAGCCTCATGGCACTGTGCAAAAACGGTGTCTACAATGGCCCTACGGCACATATTCTCCTGGCTACAGTCAGACATACGCAGGTGCACTTCGATCAACTGCGCGCGCATGCTTGAAAACTCACCAAAATGCTGCTATAACCAATCAGACCTGTGAGGTCGAGCTTATACGTATTGCGCACCACAGATATCCCTTGCACTATTTTTGGAGTGAGAGAACTCGTGTACTTAACACGGTCAACCTCATGTAACGTGCGTCCATAGGGCCTACATGCTGATGTATACAGAATAAATATTTTATTATATTATTGCCCTCTATTATCATGGTTATAAAGCAATGAAATTGACTGGGGAAGCAGGCTACCATTATAGACTTGCTGTAGTATTTTGTAACGCCCAATAATATTATCGTGGAATGGTGACTTTAGTCAAAGTCAAGTCACTTTTACTGATTTAAAACTGCATCATTTTCCTAAAACATCTAGGACAATTGACAATATTTGGTAGTACATTTGTAAATGGATCTAAATATAGCAGAATTTCCAAATGGTCAATTGTTAAAGAAAATCATTAAACGAATGAGCCCATTTTTTCTTCTTTTTGTGCGGTATTTACCAACAAATTTTCATGACCTCTTTACAGGAAGCATGATGGTCCAGTTGGCGGATGTAGTACAGGATCTGGAGCAATGGAGAAATGGAAAAGCTTTGATTCTCAGCGGTTTGGATGAAGGCAACCACTTCTGCTCAGGCATGGATCTCGATACGGCCAACTCTCTCGATGAGCCAAGAGCCGGGGCCATGATGTGCATCTTCATGCAGAACACACTATCCCGCCTACAGAGGTTACCCCTCGTAAGCGTGGCGGCTATCGACGGCAAGGCGGTGGGCGCGGGAGCCGAAATAACCACAGCTTGCGATTTTCGACTGATGGCAGAAGGTGCCCAGATTTGGTTCATCCAGTCGAGAATGGGCGTGACCCCCGGTTTGGGCGGTGGCGCGAGACTCGTCGGGATCACCGGACGTCGCGTGGCGCTCAAAATCCTCACCAGCGGTGTGGGTCTGAAAGGGGACGACGCTTTTAAAATCGGACTAGCCGATCACCTGTTACCGAGTAACGTGAACGTGATCAAATACACTAAAGATTGGATGGATACCTTCACGTTTGCACCCGCCGATGTCGTACAGAGTGTCAAGGGGGTAGTTACGGCAGCCGCTGAATTGCCATTGGATCTTGCTTTAGGCAGAGAGAAAGACATATTCGCGAGTTTGTGGGGAGGACCCAGTCAGAAAGCGGCATTCGCAAAAGCGGCAGAGGCTTCCAAAGAGTGAGATGTGTCGGTTATATCGGGCACTAGTCTAAATAGTGGCTACAAGGGAGTGCAGAGTTCAAATTAAAGGTATATTATGTGATCTTTCTAGGGAACGCCCATTTCTGATCATAAATCGTACATCTGTACAATTCCAAGTTACAGGGCGATACGGTTCTTAATTACTTCAAAATCATGGTTTTAGAGTGAAAATAAACTGTCGTGTTAACACGACAGTTTTAGGAATCGTATCGCTCTGTAACTTGGAAAGTACAGGGTGACCCAGAAAATGTTGAACCCAAAAATCACAAACTTAAAAAAAATAATTAAAAATGAAAATAAATGAATATGGCATTCTGTTTTCAACAGTTATGTGAACAATTTATTCAGCTTCCTGGAGAACTTTAGATCATGTAAATTGGCCTTACCAAACTAAAGATACACTTGATTGTGTGACAGGAGGTGTTTTCGCCTTTTTGTAAAAGTGAAAAAATTGTAACTTGGTTCAGATATGAAACTTAATTCTGTTCTAAGTACGGTGAGTTAAATAATCTTTTCTTTTGATCTGTATTTATCAAATTAACATTTTCAAATGAAGTCAAGGGGACTTCAGTTTTTGTTTTCAAAGTCTCCTATATAATAATAATATTGATTTACATAATAAATGAATATTGATGAGATACTGTGCAGAATAATTTATAAAGTTCGTTGCACGGTTTTAAACAGTCACTTGTTCTGCTCGTGTAGTATGAAACCATTTTTTTTGCACTTCACTTACACTACAAAACAACACTTCTTACAAGATTACACGTATTTTAAGTTTCGTGTGGACTATTTTTATGATCTAAAATGTTTCAGAAAGTTAAATGTATGGTGCACATAGCTGGTGAACGAGTTATGCAATATTTTGTTATTTTAATGGTTTAAAAAAATGTTGAATTTTGTGATTTTTGGGTTCAACATTTTCTGGGTCACCCTGTATGTACGATTTATGATCAGAAATGTAAATCTGCAAGAAAATCTACTTTCTAAAAAAAATTATGAATAGAGGGCGCTCTCTGGAAAAGATCACATAATATGCAATTAAGACAATGTGCATGAGCAATATAAATAATGAAACCAGTGATGTAAATAGTGAGATATGTGTTAGTTATACGGCACATCTAGAATCTGATCTAAATAGTGGCTACAAGGGAGTGCAGAGTTCAAATTAAGACAATGTGCATGAGCAATATAAATAATGAAACCATTGAGTGAGATGTGTTGGTTATTTCGGCCATATGATCCATATCCAGACTCTTGTATAAATTAGTGGCTACAATTAAGTGCAGAGTTCAAATTTTAATGTGCATGAGCAATATGAATAATGAAACCAGTGATGTATGCATGATATGAATTGAATCTTCAGCCTGTGTCTACATGAAGGCATTATAGTCTGAGGGTTGATTATTTTTAGTCCAATAGATACCTGTGTATTGCCATCATATTCTACCATAGATACCTATGTAATGTTTGGCCATCATATCCTATCAAATCATATTGCTTTGATTTTAAATTTTAAACCATGAATATGGTTGCCTAGATCTAGATTATGATATTTTATTCACGTATTGTTATTTTAAATATTACATGCATTCATGTAATTGGTCATCAAACTTGTTTTGACAAACGGTGACGCTACAACATTTTATTGACACACCATTCCAGGGATACTATTAATTTTAGGATGGGAAATTCCTATACTGCATGGCATGCATAATTAACTAGTTACATTTTTCATAATTACATAAATTATGGTAATGAGCTCAGCCTGGCTCAGCATCGTCATTTGACGTCAACAAAAATATGCAAGGAATTTATGTAGACTTGCATCAAGTCCGCCAGTCACAAACAGTGACGGTATGGTGTATAAGTGAGAAAATGGATTAAAATGTATAAAACAATCAATGAAACGTGTGAAAACCGTCCAGCACGTAAGTTTTATCATAACTTTTTTCTAACACCTCTGTGTAAAGTTCAATTATGTCTATACCCAAAGCAGACGACAAACAGCGCCACTAAGCCATGATCACGCAAAAGTTAAAGTCTCCCGGATGAATGAAGTAGCTTCCGATAGGCAATTTGAGTAGCTCACCCCGGACCAGTGTACATGTACAGTGTTTGGCGGAAATGCTGGCAAAACTATAGGCTGTTTATTTTTATAAAGGGAACATGATCCAGGGAAGCAATATTATTATACACTGTGTAAGGCAACAAAAAAAAAAGTTTGTCTCAAATGACATGAGAGACTGAAAATCTAATGCGGTCTGCGGATTTTTATTTTTTTTATTTTTTTTATTTCTATTTGGACCTGATCGTTATTTGTTTGGTCAAAAAGTTGGATTTTGCAAGATTTTTTTGAGAAAATGGAAAGAAAAAAAATTGAAAAAAAAATTGTAAAAAAAATAGTAAAAAAATTGTAAAAAAAAAAATGAAAAAAGAAAAAAAAACCACTAAAAAAAAAAGCTAAAGCAGGCGGTTTCGGAAATGCGCGCGGGTCATCTGAGACAAACCTTTTTTTTTTTTGGCCTAAGGGTGGTGGACCATATCCTTTGGAAAACAATATTACATATCCAAGGTCCTGTGCTAGAACATCCTATGTGAAATGGCTGCCTTTTGTAAGGTTGTGTTTAATAACAATAGCAAACTGAATAGCAATGCGAGTATGGCAACTATTACACATAGTGCATTTTCACATCATGTGTAAGTGCAAGAAGAACATATCAGTATAGCTGCTCAAAGTTGCATTTTGTTTATATCCATTGCTTAATATTATAGGCTACCCTTTTAAACAATATTGTAAAAGTGGACATTTTTGCGCATGTAATTTTTCACGCTTTGCACAATTTTGCTTGTTTTTATTTTCGCGATTTTGAGCTTCCTTGCATAGAACCTACATACAAAATGAATATATGTGTGCATTTTTATTTTCGGGGTAGACGATCACATGTATCACAGCTCTAATCATAATATTGTGTGTACTGATCATAAAAGTAGTATTGCTTTATTCCGAAATGTTTAAACTGGATTAATATATATGTCCTGGCCAGTTCACCCCGCGCTTAAGTCTAGTGGTTGAGTGACATGCATTGCAGAGGTCCATGGTTCGATTCCCACTAGGACCACTTTTTCAACTGATTTATTTCCTTTATAAAATGTACGGTTAGAAATGTTTCTTAAGTCCACAAAGTGTGAAGTTCCTACCTAGACAGCCCCGGGTAGACAGTCATGTGGATATTTCCATTGCTATGTGTCAATACCATTCTAAGTAAATGCGACCAGTAACTTCTAAAGGAACATGTTTTTTTTCTCTTTTTGTTGATGCCGGCGCACCAACTATTTATTTGCATTTGTCATACAGGAAACAATGAATAATGTATATGAACATTTAGTTTTAATATATAATAAAGTACAGTATTTAATTATTGTCTTTCCACCTTTTATATAAACCCCATTTTTTATTGTGTTTATATAATCTTCCCTTTCCAATGGCAATATGATTTTCAACTTGGAACATAAAATGAACTAAGCCCTTAAACACTTGAAAGGAACATGTTGGAGGCCCGAGTCAAATCTGAATTATTGGTATGTCATGAAAGAGCACATTTTAAGCTTCGAAATTATACCATGTTGAAGGTTAATGGACTTTGTAATCACAATATATGATTTGAAGAAGCATTTTTTCCCTATTACAGGGAGTATCAAAATGAACTATACCATGTTTCTAAAATACATAAAAAATACAAAATGATTATTGTTTTAAATTTAAACACCTGCAATATAAAGGTGACATGTTTCCTACATTATATGTTAATTTCATTCATATATATATCTTTTTGTTTCTCGTGTGAAAATCGATGAAAAATGTGTTTTCAATTTGTTAGCTCAAAGAATTCACAGACTTTGAAAAGCCACAGCAAATCTGATTTAATGCATGGTTTCTTCTCACGCGTAGTTTATGTCAACTACTTGTATTATTTAAATTGATCATTTCGCCCAAAATGGAAATCTACCATCTTTACCAGAGAGTCTGTGTCTTCCATCAGAAATGTCCAATTTTCAAAATCTTAAAATTCTTATGAAAGCCGGGCGTTTGCGCAAGATATGTGAAAACTGTTAAAACAATATCGATCGCATACATACTGTAATGAAGCCCTCGAATGCTCACTGGATTTCAGTCTGTTGTCACGTTCATGCTTCGGGGGATGGACTTAAGGTTGGTGTCAACCCTGTTTGGCGCCAAATTTATCAAGCACTGTAACTTTTAAATTGTAAATGTGATGTACATAAAAGTATACATTTTTTGTAATGAAATGAGTCAGAGAGTCCATTTTTGGTATCAAATTTTACTAAAATTAGTGATTTTTACATTTTTTGCCCAAAAATCACCTTTTTGGCGTCAAAAATTTTCAGACAACCTAACAATATAGGTTTTTGATTAAAAATTCCAACATTTCACCAAAATCATTTGAAGTCAATTATCTAGGAGCGAATTTTTTTTTTGGCTTAAAATGTGTTTGTTTTGAAAATATTGACCAAAAAGTGCCAAAAAAATGTTTTTTATCTCAAAAATCTCATTTTTGGCACTTTTTGGTCAATATTTTCAAAACAAACAAATTTTAAGCCAAAAAAAAAATTCGCTCCTAGATAATTGACTTCAAATGATTTTGGTGAAATTTTGGAATTTTTAATCAAAAACTGATATTGTTAGGTTGTCTGAAAAATTTTGACGCCAAAAAGGTGATTTTTGGGCAAAAATGTAAAAAACACTATTTTTAGTAAAATTTGATACCAAAAATGGATTCTCTGACTCATTTCATTACAAAAAATGTATACTTTTATGTACATCACATTTATAATTTAAAAGTTACAGTGCTTGATAATTTGGCGCCAAACAGGGTTGACACCAGCCTTAAGTATAATAGCTGTTAGCATGTTTGGTTTAACCCTAACACTGACAAATCCAACAGAAGTACTGTGTGTTCAGTGGCGCACCGTGGTTCAGAAGTCACGTAGAAATGGTTGTCCCGTGTATCAGAAGAGCTATACCTGAACATGTTAAAAAATGTCACAGACTCCTTCGTAAAGAGTAGAAGGTCACTATTTGTACGCTCATAATATGTATTCAACGTTGATCCAAGCGAGATTGGGGAGCTGTTACAGAGGGTGATATTACAATCTAAGTGCTGATAACTGTGTGCGCTTAGCCAGTAAGCCACATATGAAGCGAAATGATTCTGACGATTTCCTAATGACAGCGAAATATTGGCAATAGCGCTTTGAGAACTTGTTGTAAGACTATCTATAAGTATTATGAATTATTATATTAACATTTCACTGCATCAAAATGTAGCGAATTTGCAAAACACCACCTTTCAGTGGCATGTTAATTTCACTAATTTGAATCATCTTACTATATGTTAACCTATGTAGAAAATCTTAATTAGCTGCATTTTAATTTGACGAATAGAGGTCTTAGAGTGATTAAAATGCTAGTGGCACCCACTCTCTCTTATTGCATGCACATCAATCATACAGTATATTATATATTTAGGCTCCGAAAAATTGCCGAAAAGTTCTCCCAGTGATTGATGTTCAAACCCCAGGGCATGGGAGTGGGACCCCAATTGTTCTGCTATTTTTGGGCAGATTTATCCCCGTTGTTAGCTTTATTCATACAAGCCTTCTGTCTGGGTTAGGGTTTAACTTGAACAGGAAATGGAATTGGATTCCAAGCGATATTAAACGGAGTATAATATGGACTCTAGGATTTGATTTAACCAGAGGAAGAGGAAGTAGAAATGTGAGATATTTCTGTATCAGATAATGGGTTGGCTGGTTGTACAGGGTGGCCCATTAAGGTTGTTCCTATGGCTATTTTTTATTTGATATTTTAATAGAGCTTGCTGAGCTCCACAATAATCTGAAATTTGAGATTGATCGAAGGTACAGTTTTCTAGATATGACAATTTTATTGTCAAAATGAAGCAAAATTGAAGCGTTCATTTCTTATTGTCATATTTCCTAGCCTACCTAGCAAAATAATTATTCTATGCAACAACAAAAAAAATATTTTTTACAAGAAAAGTATAAATGCTACAAAGCTGACATTTTGGGAGCTTGTTAATTATAGTTTTTAGAAAGTTTCCTGTGCTGCGGGAAGCTGTAAGACATCTGCATAATTAATTAGAAATTTTACCTAGGGAGTCAAAAGAACAATATAAAACAAAAGAAAATAGATTGCCCTCTATAATTTGGCCAAAAAACAATACAAAACAAAAGATTTCAAAATAACTTCAAATGGTTTTTTGACAATAAAATTGTCATATCTAGAAAACCGTACCTCCGTTAAATCTTAAATTTCAGATAATTGTGGAGCTCAGCAAGCTCTTCTAAAATATAAAATAAAAAATTAGCCATAGGAACAACCTTAATTTGACAGTATTATCTGTAATGGTCTTGTTTTCACTTTGGTTGACATAACAACTATCTCCCAAATGTAATGCATAGCAAGCTTTTCAATCAATACCTGTACTAGTTTAGTACTGTAAAACAGTTTAATTTCACGGCAACTTAATTTAGCCAATTAGCATTTAGTCAACTCTATGCAGCAATTTAATTTCACTAATTTGTATCATCATCCTATAAATAACCATTATAAATAATATAATTGGCGGCAATTTAATTTGACGAAATGGATTGAATCTCTTAGCGAAATTAAATTGCAAGCGAAATTAAGTTGTTGTACAGTATTAACATTAAAGTAATGCTTTTTGTCTCGCCTGAACTTGTTCAGAAAGAGACTTAGTGGCCACTTTTTTGTCTGTCTGTCTGTCTGTCTGTCTGTCCGTCCGACTTGCGAGACAAGGAATCTAGAAATCCATAAGGCCTATATTGATGGGAATTGGTGAAGGGAAAGGGGGTGGTGCGTTCTTTTGCTGATTAAATTTTCAATGACCAGAAATCACGAAAAGTCACGAAAAACTGGCAAATTGTACCCCAAATTTACCGATAAAATACCTAAAACGGTAGCGTTGTATATCAGCCGCCGGAGTACTTTTACACCTCATCTCCATACACGGTTTATATTACGTGAAACGACTCCCGGCGGCTGACATACAACCATTGCATGTTGGGTAACTATATCGTTACCGATTTTTGTATGTAAACACGGTCTCACGTATCTAGCACGTATTTAGCGTAGGTAGCAGAGTTTGGTAGCTGAGTCGGAAAATTGGTTCAGCTCTTCTGTGTTGGAATATAACCAATCTTACACTAGAAATATACCGCTGGCAGCGTGGCCGAGCGGTTAAGTCGTTGGACTTGAAATCATGGAAGCATGCGGCCGCGAGAGTTCAAGTCTGCGCAGTACCGTCAACTTTTCTTGTTTTCCTATAAAATTTGTCATAAATTACAATATTTTTTTTTCTCAACGTAATTTATCAAGGAACTTCAATTTTTCTTGTTTTCCAATAAAAAAAATTAATTAATTTAAAAATTAAAAAAATTAAAAAAAATAAAAAAAATAAATAAATAAATAAATAAATAAAAAATAAATAAATAAAAATTTAAAAAAAATAAAAAAAATAAATAAATAAAAAAATAAAAAAATAAAAAAATAAATAAAATAAAAAAATAATAAAAAAAATTAAAAAACCCAACCAAACAAACAAACAAACAAACAAACAAACAAACAAATAAATATAAAATTAAATTAAATTTAATTTAATTTAATTTAATTTAATTTAATTTAATTTAATTAAAAATAAAAAAATAAAAAAATAAATTAAATTTATTAAATTAAATTTTAAATTAAATTAAATTAAATTAAATTAAATTAAATAATTAAATAAAATTAAAAGTAAAATAAAATAAAATATAATATAATATAATATATAAAATAAAATAAAATAAAATAGAATATAATAGAATAGAATATAATTAAATTAAATTAAATTAAATTAAATTAAATTAAATATTAAATTAAATTAAATTAAATTAAATTAAATTAAATTAAATATTAAATTATATTAAATTAAATTCAATTCAATTCAATTAAATTCAATATTAAATTAATTTAATTTAATTTAATTTAATTTAATTTAATTTAAATTTTATTTTATTTTATTTTATTTTATTTTATTTTATTTTATTTTATTTTATTTTAAATAGATCGCACAAAAAGGCGGTCGCGAAAGCAAGCGAGACTAGTGGTTCGAGAACCGCCTATTTTTAAATATAAGGCAGAGAAAATAAGCATTTCGTTTTTTAATTTCATTTTTATTTTACAAACAGTATTCTCTTGGTGACTCAAAATACGCCTTACATACAAGATTTGCTTCATAACCTGATGTATCACAGATAGATGCTATCAAATTTGAACTAATTTTAAAAGTAAAATGATGCACATTATAATTATATATAAGGCAATAGAGGGAAACCTGTTCTCCCGGGGTGCTCAGTGGTCATTACAAGCGGGGTATCATGCGTATCCAAGAAATCATGTATTTAGGGTAGTTTTTCAAGCTGGGGCACGTTACGTTGAATAGGGTATCAAAACAAGCCAAATTAAGAAAAAGGGTATACTTTTTACATCATTGGCTTTCGTATTAGGGTCCTTATTTGCTCCATGAGGATTATAAATAGCCATGATACATGGGCGAGATAAGTTTCTCAAATTGTATCCTTTGCAAGTGATCTGATAGATCCGCTAGGCATTTGTTTCATAATACTTTTAGCTCATTAGGGAAGGAAAAAAGGGTTAGAAATGTGTCATACGCGGGTTAGAGGTTTAAACTATACAAATTACTTGCTTAGGGTATCAAAATATTTTGAGTACTTGTTTAGGGTTACAAAATATTTTGAGTGCTTGTTTAGGGTATTCGAAATACTGATATTACTTGCTTAGGGTATGTAAAATACTGTGCCATACTTGTTTAGGGGTTGCTTTTTCACATTAACACGATTACGTATTTAGGGTACTTTTTGAAAGTCCTTGGACGTGCATGATACCCCCTTGTAATGACCACTGAGCACCCCGGGCCTGTTCTACAGGCAAACAGACCTCCTGTAGGGTCGGTCAGCTGGGTGGTTTTTTGTGTATTTTGGGTTATTTTCCAAAGAAACAAATTTCCAAAGAAACAATGCTACCTCGTTTTAGGGACGCACCATATTTGATTTTCAGGGGGGGCATGGAAGTTGGGGTCGGGCGGATTTTTTTTTTTTTCTCCACCGAAGTAGGGTTTTTTTTTTTTTTTCGCCGCCTTCGGCGGCAATTTTTTTTTTTTTTTTGCAAATGCGGCAAAGTTTTTTTTTTTTAGGGTTTTACTGTTTTTCTTTATATTGAGGTGGGTGAGTCATCTTTTTTTTTTTTACTCAGCAGTGAGTCATCTTTTTTTTTTTTCCTTGTTGGTGGGCAAAGTTTTTTTTATTTTTTAAACTTACATGCCCCCCCCCCCCTGAGTATCTAATGGTGCGTCCCTTAGTGTCTTATACCATATGGGATTTGGGTGAAGATAATGTTTCATTTCAGTCTAAAGCTTGGCAGTTATGAGCTCGTCCGAAACCCAATTATTTTTATCGGTACACAACTCTTTGTGAATGATTCCAGCATTATACAGGAATCTATATAGCAAAATAAATATTATGATATTACATTATTATAGAAGCAGTATTAGGTTAGATACAAACTACGTAATTAACACTCACATTGTACATAATTATATGTATCTATAAAGAGGTTTGCTGTTTTAATCTGTATAAAATCATAAGTTTCTGTACTGTAACATCTATGAAAGACACTTGATTTACATACAATATCACCAAATTATGTAAATCTGGTGATCAATCGAACAAATAAAGTGAAAAGATTGTTTAACACAAAATTAATAATATTTTTGTACTAAAATCCATAAAATGGAATTAATTTCAAAGAGTGTGGTAATTTACATTGAAATGAAGAGAATTCATACACCCTTAGTAGTTATGAACCAATCAGAAAGCAGAAGAATAAAATATGCGGAGTGCATTGAAAGTGTCTAATTGCACTCATCGCTTTGTTTTTTAGTCGTGGTTCACACCAGACGGTTTTATAAAGGTTTGATAGGCCTATAGATGAATATGAATATTCTCAGTGATTCAGTAGCTGTAAACATATATAGTGGAAAATCAGTCAATTAGGCCACACACAAAGAAGCCTGTTTTACGGCAATCTGACCTCTCAGGTACATTAGGGGCGGTTTGTCAGGTGTTTTTTTATCAAAATCATTTCGGAAGTTTTGGTGAATTTTCAGGAATTATCAAAAAATACAAAAACAATTTCAAACATTTAAAAAAAAATCAAACACAATTATTTTCATCCTGATATTTGTGGTGAATATTAAAAATATTATGAAAGCACCACCTCATCGATCATAACTCATTGAAAAAAATGAATGTGATAGAAAACTTAAATTACCTCTTTTAATTTGAAAGCTTCCTACGTGTATAATTAGGTAGTCAATCTGAAATTTACAATTCTATGGTTTGTTATGTGTGTTTTGTGTTTAATTGTTTTATATTTTCATTGTCTTAACACTTTCAACGCGGCTATTAGTTATACCATTATACAAAACAGATTTTTCAGAAACATTTCCCAATTTTCAAAGTCTATCTCGAGGATTACTGAACCAATACTAGGGATGTTTGTACTTATTCCAATGCATTTCTCATAGTAATTCCAAATATGGTAATGAAATTCAATGATGTGACATTTTTGAAAACAATTGAAATTTTGGAATGTCGTCTGCAGACGCCTGCCGCGTGGAAAGTGTTAATAAATCTGTTGAATGGCACTAAACATCCCATATGGAAGGCTTTAGGGACGCACCATGTGATATCCAGGGGGGTGGGGCATGGACGTTTTTTGAAGCAAAAAACCCATCACCCACTATTCAGGCGGAGAAAAAACTTGACCCACTGATGAGTTTTAAAAAAAAGCGGCCCCACCCAACTCAAAATAAAGAAAAACAAATGGAGAAGAAAAAAACTCTGCGGTCTTTGACGGCGAAAAAAAAAGATTGTCGGCTTTGGTGACCAAAATAAATCTGCCTGACCCAAGTTTCCATGCCGCCCCCTGGATATCAAATGGTGCTAAGGCCAACAACAAAAAATAGTTGTGTTGCCCGCATCCGGCCGGGTCAAAATTCTGAGATTGTGGGCCGGGTATTTTTTTTCTTCTTTTTTCTCTCTCTTTTTTTCAAGATTTTTTTCAAGATTTTTTTTCTCAAGATCTTCCAATCTGTGAAAAGAGATGGGCAAGAAACCAAAATATTCACCATTGGGTTGAAAATGCATCCAGTAAGCGTTTTCCTTAGTATCTTCACACATGTTGACTGAAATAATAGGTATAAAATCGTTGATTTGGTAAAAATTAAAATTAAAAAAAAAAAAAATTAAATCCGGCCGGCCGTCCTTCCCGATTTTAGGCTTGTGAGGGCAACACAACTTTTTGTTGTTTTTGGCCTAGTTGTTCAACTCCAGTGCGCTGTTGATGTACATGTATATGAAACTGCGATTGTATTATACGATATAGGCTTTTGCAACAGTTATTCATGATATGATTGAAGAGTTTTAATAGGCTGACCATCTGTGTAAAAAGAAAATATTGCGTGTAAAGAAAATAATGTATTCTAAAGCATCTATTGAGTCTCGATTTCCTATTTATTGAGCAGGAAGTTTTCAAATTATGTTTTTCACCATATAACTGTTCTATCCATTAATTATTTTGACTCACGGTAACTGATCTTTAACCGACAATTTCAGTTTTGAAATGCAAGTTACTTAGTTTAAAGGTATATTATGTGATCTTTCCAGGGAACGCCCTCAACATCGAAAAAAAATTGAAAGCAGATTTGCTTGCAGATTTACATTTCTGATCATAAATCGCACATACATTCCAAGTTACAGGGCGATACGATTCTTAATATACTTCAAAATCATGGTTTTAGAGTGAAAATAAACTGTCCGGATAACATGACAGTTTATATTTTCACTCTAAATTCACTCTAAAACCATGATTGTGAGGTTATTAGGAATCGTATCGCTCTGTAACTTAGAATGTATGTACGAATTATGATCAGAAATGTAAATCTGCAAGAAAATCTACTTTCTAAAAATAATCATGAATAGAGGGCGCTCTCTGGAAAAGATCACATAATATGCCTTTAATTAAAACTGTGTCCAAAAGAGTTGCTGACATTGTGTGACCTGTTGTACAGGGTATTCCAAAAGTTTCAAAACCCTTTTATAAAAGCTTTATATGCCTGGTAAAATAATTTGCAGTATAAAATTAAACACTTATTTTGATGGAGAAGACTTACTTGTAGAATTATCTTGGTACCTAACTTACAATTAACAACTATCTGTAGTGCCAAAGTACAGATGAAAGTTTTCCAAACTGTAAAACTGCATATCTTAAAGGCATATTATGTGATCTTTTCCAGGGAGCGCCCTCTATTCATGATTTTTCAAAAATCATGGTTTCAGAGTGAATTTAGAGTGAAAATTAAGTTGTCGCTCAGACCTGACAGTTTATTTTCATTCTTTAAACCATGATTTTGAAGTAATTAGGAATCGTATCGCTCTGTAACTCTGTATGATTTATGATCAGAAATGTAAATCTGCAAGAAAATCTACTTTCTAAAGAAATCATGAATAGAGGGCACCCCCTGGAAAAGATCACATAATATGCCATAAGCCTAAAGTGAAGGGAGGGAGAGAGGTAGTGAAAGCCTTAAAAATGTATCGAAATTGATGGTACAATGGTTAAATGAGAACGATAATTTGGCTTGCTCCAAATTGGCGATCCTCCTCAGCAGCGTAATGATACAGAAGGGTGTAGGAGAACACAACAAGCTCATGGACATCAAATGAGTGACGCGTGCGTTTAGTCATGCGCTTATGATCAAAATCACGCATTCACTTGGATTACTTTTTATACGTGGAGACATATTTCTTAATGTTGCTTATTTGATACCATATATTACGCGTACATAACGTGCCCCGGCTTGAAAAACTACCCTAATTACCATGCATTTTTGGATGCACCTGATACCCCTGTTGTAATAACCACTGAGCACCCCGGGGGTTACAACTATTATATGTGAGCCCCCCCTGCTCCACTAGATATATATGATTACAAGGGGAAAGCCCCATCAGCCACAGAGAAAAAGCAAAACGGAATCCCAAACGAGATATAACGGGAAGTGATATAAATATAGAAACATTGCTGTATTTTCTACTTGATTAAAGGAGTGTCATCCTGCAAGAACAGCATCATATGTTAGAAACATAATTATCGAGCCCAAATCGTGTGGTTATGTAGAACAAAACATCATACTTATCACAAAAACCTAATAAAAACTGCCATCTCTCAACATGCACTTTTGAACATCTCAATAATTATTTTTCTAACATATCGTCGCTGTTCTGACATACTGGCACATCACGAAAAACAGCGTTTTGAGAAAATCGTGTTTGAAAATTTTCCAATTTTTAAAGACTTGTTAGAGAGCATTTACATCAAATGCCTCTATCATTGTCAAAGAACACTAATAGATATATACTTATGTTTGTTATGAGCATGTTACAACAACAAATTGCAATTATTAATTAGGCCTAATTATGTCATAAAGTCATGTGCCGGTATGTCAGAAATAAGAAAACAAAATTCATATTCGTCCTACAGTGATATGCCAGTGATGTGCCGGTATGTCAGAACTGCAGTTACACGGTGGTCTATGGCAGAATATTGTGATGTGCCGGTATGTCAGAATTAAAAATGAGGTTTTCATGCCGGTATTATGTTAAAACCCTGGCATATCACACTAATTAGTGCGGTATCTCATTAATTAATTACCTTTTTCTCTCAATTTTTTTTGGAGAATAAAGAGTTTCATTTGTAGATCATAAAATGCAACTTAACTCATTTTGCCCAAAATGGCACATGTGCCGGTATGTCAGAACAGCGACGATATAATGTACACTGTTGTGCTTGCAGGACACCTCCTTTATGCAAGTTTTATCCTGAACAATTTATTATTTTATTTTGCTTTTTGCTGAATTACAGTTGGGTATACAATTTCTTTTGCTATAGAAAATAAACTCATCAAAGTATTTTTTTGTTGTTGTAGGGGCCACATTTTGGAATCTGACCTTGTATTAAACTGTTTTGGAATTTTACCAGCCATGTCATTGCTAGCCCATTTGCTACCAAAAGATTGTAAATTGTTCGAGTATGAAAACAATTTATGAAAAATGATGCAGTTTTTAAATAAAAAGAAACACTCGGACCTATGCAATTCATACATTTAATGCTCAGATCTGAATCATATGCACTAGCTTGTATGTACATGTAAGTATGTATTATCGATACTGTTAACCGCTACAATTTCGCGGATACTTTATTTCGCAAATTTTAAATTACTGCTTTTTTTGCTGGCATTTGATTTCGTGAATCTGGACATATCACTATTACTTTCAATGCAATATAATCAGTTTCACGGGTATTTAATTTCGCGAATCCAAACCCTTACGAAATTCTCGAAATTAAGTGGTTTACCGTATATCATCAGTTCCCACACGGGTACTGTACAGTTCCCACAAGGGTACTGTTACAGTTCCCACATGGGTACCGTAACGTTCCCACACGGGTACCGTACCGTTCCCACACTGCTACCGTACAGTTCCCCCACACAGGTACTGCACACACATGTACTGTTCAGTTCCCACACAGGTACTGTACAGTTCCCACACAGGTACTGCACAGTTCCCACACAGGTACCGTACCGTTCCCACACTGGTATCATACACCGTTCAGTTCCCACACTGGTATCGTACACCGTTCAGTTCCCACACAGGTACTGCACAGTTCCCACACAGGTACCGTACCGTTCCCACACTGGTATCGTACACTGTTCAGTTCCCACACAGGTACTGTACAGTTCCCACACAGGTACTGTACAGTTCCCACACAGGTACAGTACCGTTCCCACACTGGTATCGTACACTGTTCAGTTCCCACACAGGTACTGTACAGTTCCCACACAGGTACTGCAGTTCCCACACGGGTACTGCACAGTTCCCACACATCAGGTACTCTACAGTTCCCACACAGGTACGGTACAGTTCCTACACAGGTACCGTACCGTTCCCACACTGGTACCGTACACTGTTCAGTTCCCACACTGGTACCGTACAGTTACCACACACGTGCATACAATACCTGCACAGGTACTAGCAACCGAGTAACCATAATATGCCAGGCATGAGAAAATGACTGTGTACATACACAATGTTGTTATAGATACGACCTACAGGTCAAACTCAACATGTACGAAATCCATTCATGTGCATTCAACCATAGTAATCGAATTCACATCGTAGTTTAGGTAAATACTGCATATGTTTAAAGCAATGTTTTTGTGGGCTTTTTTTTCCTTTCTTTTTTTCATTGTTCAATGCAGTGTTAGATATACAGATATTTTAGTATGCTGAGCCATGCATTCTGTTTGAGTATACGACCGCTACCTGAAATTAATGGGTATCAAAAATAAACTAAGCATTTATTTTAACTGCTATAGTAATAAGTAACAAGTTTGATAGGAAATCTTATTAAAGGTAGATGTTCTCATTGCTGGCCCGATTTTCAATCAACTTGATGTTTGCTATTTCACATGAAAAGTCATCCTTAAAATTGTCGCATTCCAAAGTTTGAGTTGCATAACTCCAATGGTTTTTATTTTAGAAGCACAAGGTCACAATATATTTGCCCATTGAGTATGTAGTATACAAACTGGCAGTAATTCACCACATTTTAGCCTATAATTTCTATAATGAGAAAAATATGGGGATTCTTCTGATATGAAAATATCTTGATGTGAAGAAAAAAATCATACCCCCAAAAGAGTGATCGGAACATACACCTTAAGTATTTGGAGAGGACATGACAACCAGAAAGGCCCAAGGGGTACTACTAGTTACTCAAAAAAGGATATTCTGAGAAAAATTAGTTATTGAATATTTTGTGTTCCATTGAGCAGGTTCGGGCCGATAACTTGTTCAGGAAGTCTTCCTTTTCGGGAATTATTACCCATAATTCCTTGCAATGTATATACGACGATATATAGTAGTCCTACCAAAGACACCAATTTATCTATTTAGACCAAAATATGATGTAACTATGAAACATGACTTGACGATCAGTAAATGAGTCAAGATAACTTGAATGAAATGTTTAGTCATAATTAAGAGCTATTATTTTAGGGATTTTCCAGTTTTATCGTAATTAAGAAATCCATAAGTTGGACTAATTAGCTAATTAAATATTAATATAAATTATCTTTTATCTAGAAAAGTACACAATAACCTTGTTTTCCATCAACATATTTTGAACTAGTTTTATGATCTTCCATATCACCAATATATAGTTTGTAGTCCTGCTTTATGGACACTCAAATCAATATAATGCGTAAAAATGAGCCACTGAACGTTGAGAACGACAATAAAATCTATCATTGTACAGGGTGAGTCAAGAAACTGCAATAGTGGAAAGAAGGTATCTTGTTTTTAAAACCAAGTTGAAGTTTGAAATTTTTTAAACATAAGAATACCTTATTTGTTACTTTGTGTGAAAAAATGAAGTAAATATCGTTTGACTTTGGTGAACCTTTTTACCCGTGCACCCATTTCACACGTTTGGCCACGAAATACCCAAAACATATCCAAAACATGCAAAATGTGTGTCTCATTCAAGTTTGGAAACTTGAGTACATTTGTGATGTTATTGGAATTTAATGCATCCTCTCTTTCTTGTTTACATGTGAGGTAACATAATAAATTTACCCTACCCATGCAATGAAATGATAATGTTCTAAATGTGAATAAAAAACTGCAATTTTTGTTGGCGGGATATTCAAATATGAAAATGCAATGTGTGCAATTTCAATTGAAAATCACTGCTCGTTAACAAACATAAAAATAGGGTTGTGCATCAAAGAGGGTCACCAAAGACAAACGGAAATGCGATCAACTTCATTTTTTCACACAAAGTTAGGATCAAATATGTCATTCTTGCAATGTTTTAAACTTATTCAACTTGGTTTTGAAAGCAAAATGGCTTCTCTCCACTACTGCAAGTTTTTTTTTACCTGCCCTGTATCATACAAATGTTTCACCTACAGGGTGTATCAAAAAAATTAGGACTCTGTTTCATGACGGTGTAATTATTATTATAATCATTGGACCATGACCAATTTAGTCTCAATGTAAAGCCCAATTAATTATTATGATATCCTGAAAATATGAGATCAATCCGATAAAAAATAAGAAAACTAGCGAACTTTGTGTAAACCATGTCATTTACTGGTTTGTACAATGGGAATTCACACAGTAACAGTTTGTACAATGGAAATTCACACAGTAACAGTCGAGTAACATGAAAGTGCTCGATTTGTATTCAATGAACCATCCACGGGTTCGAGAACTATTTAACAAAACTTTTTTAATTTGCACTGAATATGTATGCATCTGTTTTGCGGATTTTTTTAGCCTTGCAGTATTGATTTGTGCCAGAATTAAATGGATTACCAAACTAAATTTTGCTATTGACTGATAGATTATTTACTATGTTGACAATAATATTATAACGTATTGAAACGTAAACCATGTTATTTTACTGGTCTGTACATGTAGATCCCATTGTACAAACCAGTAAATGACATGGTTTGCGCAAAGTACGCTAGTTTTCTTATTTTGCATCGGATTGATCTTATATTTTCATGATATCATAATAATTAATTGGGCTTTACTTTGAGACTAAATTGGTCATGGTCCAATGATTATAATAAGAATTACACCGTCATGAAACAGAGTCCTAATTTTTTTGATACACCCTGTATTTTGAAATAGGTATAGGTATAATTTCTGAAAAGAGGGTTCCTACTTCCTTCCATAGGACTTGCCCAAATTCTCGCATGGCATTATGGGTAATACTACACATCACAAAAAGGAAGGCCGCTAATTCGTGAACAAGTTATCAGCCTGATTGAGTTGTATGTACAAAAATTAATTGGGCTTTAGTACTCTAATGGGGGCTATTTTTGTGTACTGGATATGTCTTTTTGGTCATTAAAATCTTAATAGAATAAGGATTTTGGTTTTGGTACCAACCTCAAAATGACCAAATTGTAAGTTGCCTCTTTTTCTGATTGTCAGCCCTTGATTTGTAAGTTTTGATATACTGTAAAAGTGGACATTTTCGCTCGTTTAATTTTTCGCGCTTTGCACATTTTGAACAATGTTGCTCGTCTTTATGTTTGCGATTTTGGGCTTCCTTACATAGACCTACATACAAAATGAATATATTCGCGCATTTTTATTTTCCTGAAAATTTCCACTTTTACAGTATATATACGCAGCGACAGAAATACCCACATGACTTTCCACCCGGTTTGACCCGGGGTTTGACCCCAGGTAGGAACTACACACTTTGTTGACTTGGAACATTTCTAACCCTAACTTTTACAAAAGGAAATAAATCAGTTGAAAAAGTGGTCTTAGTGGGAATCGAACCATGGACCATCTCAACCACTAGACTAGCAAGGGATGAACTGGCCAAGACATGATTTTAATCCCTCTTGTTATAACGGAATAAAGCAATACTACTATTATGATCAGTACACACAATATTATTAATAGAGCTGCGACACACATGATCACCAACCCTGGGTATTTATTCATTTACCCCTCTCCCCCACCCCCTCCCCCATCATACCAAGCTGCACATCATGTAGCATGCATTCCACTTGTTGGGCATGGCAAGTGGTTATCACAACACAGACATCATATAATTAAATTGAAAACTAAATTAAATTATGAAAATAAAACCTCAAGAAAAATTAATGAAAGTCATGGTTCCAATTTATTTGACAATTTATTGTATTTTCTGTACAGCTGCAATCTATTTTGACATTGTTAGATAAGTTTATTAGGATTGTCATCAAATATATTGGAGGAGGTTGGTTGTGTAGAAATCCAAATAAAATGGAGGATATGTTTAGCGGAAACCCATAATTTTCCTATATATTTGACAGATGTTGCTAAAATTTCGGTGAAAAACAGCAAAAATAAAAAAAATTAGACCCGTAAATTTACCAAAAAATTGCTTTGAAAAGGGGTCATCCGTTTACCAGAGGGTGAAAAAGGGACCCTTTTTGGCGGCACATCCCCATAACCTCATATCCACTAAGTACCGCCCCCCCCCAAGGTCTGAAGAAGCCATAACCTTGGTAGTGAAACATAACTAAAATGAGAGTGCTGTCTTCCACTTTCATTGGATTTATACACAAAACGTTCTCTTTAGTCATTTATACTTTCTTCGTTGCGCATCCGTCGACGTCGGTGGATAAAAGTAAACATGGCTTCAACTTGCGCAACGTTATCCGTCGACGTCACCAGTGGCGTAGCTAGGTTTTTCATATGGGGGGGGGGGCAAGAAATAAAACTGAACCGACAAGAATTTTCTGACCAAAATATGCGCGCATATCGTTCAAAAATTGGCTATTTTACACTATTTTTTCCATGATTGAAGCACAATGATTTTAGGGGCCACATGCACGCGCAACACACAAAAATCTTGCGGTCATAATTCCTCAATTTCCCTCGTCAAATGAACCGACAGTGCCAATCTCAACCGATATGTCAGTCAATACTGCAGGGCGATCTCCCCCTTTGCCCCCCCCCCCCCCCCTCTGGCTACGTCACTGGACGTCACACAATACCCAACGAAGAAAGTATTATATTTGATATGTTTATTATCCTTAAATTCTTTTTTATCTTTTAAGGATTTTTCATAAATAATTGCAAGTACTGTACACTGTGATTACAAGTGGTAATGCAGGACCAGCCATAGCATTCCAAACACACAAACATATTTCTCCGATTATGCTAGAATGATTATACAAAGAAGGCATGGTTATAGATTAAGCCAAACTAAAAATAGTTCGTCTCAAAGCTCCCGCGTGCGTTAGAAAAATGGCCCGCGTTATTGGCGCTTTTTTCTTTTCTTTTTTTCTTTCTTTTTTCTTCTTTTTTCGTTAAAAAATAAAAACAAACACAAAGTTAAATTATCCTTTGTAGATGTGACTTTTATTTGTCTGCCATTTCATATCTTCATTTGTCTGATGGTTTAAGATTATCTTGGTGTGGGAAAACACACTGATATTGCCACAATAGTGTATTTTACTCTTGTCATCCTGCAGTCTGGAGAAATAACAAAATGAAATTTTAAAAAAAACCAAGAAAAAAACCGCATTCCATATTAGGTTTTCAACTTTAGGAGAGCTTTGAGACAAACTATTTAATTAGTTTGGCCTTACATATCTTTCCCCGGAGAAGGAAAATTAAAAACTAAAAATACTTCAACATTGGCCCATTACTGTAAAGTGGAAATTTTTGCATTACATTTATTTTCACGCTTTTCACGCTCGAACCAGCTACCGTGAAAATAATAACACACATATATATTTCTTTTACCTATAATTCTGTGTGATGAAACTATAAATCGCAAAATTAAAAACATGCAAAACAATTGAAAATCTGCAAAGCGCAAACAATGGGGGACTCAAGGAAGTTTTTGACTTTGAGTGCTGTAATTATTGAACTATTAATCAAATTCATATAAAAGTATATATTTTTGGAAAGGAAATAGGTCAGAGAATCCAAATTCTGCATCAATTTTGACCCAAAATGTTGTGTTTTTTTGAGAAAATCACAATAAATCACTTTTTTGACCCCAAAAAGCTCAACAAAGCTAACAAAAATAATTTTGAGTAAAAAATTCCTTTCCAAAAATGTATACTTTTATATACATTTGAGTCATTGTTCAATAATTACAGCACTCACAAAATTCAAAAAGTGACTTCCTTGAGTCCCCCTTAATCACGCACAAATTACCACTGGAACAGTATTAAACCAGGCAAACATAAAAAATAGTGAATGAAGTTTGATATTTATAAAATAAAATTACTCCAATCACTCCCTATATCTTAAAATTATAATTTCAGCAAAAAGAAAATGTACATAATGTCATTGACATAGGAGTTATATATTATTGGATGTTCTGCATCGCCAAAGCACAATCTTGACTGGAATTTTTATTCTTCTTTTTTTCCCCAATAAATTTCATCCAAAGTAATTAGGCAAAATAACAGTCATTAACTTTTGGTAATGCCACGTCAGAATCAAGTCACGAATCCTGTGGTTAATGGCCTTGCATATGCGATACAGCATACTAAAAGGGGGGACTTTGCAGGTAAAGTCAATTTTGAGTATAGTTATTATGTGTGCTCTCAGAGCATTATCTAAACTTTAAAATGACACAAAATTGATCAAGGCATTCAGATTTTACTACTGAAAATGACTCCCAAATTCTATTTTTTTATTACCGTCCATTTTCATCTATATTGTGAAAAACAACAGCCACAAAGCCCCCCCCCCCTTTTTTTTTTGATGTGTTGCATCACATAATTACTGCAAGTGTAAACACTTAAATTTCGCGGACACTATATTTCGCGAATTTGAAAACACTGTTATTTTACCGGGCATCTAATTTCGCGAATCTGGAAATCTGACTGTTACTTTCAATGTAAAACTATCAGTTTCGCGAGTATTTAGTTTCGCGAATCCTCATCCCTCGCGAAATTCGTGAATTCACATCCCTCGCGAAATTCGCGAATCCACATCCCTCGCGAAATTGACGAAATTAAATCCCTCGCAAAATTAAGTGGTTTTACAGTATAGTGAATTCCAGGTAATTCCAGGCAGAAGATCGATCAATATGAGGTTGTATTTGACGCAAAATATTAGTGTTGACTCTTGTTCAGGAAGTCGTTAACTTCCCAAACATACGAAAACCTCAGTAAGGTATAAGGTTTCAGGACACAACACGTTGGCCGCAGTGGGACTCGAACTCCCAACCTTTCGATTATGAGTGTGGTGCAAGAAAGTGTAAGAAAGTACGCCAAGTCAAGAGTGCTAAACAATATGCTGAATGTAGTGATACACAATGTCCCTTAACACTCTAGCTTTGCTCTCATTACCCAAAGGCCATCAACCCAAAATATGAATGTTGCCTCTTCTTGTTCAAGGAAGTCGTTAGCTTCCCAAACATCCGAAACCTCCGTAAGGTATATGGTTGTATCAGGAACCATTAGAGATAACTAGACTATACCAGTGTTTATGCCGGAACTTATAGCTATAAATATAATGTTTATAAACCACCAAGTGTAATGCATCTATACAGTAATATAATGGTTCTTTTGGACAAGCGGACACAAATATTCACAAATAATGTGTTACAAGGTGGCACAAAAGTTACTACATATTTGTAATTGTAATACTTTCTTTCTCTTATGGTGTCATGTTTAAGGGTTAAACAATTGTAATTAAATTTTGTTTACATACTCTCTAAATGTAAAAGAGTGGTTTTCCACTCTTTCAAGGAGTTTAAACGCAGGACAACACGTTTTCGGGTGGAAAAACACTCTAAAAGGAGTGATAGGGGATTTTATAAGACAATGTTCACTCTATTGAGAGTGAAAAAATAACTTTCACACTCATTTTAGAGTGGAAATTTTCCACTCTAAAACGGGTTGTCCTGCGTTTCACTCCCTTCACTCCTTTTCGAGTGAATTTCCACTCTTTCCACTCGTTTTACATTTAGAGAGTACAATTATTGAAAATAGTTGTTGAGTTACTGCATCTGCAGTCATCTGTGTTGGATAACACTTTCCATGCGGCTATTAGTTTTACCACATACAAATCGTTTGGGGCCATTCAAATAAACTACTAAACGCAAAATTTCTATTGTACAATTTCTTTTGAAAACCCACGCGAAATCCTCCTAAAATGCTGGCCGTTTACACTTAAATTGTCATAAATAAAAATATATAATTCGGAACACCCATTAATTGACCTCCATGTTAAGTGCTTAGATAAAGACAACCTGAAAGCAGGTTAAAGTCGCTGTACATAAAGCCCATTCTAACTTCAAATCGATTTGATATGTATACAAAACAGATTCTTCAGAAACCTTTCCCAACTTTCAAAGTCTTATATCTCAAGAATTACTGAACCTTGTACTTATGTTATAATGTATTTCTCGATTCCAAAATGGTGATGAAATTCAATAACTGTTGACATTTTTAAAACATTTTGTGACATTTTGGAACTGTTGTTTGTTGTTTGCAGACGACTGCCTGTGGAAAGTGATAAGTATAACAACACACTTGCCTAAAACATGGGGTAAAATATTGAAATTGGGTTTAGGAAAAGAATTTAGGGAATGAGAAAAAATAAATTGGTGGGGTGGGGAGGAGTTCATTTTCAATGCATGAGAAACAGATATAGCAAAAGTGTGAATTGTATGTTATGTGACCACAATTTTAGCATGTGTAAATGACAAAAATAAAAATCACTCCATGTGTGGTTAAAGGTAGATGACCCGATCACATTTTCATAATACAGATTTTTCTCAAACATATGGAGATTTTCATATCTTATGAAAGATCATATTTTTCTGATTAACATACTGAAATTTGACGGTCCAAATCAGTATGATTACAAAGAAATCGGTAAAATAACATCGAATTACCGCGAAAATTGGTTAACCACCAATATAGTTTGTATACAACTCAATTTCACGGCATCTTGTGCGTCTAAAATAAGAACCATTAGAGTTATGCAACTCAAACTTTGGAATACAACTTTTTTGAGGATGACCTTTCATGTCGAATAGAAAACTTCAAGTTGAAAATCGGAACATCTACCTTTAAGTTTGTGTCTAACATAATTCTTTAAATGTTTCATTTTTACACTGCAATTTATTTTAGTCCACCCAGGAATATGATTTGAAAAAGGCATAGTAACGTTTGGAACACCCTATATTTTCCTTGTTTCACTTTTTTCAATCAAAAATATGTGTAACTGCATGCTGCAAATATGTACAAAAATCAAAAAGTTATTGATTTGCTCAAAATATGTACAGAATTCTTAAAACTCTACCATATATTTATTTTGGCATTTTTATTAAAGCATATGACATAATATTTGAAATGGGTTTTTGTTTGTATTTTTTGGGCTGCTGGTGTTGTTTTATTTGGGGCTTTTTTTTGGGGGGGACAGTATTTTCTACTTTCATGAGTATTAAACCTGGGCATTTGGTTAATGTCCACATTAATAATTAACTATTGTAAAAGTAGCTGATAAAATAGAAAGACCACAGATCTATACCCATCCATGAAATAGTACTGCTAGTCACGAGGTTGGTACTTGATAAAAAGGGGTTACATACATACATACATTCATGTATACATGGATGTGTTGCCAGTTAGCGCTCTTTTTGCCCTAAACAGATTTCCCTTTTGAAACCCATATTTACTCAATTGTTAGATCTCATTTCCAAAACTTTGCCATTTCTCAAGGAATTTCGATACACTTTGATACTTGTCTTGCCCAAAAGAAGGCCAAAATTTCTCAAAGAATTTCGATACATTTTGAATTTTCTAGGGCAAGTTATGACTCTCAGGTTTTCCTTAAATGGGCCTTAGCAGTACATCCCTACTCAATATTTGAGACCTCCACCCCCCCCCCCCACCCCCCTCCTGGTACAATCTTCTATTCATATGTATAATTGATATGATAGAGATTCATACCCTCTTTGTCCACAACAGCCAAACAATCATCCGATGTCAGAACCATTGCCCCACAAGGATCATACAGCATAGGCACGAGACATCTGATATGCTTCCCCGTCATGCTACAATATGCCTCTATGGTGCCGTTCTCGTACTCGTACGAATCCGGATCGGTCGTGGTCACAAACATGCATCCGGATTTGATGTCAACACAGGCACCGCTCGCGAGATTGACCTCGATACTCTGGACGATGACTCCCGTTATCTTGTCTATCAAATCGATTCGATCCTCTATGGTGGTCACCACGATTCGCTGACCGAAGACGCTCATCTTGTACGGTCCATCTTGTAACGGAAACGTGTTCAGTGTCTTTCCCGATAGTTCGTGAGTCGTGATGACTCTGCGTGCGTAGTCTCCGAGAAAAATCCTCTTGCCGTCCGTGTCCTGCGTTACACACACATAATTGGGTGTCGTTGATGGCAAGGACGAAGCCGTGTCTTCATCGGATGCCGTGTCTTCGTCGGAGGTGACGTCATTCATCGTGGTGAACATACCTTGAAACTTGCCCACGTTTGAGAAGATTTTGACGTACGGAGATGAGTCGATGATCACAAATTTGTTGTCTGCTAACGCGACCCCGCGTGCCGACCACATCCCGGGGATATCATCAATAGATCCCACCCAGCATGGTTTATTTTGGAAACCTACCGGAGGCTCTATACAAAGCTGCGACGTGTACTCCGTCTCACCATCTTCATCGTCATCCGATTGCGTGTCGTTCTCCTTGAAGACTTGAACCTTGGATTCAAAAGCCATGACCAAGCTTCCATCCGGCAACGCTGCAATGTCTTTGACCTTGTGTGTTAAATGCTTCTTGAGGGTATTGACAAATGTTAGATGACCCCGCAGCTCTACGCTGACATCACTCAACGTCGAGGTCTGCAGATGTCCAAGATTAACCAATTCGTCCTGTCCCATCTTGTTAGGAATAAATTTAATTCGCGGGAAGTTCTCAACGCTGCTCATCGTCTTCTGTTGGACAAGCGTGGACAAATTAGTGTACAACATCCTGTGCTTGGCCACGTAGTCATAGTCGGTCGAATCGTTCATGTTGTCGCGCACCGCTTCGCAGGTGGTGTTCAGTCGGTTGGTGATCACGTCGATCTTCTCCCGCGCATCTCGTAAATCCGTAATGTGATCTTGGTTCAGCTGCTTCATCGTGTTGATCATTGCCGCTCCCCTCTGCGAGACAGCTTTCTGAATAGTACGAACGCAGCGCAGGATCTCGACTTCCTCTGCCGCCATGAATTCTTTAACAGAACGTTCTGCTCGGGATAGACCCAATGCCTCCTGAGAGAGCTCGTCTATCTTATGCGATGCCTTTTGATAAAATGAAAGAAGAAAAAAGTTTATAAAAGTATTTTCAAAAAGTTTGGGATATTCATATTTTTATGGAATTTTTGCAACATGATATAAACATGGTGTCATTAAAAGCTTGGCTTGTTTACACTATCAGATGATAACAATTGAAATGTTTTACTTTTTAGGCTCGAAAATTCATTCCTGTATGACTTTGGGTTAATCTATCTGTGACTTGTTACTAAGGCAGTGAAAACGGATGTGTGTTACTTTTTATCGAGTTTCGAGTCTCGAGTCTTAAATTTGTGAGTTTCGAGTCACAATTTCTGAGTAAAAAAAACCCTAAAACAGAGTCTCAAAAATTATTGAACCTGTTTTTTTGGTTTTCAAGACTCAGTTTTAATTATTGAAACTCAGGTTTTGGTTTTCGAGACTCGGTTTTTGTTTTTTAAGACTCGGTTTGGGGGGTTTTGAGACTCGGAAATTGTGACTCGAAACTAGAAAATTTAGACTCGAGACTCGAAACTCAATGAAGAGTAACACACAAAACGGACCTCTCGGGTGGGGTATAGGTGGGGTCTGGCTTCTTCTTTTTCTTTTTTCTTTTCTTCTTTTTTCCCCTTTCCAAAAATCTGTAAACATTTTGCTGTTTTTTGACAAGCATAAACATTATTTGGATTGTTATTCATTTGCATCTGAAAAAAATAGGTCGGTCGGGCCTAAGGAACAGGGGGGGTCCATTAAACTCTCCTTTTGCATACTATGGTTGTTGAATTTTTAATCACATTCACATTACACACTACTTTTCTTGTAAACCTCTTTTTTTTAAAGTAAATATGTTTCTCACCACCAAACTAGTCAAATTGCTTTTGCATTAACACTTTCCACGCGGCTAGTAGTTTTACCATACAAAACAGGTTTTTTCAGAAACCTTTCCTAACTCTCAAAGTCTATCTCAAGAATTACTGAACCAATACCAGGCATGTTTGTACTTATTGTAATGCATTTCTTATGTTGATTCCAAATATGGTAATGAAATTGAATTATTTTGACATATTTGAAAAATTGTGTGCACTTTTGGATTGTCGTCTGCAGACGCCTTACCACGTGGAAAGTGTTAAGAATTCAAAATGAATTACCCTGACAGCTTCAAAGTTGATTATACAAATGTCAGAAATCTGTACTTTTAAGTCTTCACTTTGGGGGGATTTTGTTTTTGGTGAGTCTTTTTAAGATAAAAGTCTTAATTCTGTGTGGGTTTTTTTCTGGGGGGGTTTGGTTAGTCTTTTTAAGATAAAAGACTCAAATCTGAGTGGGATTTTGTTCGAGTGGTAAGGGGGGGGGGTCTGCCATAGGTATTTGTAGGGGGCCTTGAAATAAATACCATTGTAATAGGGGTCAAAGCAAAATGTTAGTTAAAATACTGAACATTTGTGTGCGCTTTGCACGCAATTGTTCTATGTCTCAACAATTATTGTAAAACCAAATTTAGGCTTGGCCAACCTAATTTAAGTTCCCTAACTAGATAGGAATTTAAGTACAGATTTGTGTATATGTTGGGGGTCATAAAAATAATCAACATCTGAGGTGGGGGTCATAAAATTAATCGCTTTCATCGGGGAGGGGGGGGGGGTCATAAAAAATGATGACGATAAACGATGACGATTTTTGGGACTACCCTCCCCCTTCCAAAGAAAATGACTGCTCCCTAAGATTTAAGAATCAACCCTCAATTCAGTCTTCAAAACTAACTCTAAAAATGACCCCAAAGGAAATGACAAACTCATTATAAAAATAACTCCTCCCCTGATTACAGGCATAACAAACTTGCGTGTATTGCACTCATCAACAAAATTACAAAATTATACCCCCATGATCACAGGTTGGCCCCCCCCCTTTTTTTTTGGCCCCCCCCCTTTTTTTGTCCCCCTCCCTCCCCCGTATTAAAGACCCTATTACGCCATTGATCTCACCTTACAGAGAATACCGGTGTCCCTGTCTTTTTGTTCTTCCGCCACTTCTTTCACGTTTCTACATCGGTGGTCTGGGTACGGATGGTCTGCTACTGCGCAAGCATGGCACACTAGGAAGTCGTCCGTCTCGCAGTAGAGATGGAGTTTTTCACCTTGGTGGACGCCACATTCGGGAACTATTGAAGCGATTTTCTAAAAGGAAATTTTGGATTAAAAATATACAGTGATTACACATAGACATGACCAAGAACTGACTCAAATACCATTGCTCTTTAACAGGATTTTAGAGGTGGGTTGGTAGCAGGCCCGTAAGCAGGATTTTTTTTGGGGGGGGGGCTTTTTTTTGGGGGGGGGGGGGGGGTTAGGACATATTTCAGGGGAAGATGGGCGTTTTCCAAAAAAAGGTACATTAGAATACACAAAAAAGGTACATTGGTACCAAAAAAAAGATGTTTACACCAACCAGATTTTCCCCCAACCCCCACCCCTCCCCCTAGTTTTGGGCCTGGGTAGGTGCAGGGCAAAAAGAAAATTTTAAATATGTTTAACTTTTTGGGGGACAAATATATAGCATTCTATCTATGGGTCATCTGTCTGCAGTCATTTTAAGTTTATCAATTAATTTTTAAGTCTTATCTCATCACAATATTGGTTTATCACTACGTAACATTTTGTGTATTTAAAAAAAAATCAAACATTATATTTGTGTTTTATTTGCATTGCCAAATTAAGTACAATGTAATTGTATTGTATTATATTTTCCAAGAAAGATATGAATGTAGACTACATGTACTTTATACACTGGCATTTTTGCTGTGGTTTTATTTTCATGGATTTTGCGGATCAAGATGCATTCCTGAAATTAAAAACCTCCAAAATGTGAATATTAAGCTTTTTCTTATGTTATTTCATGGAGCTGATATCCAGAACCGTAAATATAACACCCTGTGAAATTGTCTGTGATACATGAAATCGCAAAAAATATCAGTACGCAAAAATATTGCCGTATACACTAGTCATTTATGCCAGTTTACTTATATGCTGAAAAATCACATATGAGACCTGTCACCACAAAATGAGCGTTAAGTCGCCAGTATGCATTAGGAGATATGGTCCAATGAACATGCCAAAAATCAATAGAAAACAAAGGCATTTTGCAACTTTAATTCAATTTTTGACCGGGAAAACATTTAGCAATTATGACATGTTGCATACCATTTTAAAGCTTGTTTCTTGAGTATTCTGAATCTGGACAAACCGCAAATTAAATTTTCCGACTTAACTCTCATTTCGTGGTGACAGGTCTCATATGTATTTAATCCAGGGGTATTAGAGGCCACAAAAGGAAAACAGACAAAAACGTGGGAAAATTGTAACATTAAGGTAAAAAATGCCAAATATGGGCTGAAAATAAAATAAAAAGCGGACATTTTGGCACAAGAAAATCAAAAAAAAAAGGAAATCAGCTTGAAAGAGGAACTCTCACACCCCTGATAATGTTTGAAAAAGGTTTTGCCAAATATATTTTCTCTTGTATAGTGTATAAAGCTTTTCCTTCCTACTTCCTATCCTCACCTATCCCATACCGGTTCAGCCTGCCAATAAACAAAGTGTGCATTTAGGCCAAACAAAGAAAAAGGTTTGTCTCAGAAGCCTGCCCGCATTGGTATGTGAAATGAGGTAGGTCTATGCGACTATGCGCTGAGGCCTAATTTTGTTTGGATTTTTTGGATTTTTTTGGATTTTTTGTTTGTTTTGATTTTTAAAAAAAAAAGTTAAAAAAAGTTCTCTGTAAGCTTGGATTAGCAACAAAAAAATTCAAAAAATTGCATACCTCATAGCATATATTCTAAAAATTATTCTAAATTACAAAATAATGGCACAGCACTTAGCTTTTTGCAAAATGTTTCTGAGACAAACTTTCTTCTTTGTTTGGCCTTATAAAGAATATTTATAGTTTGCCAAGAGCTACACTTTTATCTATTTAGTATTGTGGGTCACATGGTAAATCAGCCCATTTATAAAGAGGGTAGTGGGTAGATTGGCCCATTTATGGAGAGGGTAGATTGACCCATTTATGGAGAGGGTAGATTTTTAAAAAAAAAGTTAAAAAAAGTTCTCTGTAAGCTTGGATTAGCAACAAAAAGGGTAGATGGAGAGGGTAGATTGCGATTGGCCCATTTATGGAGAGGGTAGATTGGCCCATTTAGAGGTAGATTGGCCAGGACAGATTGTAAATTGGCTCAAACAGGGGTAGATTGGTCCGGACAGAGGGTAGATTGGACCGGACAGAGGGTAGATTGGACCGGACAGAGGGTAGATTGGACCAGACAGAGGGTAGATTGGACCGGTCAGAGGGTAGATTGGACCGGTCAGAGGGTAGATTGGTCCGGACAGAGGGTAGATTGGACCGATCAGAGGGCAAATTGGTCCGGACAGAGGGTAGATTGGACCGGTCAGAGGGCAGATTGGTCCGGACAGAGGGTAGATTGGACCGGACAGAGGGCAGATTGGTCCTGACAGAGGGTAGATTGGACCGGTCAGAGGGTAGATTGGACCGGTGAGAGGGTAGATTGGACCAGACAGAGGGTAGATTGGACCGGTCAGAGGGTAGATTGGACCGGTCAGAGGGTAGATTGGTCCGGACAGAGGGTAGATTGGACCGATCAGAGGGCAGATTGGTCCGGACAGAGGGTAGATTGGACCGGTCAGAGGGCAGATTGGTCCGGACAGAGGGTAGATTGGACCGGACAGAGGGCAGATTGGTCCTGACAGAGGGTAGATTGGACCGGTCAGAGGGTAGATTGGACCGGTGAGAGGGTAGATTGGACCGGTCAGAGGGTAGATTGGGAAAAATATATTGAATTATTATTTATATGGGCCTTCCAAACTGTACAATAAAAGTGCATATTGAATATTGTGCACCAAGTTCCCGGATGTGCGTCCAATATTCAAAATATATTGCTGTCCAATATTTTGTGTGCGGCGCAGAAGATGTGAGTACATATACACGTGTAGAAAAGGTCAGTGCGGGCTAACTTATTTAGTTTTTATCAAAACAGTATGTTATATATGAATATATAATAATATTAAATGTCTTATTTTTCGGGTGATACAAGAATATATTGCACACATCCCCGACTTGTGCAATATTTTTATAGCTCGCGCAATATATTCTTGTATCACCTCAAATCCATTTAATATTATACAGGGTGTCTCAAAAACAAATGTGCACGTGTTTACCCAGCTTATTGACTATGAACATCTAGGATTTGGTGTAGCAATTGTATACATATTGATAGACTAAACGCTTAGCTTTCATATGCCGTTTATTTCATCTAATTTGGTTTTGTCAATCCTTAGATATGATCAATTAACTAAGCTACCTAAAATCGATTTGTGCCACTTTTACAGAAAGAATGCTTAAGATAAAGCATTAAAACCCGCGTCCTCCATAGGGAGGGTGGTCGCCGATTGCACTAGAACGCAAAGAACAGTGACCTAGGGCGTCTAGGTGATCGCTTTTACATCCCCTGCGCTCATTTTGACGAAAACAAATTGAGGCTGCCACCTTACCCGGTAGGGTAAGCCATCAAAGTCCGATAGTAGGCCTATGTTAGAAACACCATTTCCCTCACTTATAAGCAAAAACCGGGTGAAATTCCGATATTTAGAACTTTTTTGGCGAAGATTTCTATGATATTTCACTGTCCAGCGAATACGGCGGGATTTTGAGGTCGGCCATGTTTGGTGACGTCATTGTGACGTCATGCGTGGGATGTTAGTACTTGTTTTGGTATTTATGGATAGAGGGAACCTCTAGCTATAGCATGGTACCCAAATATTAAGAATACTCTGCATTTCGGATTGGATTTTTGTAGGGAGTGGTAACCCGGGGTGGTAATTAACAACCCCCCTCTCCGGAGTAACCCTTTATATTCATTGCAAACTGTAAAGTGGCACAACGTCGATTGTAGGTAGCTTTAGTTAATTGGTCATATCTCAAGATGGACAAAACCAAATCAGATGAAATAAACGGAATATGAAAGCTAACCGTCATATCTATCAATTATGTATACAATTGTACACCAAATTCTATAAGTTCATGGTCAATAAGTTGGGTAAACGCGTGCACATTTTTTTTTGAGACACCCTGTATAAATATGATTTCAATACTTTCAGATTTTTTCCCCTTGACCTAAACAAAACTTATTTACCTTTTTGTGTTGTTTCTCTTCTTTCTCGTCCTGTTTCTCGACCGCCTCCACCATGTTCCTCAACCGTAAGTTTGTCTTCAGGCCACGGATGCCGTTCTTTGGCAGCGTTGTGATGTGGCGACATTCTGGACAGCTGACCGTCGGACCGCGGCGTTTAGCCTTATGATGGGATTCCAAGCACTCCAGACAGTAGGTATGCGGACAGTCGAGATCCTTGGGGGTTCGGAACAGACTCAGACAGATGTGGCATGTTAATTCACTATTGATAATATCTTGAAATGACTCCAATCTATCATCGTCATCGGAGGAGGACGAGGAAGTAGACATGTCGGGATGATTTCTTATCCTATTAATTCTGATGATAATCGCCTATATATAGATGTCTGAAAAATAATTGTTGGCAAAAACTTAATAATATGGTTTAAAGCAGTGGTTCCCAACCTTTTTCTGGTGGTGACCCCATTCCAGAATCCGGCATCAGAGCGCGACCCCTCACAGAACAAAGTCACATGTGTTACTATGATAATTTGTCCTGGTAAGGTCGTTCGCGTGATGCGCCGACCACCTTTCTGCTCAAGAAAACGTAACAACTTAAAACTTTGGGTAGGGGAAGGTGGGGTAATGGCGGACGCGGGGTAATCGCGGACAGGGCTGTATCTAAAGACAGGTGAAAGAAGGTGGTATTTTGCCACCCTATGATGTTAGGTGCCTCTCCATTGAAATCACACAAAACCTAAATGGGATGGTTGTCTCGCAAATTCTCGCGAGAATTACAAAAATCACTTTTTGGGCAAGTTGATATTTTGGTGCATTACTTTCTCTTTGAAACTGGTATTTCTACATCAAGGAAAACAAAGTCTTATTATTTTTTTATTTAATGTATGATACCTTCTGATAAAAAAGAAATGAATTCGGAGTCACAATGATGAGCATAATAATAAGAGAGGATGTGCCCATACATTGTACATGGATTGGGGTAATCCCGGACATGTACCGTTTCCATGGTAACCAATATGGGCGTGGTCAATTTAACATCATAAATCGGTAATAGTTGTTGACCATATAAATATGTGACATTGTTCTTTGATTTCTGCTACACTTTTAAAAATGGTATTTTTTAACTCCCATTGAAATACTGTATTCCAATAAAAAGAGGGCTGCCATTGAAAAATACGGTCCGGGATTACCCCCAGAGTGTGGGGTAATGCCGGACGACGCCATTTTTTTTATTGCGTCGTAGCTTCGAATTTCAAAATGATGAGTTGATAAAAACTTGATAAAAGGTAGAACCATCACAGTGCTTTGTGTTTACATGATTTTTATTGTTATATGACGTATTATATGTGTGTTATACCTCTCTGACAAAAGGTGTCCGCCATTACCCCACCTTCCCCTATAGAAACTAACAGGTGTAATCAGGCACGCCCTTCTTGACAACCCTGTGAGAAGTTTTCTATTTGCACGCACAGCTGCTGTAAATAGGTCAATGATCATCCAATAATTCTCTGTAATCTGTGCAGATATCGATTCGAATGATCGATTCTATTGCGGGTAGGCGATAAGTTACATTGGACTATTAGCCAATATATTTGCTATAACTATACAGTACAGTTCACTTTTCATGAAAACATAGCATTTTGTTTTTGTTAAATTAGGCTAGTCCGCGATCCCACAAAAATTGCATTGGGGTCGCGACCCCGAGGTTGGGAGCCACTGGTTAAAGGAAAGCACCCTCCAGTTTTTATACAAAATTGAGGATTTTGTGCTTTTGGGCAAAATGTGTGCTTTTTGTAATGCTTGGCTATGTAGGGGAGACTGGGGCCGGCTAGAGGTCACAAAATTGACGTTTTTGTGTCATATTGCCCAAATGAAATTGAGCAATTATGGAGCCCCCCCCACTTGGAACCCTTGCCCCCCCCCCCCCCCCCCCCCCCCCCCCCCCCCGCTTGCCTCCCCCAAATGAAATCAATCGGTGTGGGTGTAGAATGGAGCCCCCCCCCCCATTTCAAGTCACTGCCCCTTCTTGCCCCCCCCCCCAAAAAAAATATATATATATATATATATATGAAAAAGTCTAGTTACGCCACTGCCTGTAGGGCGGACTAGTTGACAGCCCTGTAATAGAAGGGACCATGGGTCCATACCAACAACAATTTAAACAGCATATCAATAATATGCTATGCTGCCTCAATTCAGAAACATCTTTGCTGCGACTTTACACTCATTTTGTGGTGCCAGGTCACATACGTACAGGTACATACATACACCCATCAACACACTGAAAGTAGTGTCTCCCTGTGGCCTCCCGATGGTAATGAAGACATTATGCATATTATAGGGGAAGGTGGGGTAATGGCGGACACATTTTGTCAGAGAGGTATAACACACATATAGTACGTCATATAACAATAAAAATCATGTAAACACAAAGCACTGTGAAGGTTCTACCTTTTATCAAGTTTTTATCAACTCATCATTTTGAAATTCGAAGCTACGACGCAATAAAAAAAATGGCGTCGTCCGGCATTACCCCACACTCTGGGGGTAATCCCAGACGTTATTTATCAATGGCAGCCCTCTTTTTATGGAATATAGCATTTCAATGGAGTTAAAAAATACCCTTTTTAAAAGTTGTAGCAGAAATCAAAGAACAATGTCACATATTTATATGGTCAACAACTATTACCGATTTATGATGTTAAATTGACCACGCCCATATTGGTTACCATGGAAACGGTACATGTCCGGGATTACCCCAATCCATGTACAATGTATGCATGGGCACATCCTCTCTTATTATTATGCTCATCATTGTGACTCCGAATTCATTTCTTTTTTATCAGAAGGTATCATACATTACATAAAAAAATAATAAGACTTTGTTTTCCTTGATGTAGAAATACCAGTTTCAAAGAGAAATTAATGCACCAAAATATCAACTTGCCCAAAAAGTGATTTTTGTAATTCTCGCGAGAATTTGTGAGACAACCATCCCATTTAGGTTCTGTGTGATTTCAATGGAGAGGCACCTAACATCATAGGGTGGCAAAATACCACCTTCTTTCACCTGCCTTTAGATACAGCCCTGTCCGCGATTACCCCGCGTCCGCCATTACCCCACCTTCCCCTAATAGGCTTAGCTTTAGTTTTAAAATTGACCAAGACTCATCTGTAACCATGAAGTGATCATGTCATATCATGCTAGCCCATAGCCATTTTGAACTTTTGGGACCTCCTTCCAATTTCACTAGTAAAGCCATTGATACAGGCCTATGCGCATAGGACTTGAATTGAATAATCCATTTCCAACTTTGATAGCTTTTGATCATCCAGGAAACACCGGCTGTAATAGACCGTTACAAACTGGCTGACTCCTGTAGGCACTTTTTACTAAGCCTATAATTAGTACAACAAGTCATACCATGGTCATACTTAGAGTAATTTGTCATCACTTGGTATTATTCATCATAGGGTATTTCACTAACCGCCCAGTTAGTGGGTGAAAAAAACAAAAACACAAACACAAACGTGTGGGTTTTCTGTACGAGCCTATACAAATAACCATACACGCATTGTCCCAAGGAAACTGGAGCCTTACAGTGGCTTATCATCCCGATCAGTGTGGCTATCAATTAGCTACATCACAGACATGTA